>OZ005656.1:76456484-76976484 GCA_963930645.1 Salticus scenicus
TAACTCACTTAAAATTGAGAAAGGGTTTCTGGCTATCCTAAAACAACATTTGCCGCAAAAATTTATGGCTAATCTCGCCATACTGCAAATTCGTAGCCAGCATAGATTTTTGGTGCAGGCATGGAATTTGGAGAAAATTTGTAGCTTAGAGTTGCCAAAGTTTTGAAGCTCTAACTTCAATAATAAGAGAGATCTGGAATATTCTGGAAAAATTCATTGGTTTATTGCAAAGAACTAAATTCTTCGAAAGTTCTAAAAATGACTCACAAAACTATAAAAAAAAAAAAAGAGAGAGATTGATTGTTGATGACTGTAGACTAGAAGTTGCCTATATCTTTACGGGTTACTTTCTACATGGTATTACAATAAAAATGAAAAAAGTTAAAGATTTTTCATTTCCACGAAGGTGGGCTTTGACTTAGCGTAAAATTAGGTATTCAAATGTGGCAAAAAATGGTAGTAAGGGATTTACAAAATTTGGAAACTTACTTTACCTCACAAGAAGTCTAGTTTTGGAAATTTTGTAATGATGTACTCGTTTCTCGCTCAGAACTACCGTGAGAATTCCATAAACCACTGACAATACTTTCGATAATTTCAAATTCCATTCAGACTTCAATATATTCGTTTGTTCCTGATTTAGCGAAATTTATTCTCTGCAGTGTATTTAACAATGTTTATTTGATTTCTGTAGTAAAAACGCTCATTTCATTGGATTGTTTCAAGACTATTAATTTTTGCAGCACAAAAAAGAGATCTATTCAATTGTTTACTGAATATTAATTAAAAAGGAGTGCATTCGTCGATAGAACTTGCTTATTTCTTGAAAAATTTCTTTCTACACACTAAAATGTCAGCAATGCTTTTTATCAATATATCATTACAGGCTCAATCTATGAGCTGAATATTCATTAAATGAAATACATTCATCGACTAGAACCTATTTCTGTCTTAAAGAATCAATTTTGACACGCTAAAATGTCGGCAACTTTCACAACAATAAAATTACAGGCTGAATATTCATTAAATAAAATGCATTCATCGACAAGAACCTGCTTATGTCTTTACAAATTACTTTATACATGCAAAAATGTCTTCAACTTTTATAACAATATTATTACTAGCTCTATCATTAGCTTCTTTTGAAATATCTATGATGGTAGGTCATATTTAATGGCCAAAACCTTTTATTTTTGGTCATTATTAACCTATTTTTCCTAAATATCTCCAAAACAGAAAATGATATAAAGTCCAAAAAAGGAGGTGCACAACTTGATGTTATAACAAACCTATGTACCAATTTGCAATGTTCTACATCCAACCATTTTCGAGTTATGCGAGTTACATTATAGGCTCTATGTACGGGATGAATATTCATTAAATAAAATGCATTCATTGACAAGAACCTACTTATGTCTTTAATCATAACTTTATACATGCAAAAATGTCTCCATCTATCATAACAGTATCATTACTGGCTCTATCATTAGCTTTTTTTGAAATCTCTATGAAGGCTCCATAGGCCCCACCTATGATTTAGAGAAATACATGGTTAACAATTATCGCAAACTTTTACCCCCCCACCAATAATAGCTTAATTTCTACTGAAGACTTCATTAAAAGAATCAGAGACATTGAAATTAAAAATGATAATAAATTTATAAGTTTTGATATTGTTAATTTATACCTCTCAATAGACGTTAAAGAAATATTCGATATCATAAATAATTAATAAAAAATATGATCGCGAAACCGCAAATACTTTAACAACTACCAGTAATTTGATTTTAAATGAGAGTTTTTTTTTAAGTTCAATGGGAAAATTTATAAACAGAATAAAGGAGTCCCAATGGGATCTCCCGTTTCAGGACTAATAGCCAAACATAAATTAAGAATTTTGGAAAAAAACATATTTGAAATATTAAAAGATAAATTAATTTTTTGGGTCCGTTATGTCAATGATGTATTCGCGATTGTTGATAAAAATGAAAACACTAACGAAATTCTAGAAGTCTTAAATAAAATTGACCACAATATAAAATTTACCTGTGAAACTGAAATAAATAATGAAATTAACTATCTTGGCATCAAAATTAAATGCTATCAAAATAATATTAATACCACAGTTTACAAAAAACAGACAGCAAGTGAAGAAATAATTAGCAACCATAGTAAAACTCCCTACACATATAAAATTAATGCAATACAAGCCTACATCAACCGTGCAATCTTAATTTGTAACAACACTGCCGATTTAAGAAAAGAAATAAATTACATTAAAAATATAACTATCAAAGCAGGCTTTTGGAGATCATCGTGCCACAGACAGACATTTTCTAAAAATATCGTGGTCAAAACGTATTCTGGACCTCTCAAAATGTGGATATTCATGGAAAACTGGAAACTGATATTTTTTACGAATCTAATACTTTCTCCTAGTGAATACAGAATGGATAAACTGGAATGCTCCAAATTTGTGCAAGGAAAGAAAAATGCTGCTAAAAGTAGAAAAACTGAAAATTTTGTATTTTTTTCCACCGAGATTTTAGGGGTATGTCCCGATGGGGGGTCACAGCCTGTGCCCCCAGCCCCCTAGCTGGCGCCACCCCTAAACATATATAAAGCTAAAAAAAATTCATCCAAAGAATACATAAAAAAAAAAAAAAAAAAATACCAAAACTAAATAATGAGTATATATATTCCCACACTCCCTCTGAAACAGGACACTAAATTTGAGACAATAAAAAAATGCAATAAAATAAAAGTGAGATATTACCTTTAAAACCATTTCCATCGCAAAAAATCCAGTAAAAGCGTAGTCAAAGTAATTCAGGATAGCATTACTAGGAGAGTCTTCAACCACTGGATCTTCTGCTGCAAGAGCTATACTACTAAGAGTGATGATGATCATGATGAATAAATCAAAATAACGAAGATTAACAATGTAATGAGCTAAAATACGGATCCTGTAAAAAAACAGAATGTACTTTAAAACAATAAATTTAATGATCACATTTTAGTTAAATTGACAATGTGCAACAAAAATAGGAATAAAGATATAACATAATTATCTATCTTACTGCTTTGGAAAAGGAGAAAATTGTAATGTTATTTTCACTGTACATTTTTATAATGTACTAAATCGAAGGTTATATCATCTTGACATTAAAACTATAACTATGTATTAAAAGGTAAACCTTATGACTATTATATAAGGTCTTCACACTTTAATAAAAGCAAATAACATTATAATTAAGTAAATTTAAATTACAAGCTTATTAAAAGAAAAAAGTCTAGTCAACGAATATATCTGATTGAGGCGGTCAGAAGATTATGAAAATGCAAAAAGGTATACAAATTGAAATTCATAAAAAGAAATTAATGATGCAATTTTTCAAAGTTTTGAATTACACTAGGTACAGAGGTCCATCCTCAATTATTTAAGCTAGATTTATAATATTAAAATGTGGGAAAACTTTGGTTGAAGAAAACTAGATTATAAATAGCTAATTGAGTCTAATAAATGAATAAGGATTCCAATTTTCAAACTCGCTTTTTTTTTCAATTAGAATTTTAAATATCCTGATGAAGTAAAACATTTAATATTGTACAGTGAAAAATTTAAATAGCATTCACTAAATCTTAAGAAATTAGATTGCTTTCATTATAATTATGAACAAATATCAAAATGTTTACCATTTTACTTTACTTATCACAAATAATTATTAAAATAATCAACATTAAATGATTGTTTCTATAAATGTAAAAAAAAAAAAAAAAAAAAAAAAAATGCTCATAGAATTTGTATATGAATATATATTATTTATTTATTGGACTACGATTTTTGCAATTTTTTTTTTTTTTCATGAATTTTGTTTTCTGCAATATGCTTGGATAGACAATTAAACAATAATTACACATAAAAGAATAATACATACGGATTTGTGGGAGAAAGGATGAACATGGAAGAATATGGTAAAATTGGCTTAGGACCCTTTTTCTGGTCTTTTTCTTCATCTGAAATTAAAAATTTGAAGAATTTTTTTTTTTTTAAGTAGAAAATATTAAAATAATTTTTGTAAATTTATAAATGAAAGGAAAAAAAAAAAGTAATAGCATTTAATTTTATTCTTTTTCCTTTTTACAAAATAACACAGTTTTGTCATATATATGGCCTTAACATTTTAGTGTGAAAATACTCATGTGACGATTGCAAAATTATTCCAAACTTAAATAAAAGAAAAAAAGAAAGAAAAATGACATGCAATAAATTTGAATTGAATTTTTAATATACATATTTTAAGTAAACTTCATATTAATAAATCAAACTTTAATTAAAAAAAAAAAAAAAGAGAGAAAGGAAGTGTTGTTTGTGATCTCTGTGTTTTTAAGCTTCAAACTGAACCTTTATCTGCTACATAAATGAATAAAATACAAAACATAAATAAATATTTCATTTTAACTAACAGTAAACTTGACTTTTAAATAAAAGCTTAAAAACAAAATTAAAACTTAATAAATTTTTGAACTACATCAAAATCACTTTGCTAAAATCTAAAAGGAATTACCGTCTTCATTTTCTTCATTTCCTTTTTCTTCATCACCATCAGTCTTTTTTACACTTTCATTACTACCTTTGTCCCTAGGACATAATAAAATTACAGTTTAGAACATGATCAGAATATAATAAGGAAAGAAAATGCATGCTATGGTAAACAAATCATTATCATCATCATAAGAAGGCAAAATAAATAAATAAAACAAATTAAGAATATTAAAATTTAAACAAGAAAGAAAAATCATGCTATTTCTATGGATTATAAACCCTTTCCAACTGCACTTACTCATCATATCTTTAACTTATAAATGCATTTTAATTCAGTAATGAGGCGTTAAAAAATAATGTTTTTTTTTTATGATGGAGGAAGAAAACATTTAAAAAAATATCATTATAGATTTATTTTCAAAGAAAACCTATACAACATATTGCTTTTGTGTAGCTCTGTATACTGTCTAAAAACACAAAGATTACAAAAATATATTTTTTTTTTACTATAGAGAAAAAAACTCAAAGGCATTTTTTTTTTCCAAATTAAAATCATGAAAAAGATTGTGCTATAATATATAGGTGTATGTGTATATATAATAGTAATAATGATTCATTAAGTGTAGAAAAGTCAAGCAACAAATACAAGATCACTGAAACCACAAAGACCAATAAGAATGAAAAAATCCTTTTATGTAGGAGAAGCTCAGAAAAGTGAAAAAAATTCACCAGGGCATGAAACACACATATTTAAAGAAACCAAATCCACTAAACTAATTAACAGCCTGCAAAACAAACCAAACAATAAACTAACTCAACAAAATCTTAACAGAAAAACTTAAACTAAAATGAAATTTATGAAAAAATAATTTAAGAAACTTAAGAAAGGAAGGAAGGAGGCAGGCAGCAAGACCTGTGACTTGCCTGTGGGGTATATACACACACACATACAGGGTGATCCAAAAATCACAGAAGACATAAAAAAAAAAAAAAAAAAAAAAATTCTATGTGGTTTTCACTGAAATGTACAGAAAAACATGGGATTTTTATTTTTTTAATTAACAAAAGGTTTATTAAAAAATCATTTTAAATATCCTTCACCAGGTGAGGTTTTAATTCTAAATATACTTTTTTTTACAGTGGCGCAGTACATTCAACAATGTAGCTTGAACTATAAATGTTTAGTGTGACGGCCATCATTCATTATAATGACTGCCAGACTTTACGTAATCAGAAATTCTGCTAAAAAAAGCTTCAGAATTCGCGATATGGTGTCATTTGATCAGGCGTATCTGTTTAAAATGTGAGAGGATAATGTGAATACAGCACGATATGTTAGTGAAAAGTGTAACTAATACTTTTTCTTTTATATATGTATATATATATAATAATGATTTATTAAGCGTAGTAAAAGCCAAGCAACAGATACAAGATCACTGAAACCACAAAGACCAATAAGAATGATTTTTTTTACACGTAGGAGAAGCTCAGAAAGGTGAAAAAAAATTCTCAGGGGATGAAATATATATATTTAAAGAAACCAAATTTATTAACAGGCTGCAAAACAAACGACCCAATAAACCAACTCAACAAAATCTTAACAGAAAAACTTAAACTGAAACAAAATTTATGAAAAAATAATTTAAGAAACTTAAGAAAGGGAGGAAGGAGGCAGGCGGCAAGACTTGTGACTTGCCTGTGGGGTTAAACTAGTTTCATGCCGGCAACACTCCCCCAGCCTGCCAAGATCAGAATAGGAGTCATAAGGATAAAAAAAAAAAAAAATTCATAGCAGATAAAGAATAATGAAACTATGAAGCAACAATGAAAATTATTGATTACTATGTGTTTAATGGTATAATTAGAATCTTAAGAATAATTGACAACAATGAAGAAATTGAAAATTTAATGGAAAAAGAAAGATCGCACATTTATACAAAGTAAATGCAACAAGCCTTCTGCTTATTTTTTTTTAAATTTAATTTCACTATCCTACCCAACCCTCCAGCCAAACAACACTACCAATCCTCCATAATCAAACATCTGCCTACCCAACCGCCACCTTTTTTTATTGTCTTTTATTATTTTATAATTTTTTTGTTAAGATACACTAAAGTGTACACATTTATATATATAAATCCCATGTTTTTCTGTACAGTTTAGTGAAAACTGCATAGAGCTACAGTCACTACTTTTTGAATAATATATATTTTTTATTTTTTCTGTGACTATTAGATCATTCGGTACATACACCTCTTACAGAGGCGAAGCATGGTTCAGAAATTCTTGGAAGCGCTGAAGAGACATGCTTCCAAAAGCAGAGGGAGAATCAATTCAGCTTTTTGCCATCGCAAGATTGAATCTGATAGACGAGAAACCGAAAATACTATTTCATTTTTCCTATCTAAAATAATGAAATTATTGTTTAAAAACTTAAATAAGGGAAGTGCTGCTTCTATCACTTTGCTGCTGACCTCTTATAGAATGCTGTACATTATAATTGCTTTAGGCATCCCTGTACACAAGCCACTGGTGGTTTACACCATCTCAGGGATGCCACTCAAAAATTTTCAAAAAAGAGAAAATCACGCGTGAATTAAAATTTCCAACATTTTTCGTATATTTATACAGGAATTTTTTTAATTAATGTACAATAAAATAATATATTATATTAAAACACAAGCGATTTTCTGTAAGACAAAAATTGCACGATCTGGGTATGCATGGAGGCTGTTCCTGTCTTTAGACGAAACCAGTGACCAATCGCCGAGAGCCTCTTTGAATATCTAGAGCGAGCAAATTCAGAAACCTGAACCAATCAGAATACGAATTTGGCTCATGCCTTCTCGACATTCGAGATGATGGTTTACACAGCGAAGACGCTGATAGTAATTTTTAATATTGGATAAAAATTTCACAATTTTTCACATTTACAAACAGTAAGGTGTGTATGCATTTTTTTTTTTTTTTTTTTTTTAGTTCTTAAATTACTTCTTTTACTTAGAGTTTATATTTGTCATGAATTCTAGAGTATTGTGATAGATATTTATTTTGTTTAGTGTTTCTGTTAACATTTGCATATGTTTATATTAAAATGTTACTGTTAGCATTTTAACCTTTTTACTACTTTGTATATATTTATATGAAATATTACTGTTTGCATTTTTTAATGTTTTGTGTTCGTATAGTATACTCAAAATGTTAGATTATTACAATAACCCTGAAAGTTCAGCTCAAAATGAACTTTCAGGGTTGATGAATAAATTTCTAAATTAAATTAAAATTTCATGGTCTATTAGAGTTGTGCCATGATTAATAATGTCACTTGATATAGCTGTGTTTACAGACTCGGTGACTTTATCAATGAATGTTATGTGAGAAATGCCTAGCTGGTATTCAGCCAGGGTAGCTCAATGGTTTGAGCATCCGCATGTAAAGCGGAAGGCCCGGGTTCGATTCCCGGCTCTGGTATTCTTAGGGGTCTGTCCAGACTTTTCACACAGGGTCCTGTTTTTGTAAAATTGTGAAAAATTCTACATGTAATTTTGTGAATCTAAATTTAGTGTGAAAATAAAGTTCTTCCAAACTTTTCGGATTGGGTCCTCTTTTTGTGAAATTATGAAAAATGTAATTTTCCAAAATAAAATTACAATTAAGGTTTCATTTTTGACAATGATAGTTCAGTTTTATATATAGAACTAAACTCACACATATGCATAGAAGACCTTTATAAATTAGAAATTGAATATCAGCTTTTCGGGAGAAATACAACAAAAACGTCTGATTATTCAGGCAGTCTACGTTTGTGTCACTGAAGATTAATTTTGAAAATGAGAGATTTATCAAAGGTCTAAGGAGAAAAATTTTGTGGGTTTTTTTTTAGGATAAGAAATTTTATGATAAAAATTTTGTGAAGGGTCCTGTTTTAGGATAAATAATTTTGTGAAGGGTCCTTTTTTAAGATATAAAATTTTGTGAAAGGTCCTTGAACGTTTATATGCACGGCACATTACATTCAAGCTGTGTTAGGAAAATTAATTAAATATTTTTCGAAGTCTGTATGAATTTCTTCATTGTCTAAACTTTTGCTTTGTACTGTATAATGTAAACAAAACCTATCTGTAAACTTTATAAAACTTCTTAATTACTAAATTAAATTGTATTTAACATAAATGATTTAAAAATTAATTCAATTCAATCCATTATATAGTTTACGGAGAAAACAACATGGAAGTAAAAATATCATTTTCCCAATTTTGATAACATTTTACATGCAGGGGTGATTGTGAATTCATGTAAAAATACCTGAAATTTTAGCGAGAACAAATTTTCATATGGATAGAAAACATAATTTATTACAGAGAGCTCCAATCCTCTCATAAAAAAAAATATTAATTTTAATTAGGTTTGGCAGTCATATGAATTTGATATTTTAGTCTTATTTTAAGATTTTAACTACTAAAAAAATTGAAATTCTGGTACTGAAAATGAAAAAAATACCTGAAATTAGGTAAAATACCTGAACACAATCGCCCCTGTACATGAAAGTAAGTGCATTGTATTTTTTTACTTCAGCTCTTATTTTACTGTTTTAAGCACGAAAAAATGAATGAATGAATATTGATAGTAAATTTATTAAGAAATAAAAAATTTATATTATTGTTGCAAAATACAAATTATGTTACATTCAGATGAAATCAAATCGCTATCAAATCCAAATATTTTCTACCTTTCTTTTTTTTCAGCAGATGATTCTTGAAACATGCTGGAAAAATCATAGATGGTCTTACATATATATATATACATATATATATTTTTAATTACATATTAATTAAAGTGTATTTGTATAAATTATTTTTGCAAATATTTTTGGATACTTTTAATTTGTTGTTTTACATTTATTAACGTTTTTTCTTCTTGTTAACCACACCCACTTATCTTAAACTCTTAACGTATTTTCAAAACTATATATATATATATATATAGGCCATGAAAATCGATATGAAAATTATAAATTCGACTTTCTATGAAATAAAATTATAATAAACGTCAATTACTAACGCAAAATTACAAAAAACTTGAGAAAAAATATCTTCAAAATTTTCAATCACGACTACCCGTGTGTCGTAAATTTTACGAACAAGCTACCCCGTAGCACAAAAGTCCATTAAAAATAAAAAATTTCGTGTGATTTCCAGTTGGCACATTCCATGATACGAGGAAGGATTGAAAGAAGGAATAGAAATTACCATCAGACGTCCCAGCTGCGATATGTGAAAGAAGTGCTTTAACAACCAAATTTGTCGTAAATTTTGCGCAGACGCACGTGCTGGAAGGTTAATATTTTATTCATTTATCAGATAATTTACTTTCACAATGTTTACTTCAACAACATTAGCAGATTTTAATTTATCTTTACATTTGGTATTATTAAAAATAATTTATCGACTAAAGAAAGAAATTTGATTTTATAGAACATTATTAGAATTGTTAAAATTAATCCTGTGTTGTAAATTTTTGAATAATATATATTTTTAAATTAATGTTAATTATTTTATATCCTTTCATACACATAAATATAAATGTTCTTCAGAGAAAATTATACTCTTACTGAAAATGTTGCAATTTATTAATAGAAATAACTTTTAAATAAAAATTGCAGGGCTTAGCATATATAAGGGCTTAAAAAAAAATAATAATAATGGAGGAAATGGTGATATATATATATATATATATATATATATATATATATAAGTGATCAGAAATTTTAAAAACATGACCAAAAGATGATTCAAATACTTACAACAAAATACCTTTTATCTGGTGTTTTATATTGGTGACCTATATACCTACCTTTAAACACCTATATCAATTTATTGACACATGTATTAAATTTTATCAAGAGTGACATGTAACAAAATACAGAGTTGAGAAGTTATGGCCTCTGGACTGTTTTTATCAGGATTTTTATTGTCATGTCAAAAATTGCCAAAACTCCATTTTTTAGCTAAAAATGTATTGAAATTTTAATTTTTTTTCACCCTCTAATAAGTTGCCTTATATAAAACAAAAACTAAAAGAAAATCTATCTACTGCAAAACTTAACAAAATAACTGAAATTTTGCAACTTTAAGATAGTACTTTGAAAATACAAGCATACTGCAAATTTATCTAAAATGCTGAACATGAATGCATTATACATTGCAATATAATGCAAAAGTAGTGCATATTTTGTATATTAGAAAATGTATGATTATCGATTGTGAAATAATCACGCATTTTGTGAATTTTTGGCAAAGGAAAAAAAAAAAAAAAAAACTCCCCCCCCCCCCCCCCCCAGCAATTATTGCTTATTTGGTAATCACATAATAATAATGAAGGGAAAAGTGACTCAGGGCAAAATAAATTGATTACAACTGACTAATGTTTAAAAAAGTGATTTTAAATGAAAAAAAAAAAAAAGTGACTTGTGCCTAACTTATTTTTTTAAACTTTTATAATAACTTATGCACTTTAAATTAAACATGAAATAAATTTTTGATGAAAATGTACTTACGGATTAAAATTCTTTTCTTTCTCTGTATTGTTCATGGGGGATGGAGGACAAATGTTAACTTGAGGGGGATCAGTCATTTGCAGCTCTTTTAATTCTTTATCTAACTCTTCTTTGGCTCTCTAAAAAGGAAAAATTCACAAGTCATTGAAAGTGTATTAATAACACTAAATAAAATATAATTACATGAATTTTATAACTTTTTCTTTTCAAAGCACAAACAAAATTGTTATTAACACAACAATACTCTGGGCATCATAAATACAGTCACTGGGTTGCCACTAACAATTTATATTTTCTAAAAAGCGATCATTTTTTAAAAATAAATATATATATATATATATACACACATCCATTTTTTATTATGCTGTTTATTATTATTAACTTTTTTTTTTGGAGGACAAACCATCCAGGCATAAGACCCTTGTGTAATCAATCAGCTTTAATCCCAAATGAGACAATTCCGAGTAAAACAAAAAAATTTTTAACTACACACCAAATTTTCTGGAACACTATTTCAACACACGCATATACATGTTTTTTTCCAACACATTATATATGTATGTACTTCGACATTCATACATAGATAATGTTTTATGTTTCATCTTGATTTTGAATATAAGTTTACTGCTATGAATTAAAATTTTATTAAATATTAGAAGCAAACTATTTTTAATAATATATAAAAAACATTAAAGATTCCTCTTAGTTTTTTCTGAAAGAATACTAATATATATATATATATATTTTTTTTTTTTTTTTCAGAACAATATCACCCCTATCCCAAACATCAATACCATTACTCTTTTTCAATTGCACTAAACATTTCATTCATTTTGGAAACCAATTTTTTAAGTTAATGTTATACAGTCAGAGAAACTATTTTTTCTGGCTTCCAAATATTTTTAAATTTGTTAAGGCCTAGCAATATTTATAATGTATGTTACATAAATGCAATTATGTTACCGTTATCTACACATTATCAAAATAAACACCAACTTTAATCGCTCATCAAAATTAAAAATAGATTTCTAGAATTTTGTAATTTAAAAATATATATACATATATAATAATGATGATCCATTAAGCATAGTAGAAGCCAAGCAACAAATACAAGACCACTGAAACACCAATGACCAATAAGATTAAAAATTTCTTTGAGAAGTTCAGAAAAATGAAAAAAAAAAAAATCCTCAGGGGATGAAATGCACAAATTTAAAGAATCCAGATTTACTAATTAACCGCCTGCAAAACAAACGAATCAATAAACCAACACAACAAATCTTAACTTAAAACCATAAACTAGATTGAAATTTATGAAAAAATAATCCAAGAAACCCAAGAAAGGAAGGAAGGAGGCAGGCGGCAAGACTTGTGACTTGCCTGTGGGGTTAAACTAGTCTCACGCCGGCAATACTCCCCCAGCCTGCCAAGACCAGAATAGGAGTCATATGGATTTAAGAAAGCAAAATTTCAAATCAGATGAATAACAATGAAATTCACTGATTGATTACAATGTGTTTAACAGCATGATTGGAATTTTAAGAATAGTTGACAACTCAAAAAAGAAGAAACTGAAATTTTAATGGAAAAAGAAAGTTTGCATAGTAATACAAAGTAAATGCAACAAGCCTTCTGCTTTTTTTTTTTTTTTTTTAATTTTAATTTCACAATCCCACCCAACCATCCAGCCTTACAACACCACCCCACCTTCATAATCAAACATCTGCCCACCCAACCGCCATCTTTTTTATTGTCTTTTAATATTTTATAATTTTTTTTGTTAATAAACACTAAAGTGTACAGTTTTTTTTTTTTTTTTTTTTTTTTTTTTTTAAATGTACTGACAGAGACATGGTTAAGGATATAAAATAGAAAATACAAAGTTTTTAGGAAAACCCATTTTAGCAGTGGCTGTGATCAGTTTATTAATATTCTTGTTTTTAAACTTATCAGAGCATAAATTATTAATTTGAAATAAATGGTTAATGATGATGTTTCTAAATACCGAAAGATGCAGACATGAATTAAAATGTGTAAATAAGTTTACTTTAAAACTAAAATCTTGCCGTTTGTCATAGATATTTGTGTAAATTTTATTACCATCAATGATTATTTTGAGATCTAAAAAGTTAATCGATTGATTAGTGAGAGTATTTTGAGTTAGCTTTAAATTAGGTGGATAATTTAAGGAAAAGTCATTTTGTGAGTTCTGGTTGAGATAAAATACAATAATATCATCTATGTAACGATAAAATCGATCATCATCATGGCAAAATTGTTTTTCATAATAATAAAGATAGAGATCTGCCTGAGAGATAGAGATTATATACATATATATATATATTTTCTGTGATCTGATGTCACTTTCCATACAATACTGAATTTTTACACAGTGCCATTAAATTTTTGCATAAAAACAAATGTATAACTAAATCTGTCAAACCCTAACCCCCACCCCCCACTTATCCAAATTTGGAATAATTAAAAATTTTATTATTATTATTATTTAAATGTCCTTTACTTTATTTTTTTATTTATGCACTTCAATTTAATTATTTTTATAAAGCAAATATTAAATATATATATATATATATATATAAAATAATAATAATAATATATTTATTCCAAATGTAATTTTCATAAAATATGTTTCCTCAAAATTAATGAATAGAGACGATTAATACAGAAGACAAAAGTGAAACACATATTATACATATTAAAAAAAGTATAGTTATCTATTTATTAATTAAAGTTCAACATACATTATAGAAGTGTCTAAGAGGATTAATATTATTAATATACAATTTTTGACTGATTCATGAAAACACAGAATTAAAATATTATGGTAACCTTCCAAAATAACATTAAAATATATAATAAAAATGGAGGAAGAGAGAATCATTGAGAAATGGAAACTTATAAATACAGGAATTTTTTATGATATTATACATATTATCTACTGAGAAGATCTTTAAAAGTACTTTATTACAGGGGTGCAGAAAATGTTCAGACCTCTGAAATTTCCCCAGAACACATTCTAAATTTCCCCTAAAATAACGCATCAACCTATTATCTATTTTTTTTTTTTTTTTTTGGGGGGGGGGGGGGGGAAATCTTTCTTTAGTCCAAATACTGAGGAAGATTTTTTATGCTACTATATTACATTTTTTCCCCCTTAACTACATCGAAGTAATGTTGCTATTAATGTTCACCAGATGAAAAATTAAAAATTTAAGATAATTAGATTATTAATATAATTTTTACGGCTATAATTCTTATATAATAGTACATAATTATACATAAATTAATGTTGCTTTGTTTTATTGCACTATGCTGTCTATGAAATTTTAAAATACCTTTTTATTACAGAATTACGAAAAAAAAATTCTAGTTTAAATGAATTACCAAATATTTATCATCAAACTTAAATACTTATTATTATTATTATTATTATTATTATTATTATTTTATTTTTTTTGGGGGGGGGGAGGGGGGTGTAATGTGTATTTAATGAGAATATACTTGTAATAGAAGAATACAGCTGTTAATTTGTAGTTTAATATTAGAAAGTTTGTTTTTTCCGTAATTTTTTTTAACTTCCGTTTTCATTTTTATTTTACTCTAAGATAATAAATATTTAAAATTTCCCCAGACAGCCAGAATTTCCCCCGAACATCGTTCGCGCGTTCGGACATATTCTGCACCCCTGCTTTATTATAAGAAATTATCTTAAGTGCAATTATCTATTGCAGTATTGTTCTCTAAAGAATACTTCTTACGTAACATATCAACATAACTATCCTCTAACACAGAGATCCTTAGGTAGAAAAAAATTGATGTTACTAGATATAATATCAATTATTAAAAGAAGGAAAGAAAAAGAAAAGTAGCTAACTTTAAATGTAAACAAATTGTTAAATAAGAACTTACTTCTTTATCTTCTTCAGCTTCTTCAGCCTCAGCAGCTGTTAACTCCTGTGCATTTGCTAAATTATCCACAGCGATGGCCAAGAATACATTAAGTAGGGTATCTTTAAAAGTTAAGGATAATTATATATATATCACTTGTAAGACCTATGTTCTACTTAACCAAGTCTATCAATTTTCCTAAAGTAATGATTAAAACAAATAGGCACTCCTTTAAATTGATTACCCTGTATGTATATCACAGTATAAATGTATTAAATGACTATGTAAAAACACTTTTTTTATTTATATGTTAAAAAAATAACTAATAAATCTTCTATTATCTGCTAATGAATAACAAGCATGAGAAAAGTAGTAATTGTATAACGTACATTATTAATATGCAAGCATTTTCAGAGATGAAAAGATATCATATACAATTACAACTCTTATTGGCCAAACTTAATGAGAATATTCTAAATTAAACATATCATCATGTAACAAGTTGCAATATAATAAATTTGGGTTTGTAAGAAAACATCAAAATGAGGAGCACAAGAAAAGAATATTAAACATATTAAAAGGATACAGTTACCAAACAATACTAGAATAATAAAATATAGGCTATATATCATTCCCCCATCATCTATACCCCCTTGTGATTCAATTCCTTTGTACATAACTTCATTCCAATCTTCTCCAGTTAGAATCTAAAAGAACAATTTTTATAAATGACATAATGTTCATTATTAAAATAAAACTAATACTGAATTTATAAGTCTATTTGCTAAATACAACATTCATCTTTTTTTTAATGTAAAAATAAGCAGTTAAATAATACAGCTAAATACTTTTTTCTATGATGAGACTTCTCATTACATGTAACATTTTTAGATTGCCATGATATTAGTAACAAACTTTTATTTTTTTCCCTTTTAAATCTTCCTTTACTGATTTTTTTTTTTTTTTTTTTTTTTTTTTTAATTTAGAACATATACTAGATTTCAAAACAATTTATACTTTTGATGATCTTTCCTCATTTCTACTAATAAGAAAACTGCCTATATATATGTTTGTCATATTTTTCATGGACAGGGATGGCCTATCCACCAAAATTTCTGCCCAGTTGTATCCTTACACGATCGTATCATATAAAAAATTCAATTTTTTTATTTTGTTTTTTTTAAATTATGTTTTTGAAAAACTGTGAAAAGTGACATCAAGGCTAAGAGATAATATATTATATATTTACATATGAATTTTTTTTTTCTTTTAATTTTTGACATTATTTATAGATGCATTTGTTGGCATTTATTTAATTTTAAATGATATATAGAATTAAAATTTTAGTAATAATATTTTTATTTCAGGTAGTAAAGCAACACATCAGATTGGGAGTGCCAAATAATTTAGAATAATCAAATAATAATTTTAATTAGTTTAGTTTCTTTGATACTTTTTTAAATAGCAATAGCAATAAAAAATAAATAAATAAAGCAACTTAAAATAAAAATAAAAATCTGTCTTCTACAGAGTACAGTAGTTTCACTCACAATGGTTATTTCTTTTCCTACAAAAATGGAAAAGTATTTCATAATTTAGAATTAATGCATGATTTTATTACACATATGTACATATTTGGGAATTTGTGTTCATGTGTTTCTGCTTTTGTGAAATTATAACTATACACCGTAATATGGAAAAGTATTTCATTCTACTTTATATTCCGGTTCCAGTTGACAACTTGTTTATAGCAAATTTAAATAATTGTCTTTCTGAGCTAAAAAGGAACCCACTAGGCGACCTTTTCAAGTGGTTATTTGCTAATTTTCTGAAAATTTTAGTTGCTGAATCGTAGCAGAAAAATTGTAAAAAATTACTAAAAATGAGTTCATGTTTACAATAGCACCAAATATATGCTTTACTTGGCAATTCTATAACCGTCATATTCATCTACGGTTGTTAAGAAAGTTGTAAAGGATTTATTTATTTCAATTGAATATTAAATGTTAATTTGAATTAATCAAACATTTTATTGGTTTCAATTTTATTTTTATCATCTGCAAACCAATGTAAATATTAAACCAAGTAAAATTATCATAATATAATATAAAAGTAAATCTGAAATTTAATTTGCATTATTTTAAATCTATCCAGTGCTGAAGTTACATAAAGTAAACAAAAATATTAGATATATTATAAAGATATTCCCAGAATATCTTCAAATTCCAAGAATTAAGGCTTTTTCATATATTTAAATTCCTTAGCATTAATGAACAATGGTTAATGTAATTTAGCTATAACTTTTCTAAAATTGGTGTTAAAAACAAAGTTTTTTTTTTTTTTTTTTTTTTTTTTTTTTTTTGTGTATGTATGTGGTTTTTCTCTTGCAACTCAACAGTTAAAATTTACCAGTGAATTAAATACAACATAAAATAATTTCTGTGATTTTAAAAGTTTCCTAGTAAGTATTATAAAATTCCATTTTACAAAATCAAATGCACAAAACATAAATATAAAAATTAATTACCTGAAATACTGTTAACAAGGCAATAGGAAAAGTATTAAAATTTGCAGGCGGAGTACCTTCAGGAAAATTAAAACTAAAAAAGACAAAATTTATAATGAGTATATGTATTTAAAGAGAATATACAAAAAGTAGAACAACATTCACTATTTTTTTCCCCTAATATCAGAGCTGTCAACTGCATGATTAAAAATTTAGGAATAAGGGACTTAAAAATTCGGAGCAATTATTATGATGCGAAAATTTTAAATAAGATTTCCATATATAGTCTACATTTACACAGTCTTAATATAGATTTCTTTAAATCAATGAAACTATCAAAGAATGATCAAATTAAACAGCACAGAAAAAATAAAAAAAAAATAATAATTAATAATATAAATTCTATTCTAGTATACTAATAATTTTGTCTCACACTCACACTACAAAGATTTAACTTTGTAGATGTTATATAACAGAACTGAGAATTTAAAATCATATTAAATAACATTTTTTTTTTTTTTCAATTAACAAGAAAACAAAATTATAGTTTTTGTTTTGAAATAGAACAGTACATTGAGAATATTTTTTTAAATTCACAAAAAGGAAAAATAATAAGATGAGTTTCCTTAAAAATAATTATAAGATAAAATACTTTTTATAAACCATGTTTTTCAATTTTCTGTTGAAACATAGCTATAGAAATAACTACATTAGCACTTTATCAATGCGTATTGTTACGAAATTGCATTTATTTTTGTATAAATTCTTTCAAAGAGGTTTAGTAAGTTGATAAAATGTCAATTTTATGCATTTCCAGCTCTTTTTCGCGTTGAAATAGCTTAATTTTCCCTTTAAAATGCATTAAAAAGCTCCAATAGGCAGGTAATGGATTTGGCACCAAATTTGGCAAGAAAATCCTTAATATCGACATACCAAAGATGGAACACTCTAATGTGATTGGTTAAGGAGTTAGAGAAAATTTCCCGAACATTCTGGGTTCAACAGAGATGTATAGTTCTGAGCCTCTTTGAATGATGTTTGCTTTACGTTTTATTGCTGTACACAAGCGAAGTGATGACATCACTGGCTGTCCGTGGATGCAAAAAAAAAAAAAAAAAGATTTCCTATGTTAATCGCCCATTGGATTTTTTGTAAAAAATTATTAAAAATTGAGGAAAACTATTTCCCGATTTTAATCCCCATATTTGGGTATAGATAGTATTAGTTATAGATTAAGCATGCATTAGATTAAGTTGTTTTTGCTGTAAAATTGATAAAATTTGAATTTTAAATTTCAAAACTCTAGAAAAAAAAGACAAACTTCCATATTCGATTGAAAGCATAAGCATTTCATTTCAAAGGATGCACAATATTTACACAATAAATATCCCACTAATATACTAATTGATAATATTCTATCATAATTTGAAGTCAAATTTATTTTCAAATGTCTAAATAAGTGTCTGATGTAAGACACTTATATGTTGCAGCGGAATAGATTTCATATCTGTCATCCTTGGCGAAAAAAAAAAAAAATAAATAAATAAAAATATCGCTAAATTTTCTGGCAAACAAATTCCTTTCAAAAATCATGATTATTTTTTTAACAACTTATATTAAGAGAGTGATGAATAATATGAAACAATATTTCATACAATACATATTACAAGAATATACAACTGGCATATATATTTTTGTATTACGGTTTTGATCTTCAAATACAAAAAACACCAAGGATGACAGAGTTTTGAAATTTAAAATTAAAATTTTGTTAATTTGACAGCAAAATAACTCAATCTAACACATGCATACGATAACTAATACATATCTAATACCCAAATATGGGGATTAAAATCCGGAAATCATTTTCCATGATTTTCAATAATTATCTACAAAAAATTCAATGGGCGATTAACATAGGAAATCTTTTTCTTGCATCCACAGACGATCAGTGACGTCACACTTCACTTGTGTATACAGTTTATACTGTGGATTTGCTGTTGACAGATGTTTCTTTAAGCTGTGTTTATTGGTGGAATTGAAGCTGATACTCAGTTTATAGACCTGTATTCTTCTGGGATTTTCTGTAAATAAAACTCTTGAATTTTTGCAAGTTTCGCCTCCCATTCTCGGACAACTTACGAACCCCCCAAGTACGCAACAGTATGAAATCTTTAAATTGATAATGACGTCAATTTTTGTGAGATGCATAATTTAACCTTTTACAGTTTTTTAACCCTCACGTTTAATTAAATGTATTTATTTTTATGTCGAAAGAAAATTAACTTGTAATTTTTTTTTTTTTTTTGGCAACAATTAAATTATAGATAATATTTTAATTTCTATTTTAAGGTGTTAGGAGGTTATTATTTTCATATTTTAATTAATCATAAGAAAACTATTCGAAAATCGGACTTCGAAGTATTGTGTTGTCATCGAGTTGTGAGCTATTGTGAAAGTTTCAAATGTCTAGCTAGTAGAGAAGTTAGTTAAAATTCGATTGCAAGATTTGTACCGGACAAACAAGCAAGAATAGATGTTAATAAAAACATGGAAACTGTGTTAGGAAAATTGATTAAATATTTTTTGAAGTCTGTATGAATTTCTTCATTGTCTAAACTTTCGCTTCGTACTGTATTTTACTGTTGAGTTAACATGACTTAGTTTTGTATCTTCTGAATCTGGACACGGCACACGTACATCTCCATATCAACTGCTGCTGGAGTTTCTTTATGGACTGATAATTAATTCATTGCAAATGTTTTCTTCTATCACTGGATAAGCAGATGTTGTGTTCTTGCACAGATTTCTGACCCAATAATTCATCGCCTATTACCATGATCTGGGCATGGATCTTAAATTTCAAACAGAAAAATTTGATATGCTGTCTGTAACCACAGAGGTTCTGCTTTGTACTAGCAATTTCTTATCTATATTTTCCTACACAGAATAAAAAAAGAGAGAGGGACTTTCTCTTAGTGAATATCAGCCACTGAAGAGCATAGGCGTAGGAAGGCCAGGGGGGGCCGGGGCCCCCTTAGAAGATTTTCTGGACCTCCTTCCAAAAATTCAAATAATTTTGAATTTATAAAAGCTTCAGCTCAAAGTTTGCTTCATTGAAATTTCATGAACTATTGTGATTTTGCATTTCAATGTTTTACACTTCTGACGCATCCTCAAATAACTGTTTTGCATATATAATGACAAAAATTTCCATCTTAATTTAGCTTCATTCTTTTCTAATACATCAAAAATATAGGTGGGGAAATGATATTTCTCTCACTGAATTCAGAACTTTACCTATGTGTTCCCTTCCCAGGGAAAATGGTATCTACGGTCAAACAAGTGTAAGGTCGAGTTTTCTTTCTTTTTAACACTTTCCAACAAAGTCGAAAAGTGTTTATATCTTCGTTTTCTCTTTCCTCTGTTTATCTGTCCACCTGCCTGCCTGCGCTTTAACTCCCGTAAATATTAATCAAATGTTAGCCTTTGTGTGGCAATTTTATTTTTATGGGGAAAAAACTATTATTTATTAACGGTATGGAAGTATTTTTCTAATTCGATAATAGGTTTTAAAGATACCTGAGCCCCCCCCCCCCCCCCTAGAATTTTTTCTAGTTACACCCATGCTGAAGAGTAGCGAAAATTGCCTCTTTGCTTTCTCTATTAGACAGGAAACTGATACCTGTAATCTTAGCTCAGAGAGATGATAATGTGAGATTCACTAATATAGTTTCTCATTTCTATTGTTACTTCTGAGGAGAATTGCACTTACTCAGGTAAATTTGGTTTTAAAATTCAAACATTTAATCAGCTTTTGTGTTATTGTCTTGCAGTGAAATAAAGTTTACAAGGGGCAATTTACAAATTATTTTTAAGTTACCAATTTTGAATAAGAGTTTCTTTAAGCTATTATAAAATATTAATTATTTTTATCCTTTCATACATATGAAAGGGT
The DNA here is from genome assembly GCA_963930645.1 of Salticus scenicus. Lineage (NCBI taxonomy): Eukaryota > Metazoa > Arthropoda > Arachnida > Araneae > Salticidae > Salticus > Salticus scenicus. The sequence goes on from OZ005656.1 coordinate 76,477,960, forward strand.
AAAAATAATTAATATTTTAAATTATTCAAGTGCAATTTGTGCAAGACAGTTTTCAATGTCATTGTTAATAAACTGAATGATCAAGATTTGTATTATCTTTTATGTTTTTAAAAATCTCAGTAAAGTAATAAGATATGAATGACGACTTACGCTCCACCAAACAACTGCATACCAAGAAGTGCAAATATAAGTATAAAAAGGAAGAGCAGAAATAACAAACTGATGATGGATCTCATACTGTTGAGCAATGATATAACTAAATTTCGAAGCGATGACCAATACCTTAAAAAAAGAAAAAGCAATTAATACATAGCAGTTAATAAAATCATATTAGTATTTTAATGCATTTATTTTTTTAATATTAAATATAGTGGATCTTACTCAACTTAATGATAACCTCCATTTAAAGACAATATTTAGCAGTCCTAATTGTTTTATGTAGAAACTTACCTTTTTGTAAAGCTCGGAAAAAAAAAAAAAAAAAAATTAAATATATCACAAATGAAGCAATTGACATTTCTTGAATTTTTAATACATGATTTATTGAATTGCTTAAATTCTTATCACCAGAGAAGAGAGCTTCGGCTTTTATTGCTATCACTATTCCAATACAGATGTACTTAATTGTATTGTTTACATAAATTTTTGTGATTAAATAGGATTGAGTTAATAGAAAGAAAGTAGTGATAGCAAAAAAAGTTGGAACATTCACTCCTGTATTACTGTAGTGTACATGGTTACAACGTATCATGTTCTTTAATTTATTCTAGCATAAAATAATGTAATGTAAATAAATTATTAAAATTATAAAATTTTTGCGATTGAAATTATTAAAAATTGACAATCTTAAATCTTATGAAGTATGCTTTACAAATGTTACTTTTTTATAAATTCAGTTTAAGGATATTTTTTAGTTTAATTCTACTTAAGGACGATTTTTTGCAGTTCCTTGAAAGTCATTAAAATAAAGAGTCAACTTTTATGTGAAAATGAAATGCCAATAATTTAATTCTAATATCAGAATTTGAATTAGGGCAAAATATATCACAATGATATAAAACAGAAATATAAAATATAATAAATAAAATAAAGTTTTAGTGCAAAGTAGATATCAAAAGACTGGCAACAATTGTAAACATAAGAATAAAACTTCAAATTCGCATCAATACAACGGCAGAAATTAAGATATTTTTGGATAACTTACTAGTTCTTTATAAAGCAAAAAAAGTAAGCTTGTTTAATCAACATATATTTTTTTCTCTTCCCTGACTCCTCTCCTGATGATGGACTGATAGATTCCAGATTAAGATTATACTTTGACTTTTGCTAGCTTTCAAACCTCATATATATAATTTCTTCTGAGTAATAATATCAATACATTCTTTCCCTAAATCTTCTGAACTCTCTAATTCCTCATGTAAACATAAATTATGATTATTTATAATATGTAATCCTCAGTTTTTTATATTGTCTTTTATTGTTTATAATGTGAGACTATTTTTGTGCTCTAGTTTTGCATAATAATTGGATAAAATTGTATATATACATAACAAAGTTTCAGTCTGTTTCTCATTAATAAATTTAAGATTTAGCACAAAATAATTCTTTCTGAACTAAAATGAAAAATAATAATTTTTGCAAAAAAAAAAAAAAAAAGGGATTAAGAAAAAGAAAGGGATGTAACTCTTATTATTGATTTAGTATAATATTTAACTCCTATATGTGGTTTTGAAGAAAGATACAAAAGAAAAAAAAAAAAGAATGTAGATTGTAAAAGATAATTTGCTGATTTTCCATTCAATGGCATTTACAAGCCAAATATGTATACAAAACATTCTAAAAACTTAATATATATATATATATATATATACAGTAGAACTTGGATAATTCAAAGTTGAAGGGACCAGAGAAAAATTCGAAAAATCCAAATTACATATACTATTTTGTCAAAAAAAAAATGTCTATGTCTCTACGATCAAAGATGTAAAACATAAACATTATATCTAAGAATACTGCTACATCTCCCCCCCCCCCCCAAATTAAATCAATATTTTTTTGCAAGCTTAATTATTCAACACTTTTTAAAAAATAGTCAGACATTTTTGATTGCTTCTTTAAGTACACTCTTTGTGTCATAGTACATGACTTCAACCTATTAATTGATACAAAAATAGAATCTTCTACATTAGACATGACTTTCAATAAAAAAAAAAAAAAAAAAAAAAAACCCTTGAAGTTCATGTACATGGACCATATCTTCTGATGCACTAGGTAGAAAATACTCTTGTATTTTCTTATCGTTCTTTTGAAAGACTGTTAAAAAAAATAATGCACTTTAGCTGAGAAAAATCTCGGGAACAAATTTTACTGTAATATTTTAAAGGTAATCGTATCAAAAATTCGAATCATCCAAAATAGAATTTGAATTCATCCATGATTTTTTAACATTATTTTAATACAAAATTCAAGGGATCGAGTAAAAAATTTGAATTATCCAGAATTTTGAATTATTCAAGTTTCACTGTATATATATTTCAATTACATATTAATTAAAGTGTATTTGTATAAAAAAGGCGCCAAAGGCAGCACTAAAAATTCTACAAAAATATATAATTTTGAAAATATGTTAAGACTTGAAAGATAAGTGGGCATGGTTAACAAGAAGAAAAAACGTTAATAAACTTAAAACAACGAATTAAAGTAACCAAAAATATTTGTAAAAATAACATGTGAAAAAACACCCTTCCGCTTCCTCTTCAGTGGGTGGGAGCAGTAGAACAGACATATATATATATATATATATATGTGAAAAAAAAGAAAAAGAAAGAAAGAAAAAATTAAGATTTATAAGATTGTTAAAAATAGTTAACTTATATACTATGGCCAAGGCTGTAGCCAGAAAAAAATTTTAGAGGGTGTTCAAGCTTTAGTAATAATATTCAGAGTTAAAAATGATGCATAGCTCAAAAATGTTCCTCATATTTGGAAAATTTTGAGTGAGGATGTTTGAACTCCTAAAATCCCCACCTTTACTACAGCCTTGCATCATCCAAACTATCTGATATAGATCTTTGTATGTTTGTATTTAACAAATAAATCTCTCGCTAATAATTATAACGAATAAGTTCCTTAAAATAAAAATTAAACTTGTGTCTTACATTATATGAAGTTTTCTGATTTCTCCTTATGTTAGATGTTGTAGTCTTATGATATCAACAGACTTAATAAGTTTACAACAAATTTATTTTACATCATCTGAATTTTACAAGTGTCAAATTAATCATTTATAAGCATTTAAAGAATCAACTGATAACATATTTATCTCTTTAATATTTTTCTTTATTTTCTTCATTTTGATTTGATTTTGATTTTATCTTTATCATTTTCAAGAACAAATTTTAAATACTTATCATTTAGCAATGATAAAAATAAGAGAAAGTACAAATGAGTAAAATAAATTAAAGACATTTTTCTAGCAAAATCTGTAAGGCAAGATTTAGAAAATTTACAACTGGTTCAAGAAATCTGAACCAGTTTTACTGAACAATAGAATAATATGCAAAATAAAGTTAATTAAATTAAATTAATAGATAGTTAAAGTAGTTTAAAATAACTGAAAATTATACATTGAATAATTTAAATAATAACTGAAATTTACTTTGTGACTTTAAAAATCCTGAGCAATCTCAGTGCTCGAAGAACTGAGAGACCAAATGAACCCCCCCTTACACTGGACCATACAACTTCAAATATACTACCAGATATAACCTATGAAGAAGAAACAAATTAAAAATGTTATAAACTTATCTTTAAAAAATGATCAATCTAAATAATATATATACATATATACAAATAAAATCAACTTACAACACAGTCAAAACGATTAAAGGCAGATTCAAAGTAAATGCGTGCTCCTAGGGCATAAACTTTTAAAAGCATTTCAGAAATGAAAAGTCCCAAAAATACATATTCTGCATAGACTAAAAAAGATAAAATTTTATGTACTATTAAATTTAATAATATTTATTAGTAATATATTTCACTATAAATAAATGAAAAATGCATTTATTATACTTTTTTCTTACATTTAAATAAAAATTAATTTTACAAATATCTATATATAAATAAATAGTGTAATGAATAGGTAGAGAGAGGGGGGAAAAATATATGCAAACACCATGAATTGCAAAACCACTTTTCTCTGCAAATATCATTTGCAATTTATGTTTACTTAGGAAAGGGAAAGGGGCTTAGGGAGTTTAAGCCCATCACATTAGATATCATATCATAAAAGTGTCTTTTATAATTGCAATTGAAAATATCATCCTTTTAAAAAATTTCATTTATATGTGAATTTTTGTAATTTATATTAATGAAAAGTAAATAATTATTATTTGATTATTAATTGACTTTCTTGAAAAACTATTTTGAAATGCTTCATTTGAGCCTCTTCCCTATGACTTTTCACAATTGCTGTGTCCCTGATGTTTATTTGAAAATTTTTTATTCAGTACCTTTCAACACCAGTTTTTCTGTGCATTTTACTGTAATAAATGGAGTTCTCACACTAGTAATGAAAATTTAGTAGCCCAAAGTAGACCATCTACATTTTATTCAGTAATTCAAAAGTGTTTACTTTATAAAGTTACACAAGAATGAAGTGCATTAGGTTGATTGTAACCTTATCTTAATAATCCGGGAATTACACTAATTTTTTAAAACTACACATTACATTGAGCTCTCTCTCTTGCTATATAAAGAATTGCTTAAGTATATATTATATATTGTATACGATAAATATAGGTTTTTAAATCAAAATATTTAATGGGTGCATATACATATAAAAGATTTTGCTGAATATTAAATTTCACATTTCATTTGGCTAAAATAAAACAGGCCGAATGTAAATATTTATCGAATTCTATTTAGAAAAATAAGTTTTTAAATAAGTAATTATAAGTATATGTAGTGTATACTTACATAAAAAATCATCCAGCCAGTCAGGTTGGTCATAATGTTCTACAGCTACACAAACTGTATTTAAAAATACAAGGACAATAACAACCCAATAAAATGTTTGTGATTTGGAAACATGACGAATGGTAAACCTGATAAATAAATAACAAAAATACAATTAAAAATTTCATTGTAGGCACAAATTTTAGCAGTATTTTTAGAAAGTTATTTTTACAGAAAATGCAGAAAATGAAAAACAGATGTTCAAGTTTTTAAAACTGTAATAAAAACACTGAAAACTATTATGCATACAAGCGGTTAGTCAAGAGAGAATAAGCTTGGGTTTGAAAACAACATTATTAATATACAGAAATAAAATAATATTTTACAAATTGATAAATAGTAAGTAAAATGATTTTTACCTAAGCCTCTTTTCAGCTCGCCAAAACTTCTGACATTTCCCTCTGTCTTTAAAAGATGTTTTTAAATACGGTGACCCGCCTGTTTTTAATTACACAAAAAATTAATTCAAAAGGTTTTATTATATATGACATACAAAAATAATTATATAATATGCATATAAAACTGTTAAGAGAAATAATTGTAGTTTCAATAACTTCTGTGCAGAGCATTAAAAAAAAAAAAAAAAAAAAAAAAATACATATATATACATGCTATCACTTAAATTTACACGAACAGCTTTATAATAAAAATTTGTAAAAACTTTTCAAACTCATAAAAAAAAAAAAAAAAAAAAAAAAAAAAAAACTTGTTAAATCTTACAATTTATATAATCACTGAACTTAAATTTTAAGACTGAAAAAAAAAAAAAAAAACTAGAATGTTGTGAACCACATGACTTTCTTCTATATTTTCCTATGCAAATTCACTCAGTAAAAATAATTTATTAAAATCATTATTTAATAAAATTATCTTACATGATAATGCAGTATGATTTCCATATTAGAGAAGTAGTATAACACTAAATATATTTTTTAAAAAGTTCATGTTATTCTCAATATTTAAAAAAAAAAAAAAAAAAAAATGATAAATTTTATTTTAAATTATCGCAGATTGATGGTTCAACCATTCATTTTAAAGGTATTGGCGAGCTCTTTTGAAAGATATCCATCATGGAAATTTATTCCCCTTGAGGGGAGAACCTCCCCCCCCCCCCAGGGGGGGAGACGATGCTCCTACATATACAAAAACTTTTTTCCCAGTTGACTATCTCTATTATAAATAATTCTTGTAAATTCCATAATGATTATTAAAAAATAATTCTCTTTATGCACATTTATACAAAATTTTGTCCTATACCACCATGTTAAAAATTTAGAAAAAGCGGGATGGCAGAACAACCTGTAAGACAATTTTTATCAAAAGTTGATAGGCACTAATTTATGTCAAGGTGTGTAACTACATACCAATTCGTATGAAATTCTAGGCAGTAGTTCCTGAGATACAGTTGCCACAAAATTTTGTCACACACACACAGACAGACATTTTCTAAAAATTGGTCAAATCGTGTTTTACAACTCTCAAAACCAGGATGGCTAGCATTTAAACCTTTTCAAATTCCCTGACTCTCACGTTTATTTTCGATGAAAATTTTATGACACTAGCAAAAAATTTAGTGATTTAAAATATCATTAATAATTTAATGATTAATATAGCTTATTTTCACAAAATTTGTTAAAATTCCCTGACTATTCCAGATTTTCTAAATTCCCTGACTTTTACCCGATTCTTCGATTTTCCCTGACTGCTAGCCACCCTGAAAACATGTAAATCCATCAAAAACCCGAGGTCGAAAATCTTTACGAATCCAATACTTTCTTCTATTGAATATAGAAGAAAGTAAGAAGAAAAAAAAGAAAATCACATTTTACATGATTTTTGAAAGAAAGTTAAAAATATAATATATGAACTAAATTTATTCTTCTAAAACATTCAGATATGGAAAGTGCTGAAATTAAATTAAAATTTAAATTAAAGCATAATCGGTCAGTTTTTGCATAGAATATAAAAAAGAAAAAGTATATGTCCTACATGAAATAGGAAGTACTTTTTAATATTATGAGAATCTTCACCTTTTAAAATGGTGAAAAGAAATCTAAAAGAAAAATTCCTATTCAAAAAATGGGTTTTGTTTGAAAATTTAAAAACAAGAAATGTGTAGCTTCACTCACGCTCGAAAATTTAGTAAAATTTATAAATCAACTGCTTTTCTTTTCTTTTTTCTCAATCTATAAATTGTCCACTTACTGAAAAGCTTTTAAACTTTGAAGATATAAAAAACAGAATCGTCTCCACTTTTCATTAGTAAAGATTAGGTTACCACAACATTTAGGGGGGCCAACAATAAATTAAGAAAAATATGCAGTATGTGCAATGACAGTTATTTGCAAATATCCCCTTAAAGAAAAATATATATAAATGATAGATATCATAATAAATTTTAACATTAAAATTTATCATTTAATAGATATATGTTAATACCAACACCACAAAAAAAATAACCGATTGTAACACAGTATAAAAACTAGCACAGAAATGTTGCGATTCATATTTAGATCCAATAAGAGACAAAACCAATTTAAATTACTTACGTTCACATGATTATAAAGGACCATTAAACATATTGACGGAGAAAATTGATGAAGGATCTCATTTAATGTATTAAAAGTGATTCAGGAATTAAGAATTCAGTTAAAAAGTATGAAAAAAAGAAAAAAAAAAAAGGACCACAGGAATAATAATTGGAATAAAAAATGCTTAAAAATAGAAGTATTATCTCATCAGGGAGCATGTACTTCCTTAAAGCAGAGAAAGCTGCAAGATTTCGTAAAACAATATAGCTAACAATAGTAAAAATACTGTTCATGCTCCCATCTTGCAACAAAACCATTTTGAATGAGAAATGCAATAAAATATTAAATCAAACCATCAAGGAAACCAGAGGGTAATTCCATTTTAAATCAACAAATTTTCAAAAAAGTTGTTGCATGACAATTTTTGATTTTGATGACAATTTGCATGTGCTTTCCCCATACCTTTTTGACCACAAAAATATATTTTTTTTATTTAAAAAAAAATTACCCTTTGATATGAAGGCTATTTTTGTCGTTGCCAACAGCAAAAATTAGATATTTTGATGCTTTGCTTTATGAGCTATAACTTTTTTCTTATCAAAGCTATCAAACTCAACTATAGCTCATTGGAAAGCTAAAAAAAAGATCTTTTTCCATATGGTATCAATAAATTTGAGATTTAAAAACAAAGGTTATTTTTTCAAGGTCAAAGTTTGCGATGCAAAATTAATTTTTTGCCACTTTTGAAAATTAAAAAACCTATGAAGGGCTTGGAATAACAAGCCCTCTTTTTTTTCTTATATACATATATAAGGTTGCTTATTGTATTAAAAAGTTTGGCTTGTTACTCTGCCCCCTTCACAAGATACGACCCCCCAAAGTTGCAAATTTTCTAAAAAATCCAATTTTCAATGCTAAAAAAATGCATGTGGGGGGCAAGGTAAATTTTTTTTTACTTGTGTGATTTTAAGTACTTCATACCATCTTTCAAACAAAAAAAAAATTACTTTGTTATTCAAAGGCGTTTGGCAGCTATAAGGGTCTGAATTTTCAAATAATCACACTAAAACCATCCAATTTTTTCATGTACTTTTTTTTGGAAACATGTCATTTATTATTATTTTTTTTTATTTGATGGACTTAGATTGACCTCACAAATAAGAATATATCATATTCCTACTTTTCCTCATTTATAGTAATCTATTTGCCAGTTAAAAGCAAGAATAGACAGATTTCAACTTGTCCAGCCTTGCTCCCACATGTATAGAACAGTTCCCTTTAGGCAAACAGTACCTACCTGTGGTAGGAACTGTGCCAATGACAAGGCTGCTTGAATATTATTGGATACAATGAGATTCTGTGAGAGGAATGAATGGGGAAAAGTCAAACCTTCAAAAAAGGCTCATTTTATGTGACTTGAAGGAACTTTACATACATTTTAAAGAAAATTATCCTGATTTGAAAGTAGGGTTATCTAAATTTGCCGATCTTAGACCAAAATTTTGTGTGTTAGCTGGAGCATCTGGTACACATTCAGTGTGCGTTTGTTTGTACCATCAAAATGTAAAACTTATGCTATCAGCGATTAAAAGTGATCATAGCTACAAAGATCTGCTGCAGATTATGGTCTGTGATACTGAAAATGAGAATTGTATGTTTTCGGAATGTACTGCATGTCCAGGTGTGGATGCCATTTTATCACTGATTTCTCCAAGTAACAGCACCCAAATTGACTTGGAAAATGATGAATTTGAGGATTTGCAAGTTTCATATAAGCAGTGGATGTCCACAGACAGATGTGAACTGACATCATGTGTGCTACCTTTACAAGAATTCTTGTGAAAAAGTTAAGTGTTGTGAAAAACTTGAGCATCTAAAGAGCCACCATTTCATTGCCAGTAAACAAGCAGCATTTCTAAAATCAAAGAAAGCAGGGGTGCAGAATATGTCCGAACGCCCGAACGAGGTTCGGGGGAAATTTAAACTGACTGGGGAAATTTTGAATATTTTTTTAAGAGAAAATAAAAATGTAAATAAAAAATAACAATTTGCTACTTTGAAGTGCTTATAATATACACTAACAGCGATACTTTTATGTTACACTGTATACTTATTCTCTTAAAGATTTATTACATAGAACAAATGACTTTGTATAGCAAAGTAGATTTTTGCATTATTGAGGGAAATTTATACTGTGTTTGGGGGAAATTTCCGAGGTTCGAACATTTTCTGCACCCCTGAAAGAAAGAAGATCTGGATAAGGGGGAATTTTTGATACTTGGAGATTTTTCAGAGAATTTCTTTGTGTTGTTCAAGACGAGGTGCAGACCTATCACTGGTCAGGTGTGCAATGTACGCTTCATCCTTTTGTTGTCTACTGGGAAAAAGATGGAGAAATTCAAACTCAAAGTTTTTGCTTTGTAAGCGACTGCCTTGACCACAACACAACTACATTCTACGCCTTTCAAATGATCCTTGTTAAAAAACTGAAGGCAGATCATGCTTTAATTTCAAAATTATTCTATTTTTCAGATGGATCTGCCGCACAGTACAAAAACAGGAAAAACTTCATTAACTTGAGCCATCATGAACAAGACTTTGGGATAAAAGCAGAGTGGCATTTTTTTGCTACATCCCACGGGAAAGGCCCTTGCGATGGGATTGGAGGAACAGTGAAGAGGCTAGTGCGAAAGGCTAGTTTGCAACGACCGGTCAGTAATCAAATCTTGAATCCATTAGATGTCTTTGAATACTGCACTGAACATATTAATAGTGTAACGTTTTTCTATGTTTCCTGTGATGATGTTAATGCAGTAGGAAAAGTTCTTGAGGAAAGATATAAAACAGCACTATCATTACCCCAAACTCGGTCTTTCCACAGCTACATTCCACTCAACAGAAATATCATTCATGCCAGACGTACATCATTTTCTTTAGATTTTACAACCTTTCATGTCATCAAAGACGAACCTATCAACCTTAGATTATCCACACCAACAACCCGACCAAAGTTGTCCGATTATGTTTGTTGCGTATATGATGGTGACTGGTGGCTAGGAGAAGTGGTGGAAATAAAGGTATTTGATGTCGAAGAAGAATACAGGATCCACTTTTTTCATCCTAAAGGACGTGGAACATCGTTTAAAAAATCAAGTCATGATAACCAAACTTGGGTTCGGTTTCAAGATATTTTGAAAATCCTGACTGCGTCAGAACTATGGTCAGCACAGGGAAGAGGTCATAATATCACACCTGTGATGAGTGAACATTTGTCAACTCTTCTCTATGAGACAATAAACCACTGAACAAAAAAGTTTTGCATGTTTTGAGAGGTAAGTTAAATTCTATATACCAAGATGTTAGAAACCTTAAATTAGCTTATCAAAGTTTAAATGTGTTCTTTGACAACTCTTCTTAGTCTTTTTAGTTGTTTTCACCATTTAAAACTAACAATTAAGTAAAAAATAACTTTTCACTAACACCTAAGATTAAGAAGTATGAAAATAATTGCGTTGTTTCAGTATAATTATTTGAAAATTTAGACCCTTATAGCTGCCAAACGCCTTTGAATAACAAAGTAACTTTTTTTTTGTTTGAAAGATGGTAAGAAGTACTTAAAATCACACAAGTAAAAAAAAATCTACCTTGCCCCCCACATGCATTTTTTTAGCATTGAAAATTGGATTTTTTAGAAAATTTGCAACTTTGGGGGGTCGTATCTTGTGAAGGGGGCAGAGTAACAAGCCAAACTTTTTAATACAATAAGCAACCTTATATATGTATATAAGAAAAAAAAGAGGGCTTGTTATTCCAAGCCCTTCATAGGTTTTTTAATTTTCAAAAGTGGCAAAAAATTAATTTTGCATCACAAACTTTGACCTTGAAAAAATAACCTTTGTTTTTAAATCTCAAATTTATTGATACCATATGGAAAAAGATCTTTTTTTTAGCTTTCCAATGAGCTTTAGTTGAGCTTGATAGCTTTTATAGAAAAAAAGTTATAGTTCATAACGCAAAGCATCAAAATATCCAATTTTCGCTGTTGGCAACGACAAAAATAGCCTACATATCGAAGGGTAAATTTTTTTTAAATAAAAAAAATATATTTTTGTGGTCTAAAAGGTATGGGGAAAGCATGTGCAAATTGTCATCAAAATCAAAAATGGTGTTGCACACCCCATTTGTTGATTTAAAATGGAATGACTCCAGAGAGAAAAATGGAAAAAAATCAGAGTAACCACATGTCAAGCTATAACACAATACGGAGAAAAACATGTTTGGCATCATAACAATGAAATTAAAAATAAATTCCTTGCAAACATCGATTAATCGATAAAGAATTAACAACTGAGAATTTTCAATAACGATAAAATTCACTTTGTAATTGTATTTTAAATTGGTTAAATTTTAATTTTTTCTAAAATAAAATAACTTAAAAACTCATGGAAAGGAATTTAATGACAGCAAATATTAATACATCAGTGCGATAGCGCCATCTATCATGAAGCTAGATAAACAGTAAAAGTCAGTTAAAATATTTTAGGATTAAAAGCAATTGCTATTAAGTGTACTATTTAATAGAAGATGTTTTATTTTAATGATTTAAGTGCATATGTTGCACCTTTTAATTAATTAGTTTTGATCTTAATTATGTTAAACCTGAAGTAATTAATCTTAATTTTAATGCTAATAACAAGAATTAAATGTTAAGTTGTAAAAAGTCATAATCACTAGCAATAATCCCCAAAAGCACACATGTAAGGATAAGCAATTCAAGGCTATCTTAATTTATTAAATATATATAAATACAGGGTATCTATAAAATGTTGGACACATTTTGATATTTAATAATTCATAAAATAATGAAGATATATTTAAATTGATTACACTAATGGTTAGGTAAACTCAAAAAGTTTTAAGGCCCTCGTCAATGGACTGCCACATGTATGCCATTCATTGCACGGAGAATATCAAGACGGTAGTCAATTTCGCGCCAGGTACAGGCAAGCATGCTGGCATCTACAGAGGCTATTGCATCTGTAATCCTGGCCTTTAAGTCATCAACATTCGACACTTTCCTCTTGTAAACAATGTACTTTACAAATCCCTAAAAGAAAAAGTCCAGTGTCATTATATAAGGTGATCTGGGTGGCCAAGGATATCTGGGCATTATATAAGGTGATCTGGTGGCCAGTGGCATTATACAAGGTGGTCACCACGCCCAATACATCTTCCTGGGAAATGGCCATTCAAAGAACTACAAATGATGGTACCCCAATGAGGTAGGGCACAAACTTATTGCAAAAAGACATGTGGCCAAAGCCCTTCGAGTTGTGAAAATATGAAATTTTCTAACATGTCTAAATAAATAACAGATGTGAGTGTCTTTTCAGTGAAAAACAAAAGGCCAATGATGCGGTCTACACCACACATTAAGCTTTGGGAAGTCTCTTTGTACCTCACGGTATTCATGGGAGTTTTCAGATCCCCATATCTGCACATTGTGGTGATTTACTATGCCAGAAAGATGAAAACAAGCTTTGTTGCAGAACATTATGCGATTAAGAAATTCAGCATCATCCTTTATCCTCCTTAGCATGTCTGTTGCAACATTTATCCTCCCAGGTCTATCATCCGGTCTCAAGGCTTCAACGATTAGAACTTTGTAAGCTTACAGTCATAATCTTTTCCTAAGATTCTTGTGCACAGTCAAACCTGGCATATTCAATTCTCTTGCTGCTGATCTCACAGATTTTCTGGGACTGTGTAAGAATGTTGATGTCCAAGATTAGTCTTATTTAAGACGCTTCCAGTTTCTAGAAACTTCTTTTTCCACCGGAAGACACTGTTTCTCGATGGAGGATTTTTCTGGTATACTCTTCTGTAATTTCTCTGTGTTTGTGTTATTGATTTCATTTCGATGAACTACCATAGTGCCTGCGCTTTCTCTTGTGATGTTGTCATTCTCCTCAATTTACGATTGAATAAAACATCACATAGAATAAAACATCGAACAAATACATAAAAAAATAAACATAACATTGCATTCTAATCTTTACCAAAAACAAAAGAGAAAAACATGCAATTAATAACACGGGCAGATGATATTTACAAAAGAAATGATATTCCAATGGGAAAAGGAAATTTTCTATGGCAATGTTCACTATAAATGAAAATATATGAGTATAAGTTTGTTTATATCTTCATTATTTTATGAATTATTAAACATCAAAATGTGTCCAACATAACTAAAAAATACCTTAGTATTTTGTGTATATATTTCTGAACTTCTAGAACACTTGACAGAACTTTTGGTGTGAATTAGCTTGTACTTTTAGCTAACAAATTATGTAAAAAAAGAAAAAGAGAGAAATTATTGTTTGTGTATGCCCAGTTGAACCAATTTTCATACTAATGCCTGTATTTCATAAGATATTTAATATTTTCATATTAGTACATTATTTCTCAAGTTCTTTTTCAATTCACATAAAGTAGTGTTTAATTTCATCGAATAATCTGCTGAATTTTTCATACATTTGTAAATAAAAGCGTATAATTATTATTATTAGACATGATACAGTTAAACAAATGCATCAAAAAATTACACACAGTCTTATTAGTAATTTGCTACAATTATAGGTCATTTTATTTTACTTATTTAACAATACAGGGTGATTCCAAACACTGTATATTTTTCTCAATTTGTGTTAGGCTCTCTAATTACTGTAGTAACTCAATATTCACTGAAAAAATAAGGGACAATCCCGCTCTTTACATCTCCAGAGTTTAAGAAAACTTTATCAAGTGGGCAATTTGTAAATTAGAGGAAAAAGAAAAAAATATATACAGTAAAACTTCCCGCGAGCGACCACCCTTCATTCCGCAAAAATTTGGTCGTAAAGAGAGGTGGTCTCTCAAAGCAGTGTCAACATTGGACATTAAGTAAATAGGGTAACAAATCGGTGCCTTTAAAATCGGTCGTTGGAGGAGGGGGTCGCTTAACAGGGGTGGTCTCCCACAGAAGTTGCACTGTATACATATATATATATATAAAACCTTCGTTTATAAATGTTGCTGAACTTTTGTGCAGGAATGTAGTTCAAATCATAAAGTTTAAAAAATATAGATACATTGCATATTCAAATACATAACGTAATTGTGAGATTAAAGCTGTATCATTTAATTTTGAAACTATAAGATAAAAACAATTATAATTTTACATTAAAAAAAAAAGGCGGAGAAGTTTTAAAAACTGCAGATACTAATTCATTAATTGTGAAATCATTATTTACAACTTTAAATTAAAGAGAAAAATTTGTAATTTTAGCACTAGCCAGCTCTTTTTTAATAATTTAAACAATTCTAATTTCACAAAAAAAATCTTATGCTTTAAGGAAATCTCAATGACTTTCCACAGTCATTAAAATAGATTTCAGACAATTCAGAAAAAATAGTATGTTGTGTTTTTTAATTTCACATTGAAAAGTTAAAAATAACTCTCATTATTTACAATACAAAATGTTATCATATACTGCCATATTAATAATTATATATATATATATATATATAAAAGACTTTAATTTTCATTATTTACAATAATACAAAATGTTATCCTATAATGCATATTAATAATTACGAAAAAATGGGAATTTAATCCTCATTATTTACAATAATACAAAATGATATCCTATATTACCATGTTAATAATTATGAAAAACTGGGAACTTAATTCTCATTATGCACGTTTATACAAAATTTTATCCTATACTGACATAACAAAAATTATGAAAAAATTGTATGACAGCACTACTTGTTGTGAGATTGATCCCCAAATGTAATCAGCATCAGTTTAGGTCATATTTAAACTAATACCAAGTTTGGTTAAATTTCGTTCATTGGTTCATGAGATACAGTGTCCACAAAATTTTTGATACACACAGATAATTTCTAAAAATAGTCGTGTAATTCCATCAGAAACCAGGGTGGTTAACATTAGAACATTTCCAAATTCCCTGACTTTCCCATGACTATTTTTCCCCATTTTTCCTGACTTTTGCTGTTTATTTACCAAAAAGTTTCCCGAAATTAGTGAAAAATTTAGCAATTTACAATAATGAGCTTTCAAATATGGCTTATTTCGACAAAATTTGTCAAAATTTCCTAACTTTACATGAAATTCCCTGACTATTCCATGACTTTTCCAGACTCACTTAAATTCCCTGACTTTTCCATGATTCCCTGACTTTCCTTGACTAGTGGCCACCGCCACCCTGAAAACTGAAGGTAGGAAATTTTCACTAATCTAATACTTCCTTCTTATGTGTAATGCACTGATGTTGCAGTTTCAGTTTTAACATATCAAAAGCAGTTGTTATCCAAGGATAATCATCTTTATATCTGAATATCCATTTATCACCAAGACACAACGTCTAGGGTCATTAATAACAGGGATGCATTTCAACCATTGATGCACTACGACTACTGATTTTATTAAAATATAATATAAAAAAAGATTTTTAAAAAGAGTGCTTCCTAAAAAGTAGAAAATAAGGAAAAATTTTCTGTAATCAAACCAATTAAAAGATTAAAAGTATTCATTGATAACTAAATCCTACTATATAACATACTTTATCATCAATGAATGCTTTTGATCTTTTAATTGGTTTGAGTACAGAAAATTTTGCCTTATTTACTACTTTTTAGGATGCCGATAAAAAAGCATTCTTTTAAAAATTCTTTTTTTTTTTATATTATTTTTTAAATTAAAACTAAAAAACCAAAATTTAAATTTAAAACCGAAATGAAGCAGGGCCCGAAGGTTTTGAAATCCTTCAAATACTGTAAAATATCTGTGAGTATTTTTTATTTTTTTGGAAAGATTCTCCTTATAATTCTGGAAGAATTTTGCAAAAGATGAAAAATAGTCTCCCAATAGTGGCCTTTTTGTGAAAATAGTTGCTTTTTCAAGCTTTTTAGGCCAAAAAAGTTGCCAGTTTCCTCAGGCTGAAAATAGTTGTCTTTTAGTAGCCTGTGGCAACCCTGTTGTGTCAAAGCCGATTCACTACTTTAGGGTCTAGGCCTATGGATGAAATGCCCTCTGTGGGAGTCTTTCTAAAGGGTAGCAATCCATATTTATATGAGTTTTGGAGAAAACCACAGAAAACTCCAAACGGCTAGGCATGACAAGGGATCGAACCCAGCATTTCCTGTCGAATCTGTGACACTTAACTTGTAATTCTGTCTATGATGCCCCCCCCCCCCAATCTGTTTGCTACAATATTTCTTAAGAATATACCCAATATTTGTCTATCTACAATTAATATACAGTTAATACAAATATTTGATTAAAAATAGTATAGTTATAACCTACCTACATTAATTTGTAGTGTAAACATAAATACAGAAAATCCTGTTCTAAAATTTTGTACTTTCAACATTAATGCCTAGATCCGGAACTTACATTTCACATTAGGCCAACAATGACTGTGAGTGGTCTACGCACTGACACTCCTGTGTCATATTTATAGTAATTATACTGAAATTTTGGAGCTAATTCGCATATTTTTTTTATTTATAGTGGTCTAACCATTCATATAATAAAACGGAAACTTGAAATTCCTCAGGGCCAAAAAACTCTCTTACGGACTCTCATCCTTTACATAATTTTTATCTTACAGTTTCCAAATGGAATGACACAACTTTAAATATCTGTGATTGTATTATGCATCTGAATTATAAACAACATATCTCTGAATGTTAAAAAAAAAAAAAGAGCCTTTTAATTTACTTTATTTTTTATTTATTTATTTATTTTTTTTTTTTACCATCCTAAATGATAAAAATTTTCCTCATGTGGAAAAGTTATGCTTTATTTTTATTTATTTTATATTCTTAAATGAATACAGAATCCAATAGTAAACAAAATATAAAATTATTTATCAGAAAAATTTCTCATCTAGATAAAAACTTAAGTTTTTTCCTTTTGAAATTATTTAACAGAAAAAAAAAAAAAAAAAAGAGAAAGAAAGAAAAGTCATTTAATAACTTAAACTATAAATTAATAAAAAATTTAAATTTTTGACATAGAATATTATTAATAAAATATATATATACAACAGTTAACTACAATTACACAAGTAAAATAACTTATAAGCTTATATTTCCATCACCAGATTAGACGCAAGTAATTATTTTATTTATATATAAATTATGTAATTTGAAAAATTATTCTAAAAGAATGATAAATTATGCAGCTACCAGAAATCTATAAAATGTAACATGTGGATTTAACAATTAAGAAAAAGTGTAGTGCACTGATAGTTAATAATGCTATACTTTTTTTAATTATATGACTGGCAAAATTATAAATCTTGGCAAAAAACAATGAAAAAAGTAAAAATTTTTAAAGAATTTCTTTTTTCTTTTCCTATGTTGAAAATTAATGAATGATTGTTATTTGTTACAAACACTTTATCGTAAATGAAATTAAATGAGACTTTTGCAAAATGATATGAAAATAAATTAGAAAATGTTATTTAGATAAAAAAAATATATATACCATAAATAATTTCACTATAATTATATCCAGCATAAGCAGATTAAAATTTATGCGGATACTATATAAGATTTCATCTTTTGACAACCAAGATAATAATTATTCCCTGATTAGTTTTATTTCTTTATTAACATTTTAACTAAGTTGTGCTATAAATTTAATATTTTCCTTTGATTAAATAAATAAAGCAAATATAATCAACTAATTTTTAAAAAGTAAACATTTAATTTAAAGTATGTTAAAAAATTATATTAATAAAAATGTAATATATAACCAAAAATATAAGCAAAAACGCTTAATATTTTAGCCAAAATAGAAATCTTTTCAGCACAACACTGATAATGTTTTACATTCGACAAAATGCATGCAGAGGAAGGATTATATCCATATACAACAATGAAAGCAAGAGATTATATTGATGAATTATATGTAATGCAGGTAATGTATAAAAAAAGCATGCAAGAGAAAAAAGGGAAAAGTATACTTACAAAAATTACCAAAGTCATCATTATGCTTAATTTTATTACTTTTTGAAAACAGATTTACCTTAACAAACATAAAAATTTAACTGTGTCTTATAAAGGAAAAAAAAAAAAAAAAAAAAAACGCTATTTGCATAGAAGACAAAGTAATATGATAGATTAAAAAAAAAAAAAAAAATCTTACAATTGAAAATAAACATTAGAAAATACTCAAGAGTTTAGAAAAATATGTTGATAAACTTAAAATATAAATTTGCTTTGTATATTCAGGGGTTTATATATATCAGCATATATGCAATGAAATAAAGCTGTTTGATTTTAATCTTAGATTTAGAAAAAATGTAAATTAAAGGCAACAAACAAAAAAATTCTGTTGTATAGATTTCCTTCTTCTTCTTTTAATATCTTTATCTAATTAAAAACATATTAGAAAAACAAATTGATTGCACTTAATAAAAGTTTTAACTTTAAAAATGTTTAAAATGAATAAGAAATATGCTTAAGCATTAAATTAGCATTTGAATTTTACAAAACCTTGCAAAAAAATTCAAATTATGATAGCACCATTTCTACTGATATTTCTTTCAAATGGTGATACATGTTTAAAAGCCTAAGTAAATTGCTAAGCTAATAGAAATAATTTGCGAGAAATTATCCTTATTCAATTCCTATACCTTTTAGTTTAAACTTTGCAGATGTAGGTGCTGAGGGATTTAAGTGCCACGTGGAGGGCAAAGCAGTTGTGAAGCACATGCAAGAGAAGAAAATTACATTAGTCTTTCAAGTATGACTCACAGTTTGAAAAAACAGGGTTATTCAAAAAGAATGGTTTGATTTCACAAAGCTATATCCAAAAAGAAAAAATATTGCATATTTAAAATAAACTACTTCAGTAGAATGTTTAGTTGTACTTGTAAAGCTGTAACTGAAGACAGACTTTATTGCTCTAATGCTACTGAATCTTAACTCTATTTTTCTCATTCTCATCAAAATCATACGGTAAAATTTTGCTATTTCTCGTGTTTGTGATATTTCCAAGCTGAAGTGTGATGTATTAAAAATATTAAGTAAAATTTATATCCTATAGCTAGATTTTTTTTTTTTTTTAATTTAATGTACAAGATCACAGGACCAGCCTAATGAATTTATTATGGGAAATACTAAACTAAATATCAGCACTATATTTTGTAAGAAAAGAAACAAGCGCTTTTATGACAGTTTTCTTGAGAATCATGCAATCGTTAAGGGATTGATTGATAATGTTAGTAATAGATAATTGGCTTCTTATGGATTTAAATGTTTCAAGTCAAATATTTAATCAGAAATTACATATATAGTATTTTTAAATTGTAATTTGAAATCAAATATGTGTTACACAATCTTCTTTTTATTTATTCAAGAGTGAGTTTACACTTATTTGACACGTATTATATTTTTAAGCATGCAGAATACCTACCCTTGTCAACACCCAAAATTCATGTGTTGTGAATTTTCTGAATGTGAAAATTAAATTAAAAAAATTACTTTGGGTGACGAGTTATTCTATAAATAAACTTCCCCATAGAATAACATGGGTTTTGGCTATCAGCAAAGATAGCTATTGTATGTTCTTAATGTTAAGCTTTTTTTTTTTTTTTTTTTTTTTACAGGATATGGAGCTTGATTGTTTTTGTTTCTGTTTTAAAAAGTAGTTATTTATAATATAGTGTTATTAAATAAACACTTTAATTTTTTCATTTACTAACATCAATAACTGTTGTGAAAAAAAGTGACAGACACTGATAAAACATATATTAAAATAATTGCTGTAAAAGAACTCTTTTTAGTGAAGGAAAAATTACATTAATAAAAAGAATATTAATTCACAAAATTACTACCTGGTTTTAAAAGGCATTACCTTATCTATTTTTACTTCTATTACTCTACAACCGTAGGTAATGGAAGTATTGTATTCGGTCAAAAAATTCGATATTGAGTTTTCACCTGATTTACACGTTTTAAGGTCTCCTGAGTACAAAAAAGTGGTTTTCGGCAATCGATCAGTGTGTCTGTATGTATGTGCAGAATCTTCTGACAATCATATCTCTGAAACTAATAAAGATAAAACGATGAAGCTTCAGAATTGATACAGGTTTGGTATACAGATAAAGTTTCCAAATTTTGGTGAAAATTTAAAAACTGGAAGTGGGACCGTAAGACTATTTCAAAAACTGCTCTAACGATTCAAAGTTGCTATATAAACACTCTATTAGACGTCCTGCCGAACTGTATAGTTGGTTAGTTCAGGAAAATTGATAGGCGTCCTGTATAAATAGCTCAATTTCAGGTCTCGCAAGTGCATTCCATTAAAAACAGCTGAATTGACTTTTTTCAAACTGGGCATAATAACTCTTTTTACTTTCCGAACACTATAGTGAGGAAAGTATTGTAATCATGTCAAAAATCCGAATTGGAGATTTTGATGTTTCTATACGTTTCGAGGTCCCCTGAGTCCGTTTCCACTATTTTTGAGATGATGTATGTATGTGTGTGTGTATGTATGTGTGTATGTCTGTGATTGAACACGCTAGCGTCTAAACGCTTTGTTCGAATAAGCTGAAAGTTGGTACGTATATTGTAAGTCACCATAGTACGAACCCTATAGATTTTGGTGAATCTAGCACTTATAGTTTTTTTACAGGGACACAAAGAAAAATACTTTATCATTATTGCCTATGGGACCAAAATCTTAAAAGTGCGATAGCATCTAAACGCCTTATTCAATTGAGCAAAAACTTTATACACATATTATAGGTCACAGATACTCAATCTGTATAGATTTTGGAGAATCTAGCACTTATAGTTTTTTTACAGGGACACAAAGAAAAATTCTTTATCATTATGGCCTATGGGGCCAAATTTTTAAAAGTGTGATAGCGTCTAAACGCCATATTAATCTGAGCAAAAAATTTGTACACATGTTATAGGTCGCATTTGCACCAACTGTATAGATTTTGGTGAATCTAGCACTTACAATTTTTTTACAGGGACACAAAGAAAAATTATTTATCATTATGGCCTATGAGACCAAATTTTTAAAAGTGCGATAGCATCTAAACGCCTTATTCAATTGAGCTGAAAATTTGTATGAATATTATAAATCACTGTTGCACTAACTATAAGCATTTTGGTGAATCTAGCATTTATAGATTTTTACAGGGACACAACGAAAAATTCTTTATCATTATGATCTATGGGCTCAAAGTTCAGTAGCGTTCAATAAAACCTCGTGTGATATATGGAGAAAAATACTCAAACACTCTATTATGGTTTTCTCTCTTTTGTTTGTTTAGCAACTCCTCTTTCTTTATTTTATCTACAAAACTGTTAGTTACTCAATGTTCGGAAAGTCGAGTGGAGTCACTCCAGATTTTTTAGATATCCTTTCATATGTAATTGTTGTTTTGCAGTCAACAATTGAGTCTGTCAAGTTTTGGTGTAAGCCTGTATCTCAAAAACGGCTCTAACGATTTTTTTTGAAAATTGTTACATAAATCAATTTTAGATATCCTTTCTCATGTATTACAGGAAAATTAACAGGTAGGTAAATTTTAAACCTTGGAAACTGTGTTTCAAAAAATAATTCAACCGTTTTTTCTGTTATTTTCTAACTTGCCATGTAAACTTAGTTTTATATGTCTTTACTCATGTATTAAGTTTCTCATACCAGAAACATTTTAAGTTTCTATAATTGGTTATGTCAATTTTACGTTTTCTGATCCACATGATTTTTCATATATTTTTTTAATAAAGAATCAGTAACTTTAAAAGCATGGATGTTACAAAAATGCCCAGGAATAAGAAAATCCACATAACTGTTTGATTATGTGGAATAATTGCTTATATCAACAGTAGAATTGGTAGTTGGCCATTCCTACAGTTCAATAATTCCTAATTGCAAAGATTTATTTGCCACTTTGATACTTCAAATCAATAAATAAAATACTGTCAGTTGCTGCATCACCGAGTTTCACTAATTTGCATGCCATTATGATTCAAATATTAAAATTCTCCCAAATTAGTAATTATAATATCAGGATGTCAGCAGTCTTTATTCTTCCCAAGCTTATCAGCAGCATTTATATATATATATACACTACTCAAAACAATTAAAGGATATTGTAAGTCTTATGTGATTTTTTTTTTTTGTAGAAATGGGAAGAACAGTGTCACAAATTAAAAATTTTCTCATTTTCAAAATTCGGAGTAAGCAAATTTTGAGATTGATGTCAAAAACAACAGTTTAGTGGTAGCGAATGAAACTTGGCTTTCACTTAGTAAAAGACAAAGCAGAAAAGAATGATCGATATCCAGTAAGTGCATTGTTTCGATTAGTGTGATATCTCAACAAAGTCATTTAAGCAATTCAGAAGTTTAGAGAGTTCTTGGTTGGTTAGAGGGAGGCCAAACAGAAGCCGAAGTAGCAGAAGCCACAAAAGTTTCACAAAGTGTGACTTCCAGGATTTGGAACCATTTTTTGGAGACTGAAAATGCAAGCTGAAGATCAGGGTAAGATCGTAGACGTACAACAACACCCAACTAAGATCGATATTTAATGCTAATGGCTGAGAGACACCGAAATATGAATGCCACTCTTCTTCAACACCTTCGCTCAGCTACTAGCACCACATTTTCAACCAAAACTGTCCCAAACCAGCTCCACGCTGTAGAAATAGGTCTGAATATTTCATCTCCATAACACCGACTGGTCAGAGCTCCATTTTTAATGATGTGGAGATCGGTGTGCCAATAAGTGGAGATGTGAGCATAAACCATCACCCTCAATGCTAAATCTGACACTTCCATGCACAAATGCAGCATTGTTTCTAGTGGCACGTTCTCTGTAGATGAAAATATGCCTATTATCATGATGAACAAAAAAAATGGGACAGAAAAAAGAATTTAAGTTATAGATTAAAAGCCTACTTATTAAGACTTGGGTCCATTCGATCGAGCACCCAGTCATCCTCGGTCAAATCCTCGGAAAAAAACAGAAACAGATCACGACTGATGTTCCCTGAGGATGACCGGGTGCTTGGTCGAATGGACCAAGGAGTAATAAGTAGGCTTTTAATCTATAACTTATGTAAAATTTTTACTCTAATATTGCATATTAAATAGAAAAAAAGAATATTGCCCCATTCATTTCTCCTCCATTTCACATGCTCTGCTGCCCACTCCGTACAGGGCGACATTGTCTTGATATTAAAGGTAACATACCATCGTAGTCTCCAAAAACGGTTCCATATCCTGGAAAAACTCCAGTGGCTTCAGCTTGTGTTTGCCCCTCTCCCCCCAAACGATCAACAATATTTTAAGCTTCTGAATCCGTTAAGTGACTTTGTTAATATGTAGCAATCATCAAAACAATGCACTTACTGAATATCAATCATTCTTTCTGCTTTGTCTTTCATTAAGTTGAAAGCCAAATTTCATTAACTGCCACTAAAGTATCGTTTTTGACATCAAACTCAAAATTTGCATATTTCAAAGTTTAAAAACACGAAATGTTTGCATTTGTGACTCTCTTCTTCCATTTTCTGTAAAGAAAATTTTGCCTATACTGTTATTTTATATAAGACTTACAACATCCTTTAATTGTTTTGAGCAGTATAATATTTATACATTTTTATTCATTAAATAACTATAAAACAGTAAAAAAAACATGATTATACATTCATAAGTATGATTGTAAGAATCAGTTGTTGATCTGATAACATTTTATGAACATCAATGCGCACGATATTTGTTTCTTTAGCTACCTTAATTGGTATTTTCATTAAAAAGAGTCTGAAACAATTTATTAATTTTAGATGCTTTAACTAAAGATGTCAAATTAGAAATTTCCTGAATTCTGTCACGGGCCACAGAATCTTACACGGTGGACCACATGCAGCCCGCGAGCTGGTCAGCCCTGTTCTATACTATGTTTCTCAGATTAATTAAATGAAAAATTATTGCATGAATCTATTTTTGGATAGATCTGAAAATTGACATCTTAAGTTACTTGACAGTGGCCAGTAGACCTTTCAAATTTATTTGCCACTTTTTCACCAGGTAACTGAAAAGAAATAAATAATTTTCCAATTTAAATTTTTTAAAGATACATTTTAAATTGTCTGCTTTTTAGATGAAATATGCACTTTTTTTTGGTTAAATGCAATATGTTTGCAGCCAATTAGTTTGACAAAGTTTTTTTTTTTTAATTATTATTAAATTACGTTTTACTGCAGCTAAATGGTGACATACACAATTTTCTTTATTTTTGTTGATAATTGCTAAAACAAATAATTATTTAACTGATAATTGACACAAGTTTTAAAACTTTCAAAGTTGATTCCTAAAATAAGTTATTTTGCAGATCAATGAAATTTATTTATTATTTTTTTTTTGGACATCTAATTTACAAAATATGTCAGGAAATATTTTTGCAGGCCTTTTTCCTAAATATGCAATAATTTTGCTACCATTTGATTAATTTACATTTAATTGCAGTTTGTAAAATATGTAATTTTTGCGTGATCAATCAATGGTATTTACTTTTATGACAGTCATGGGAAAAAATAATAGTAATGAGTTATTTAATTTTTTAAAAGATTACTTTAGTTTGTTTAGTCACCATGTGATGCATGGATTTTTTCAAGTTTAGTTGTGGAAGAATCTATGAAAAAAAGCAAGTCTTTCGACACTTTGATTATTATATTCCATAAATAGAAATTACATTGATTACCTGAGGATTTCTAAAGCTCAAGTATAGAAAATTATGTTTGCGCAACCACTGTTTACGTTTAAAACTAATACACTTATACAGAAGTAAATAACACTTCTTAACAAGAAAATATCAAAGAAATTCATGTTAAATATGCAATAGTTTATCTTTTTAGAATACAGCTCAGTGAAATCAGGTTATTCTTTTTTAATAATAACTCAGAATTATTATTCAAAGTATTATGAATTATTTTTTACATAAATAATACAATACAATTTTATGTTAGATTGGTAAATTATCTTAATTCATTTTAAAATTTATATACAGTTAGAAAAGAGAGATCAAATACTCATAGAATAAAAGAACATTTGAAAATACTTTCCAGGCAAATGTAGTTAAATTT
The DNA here is from genome assembly GCA_963930645.1 of Salticus scenicus. Classification (NCBI taxonomy): domain Eukaryota; kingdom Metazoa; phylum Arthropoda; class Arachnida; order Araneae; family Salticidae; genus Salticus; species Salticus scenicus. Next base: position 76,503,698 of record OZ005656.1, read on the forward strand.
ACATCAATTTTGATGTAATCAGTTGCATTCATATTTAATTATCCTTTTATATAACAGTAAGAGATTAGCAAACTAATAAACAGATAAACTTGTTTTGTATCTCAATAAACTAAATAAAGTAATTCAGATGGAATACAAGAGTTTTTCAGTGTTCTTTTATTCCAAATAGATTATTTGAACATTATGAATAACAATATATGTTATTTATAATGTTTAACTTAACTTTTATACTTTTTTTTTTTTTTAAATACATATCTAAAATTATTTCTAAATCTACAGACACAACTAATAAAATAATTATCCTATACAAATACTAACTCGACTAAAATATTTCTCATGATTTCATGAATGAAATTAAATTATTGAGATTTATTTATTTATTTTATAATTGTCAAACAAATAGAAAAGAATGAAAAAAAGGTTAATTTTTCATGCAACAAATTTATGTATTTTCAGATTAAATTATTAAAATGTTATTAAGCATGCATTTGATATGTTAAGCATAAACAATTTCAGGTACATTTACAATCATTTAATACAGGAGATGATAGTAACAGATATAAATGTTCTGGAGGAAGGCGTGCACACATTTATAATAAGAGACAGGGAGATGAAGCAAACAAATATTATGTGCATTATTCTAGCATTTTAAAATTTTCATTTGCCAACTACCTTCATCTTCAGCTTCTTCCTCTTCATCTGTACTTTTACTATGCATATTTTTTAACTTTTTTCTTTTTGCCGCTGCTTTCCGCCTGGCTGGAATAATAAATTAACAATATTATTAGAGAAGTTTATTGATAAATATCACTTCTATTGAGGGGAAGGGTATAAATAAAAAATGATATTTATCATAATATTGTTACTGGCTATTATTTTCCATAATATTTAAAATATTAGCTATTTTCTTAGAAAATGACATAGCTAAATTAAAACAATTAAACTAGAATAGTTATATTTCGGAACACCACTTTAAACATACATACAAAGGAGAATAACTTATACATATAATCAGGAATTCAAAGAGTTCATTTTATATAGGTGTATGCTATATACATTGCTATCTTTATAACTTACTTTTCTTTTGACTTACCTTAAGAAGCCTGAATAGTTATATTGCTGCTAGAGACATTTATTTACAAATGCATGCCACTGGAGAGATATTTTTAAAAAGATGCAAATATTTCGTCCTTGTATGGGCATGGTGTTAATATATGTAAATAGTTACATAAATGTTTGCATAAACAAAAATTAAAAACTATTTTATTAACATTAACCTCTTTGTTTTGCCCTATAGCAAAGATAATTTATTTTTAAAGTAATTCAGTTACAAATCAGTTCCCATACCATATAATATAATAACAAAAAAAAAAAAAAAAAAAAAAAAAAAAAACATGCCTTTTACTATTCTATATAATTAACACATACCTTTGACTATCTTTGTAAGAAATAGCATTCTGTTATTTCTGGATATTTCAAAATTAGAGTAACTAATGATTTTTGGTGAAATAGTTTTTTAACTAAAAAAATAGTAGAGTATTTTATCATTAGTAAAATCCTTTATTTTTCAATAATTCAAAAGTGCCTATTGTGAAGGAGAAGCTAGAGAAGATAATGCATTATCTAGATTCCTGAAAAACAATAAAAGTTATGCAATAAAAATATCTTGAACGATGAGAGCAATTATTATTTTAGCAATACAGATGACAAAGAAAGCAGAATCATAAACACAGTCCTTTTATTTTGAAATTTCGGCTGAATAAAAAAAGAATTTTGCAATATTTTCAATATAATATATTTGCAATTTATAATATATTTGCAATATATTATAATCATTGCAATATTTTTTGTCTTGAGTAAGGCAGGAGATAGATACTTTATATGTGTTAACCGCACTAATAGAATAGCAGAAGTGATTGCGAAATATCTAGCTCCATCATGAGTTCATGAACCATTTTAGAAAACTCATTACAGGGTTGCCACTCAAACAGGAGAATGAAATTCCCTGACTTTTCCAGAAATATATATATTCTAAGAAAATTCCAGTTTCTAACTGTATATTGAGCAGTGGCTGTGTTGAGGGCAAAATCATTATGGTACCACTTAAAAACACAAAAGTTACATATGATAAAAGTTGCTTATAGTGACAGCATCTGCTGCTTATAAGCGAAATAAGAAATTTCCTTCATGAGCAGAATTAAAGTGTGAGGTTGTTTTAAAAAAAAAAAAAAAAAAAAAAAAATGGCAGAAGCTAAGGAAAAAAAATGACTATGTGGGCGGAAAAATTGTTTTTTCTTTTGGCAATCATCATACAAAATTCCCTGACTATTCCAGGTTCTCCAGGTAGCGTGGCAACCCTATCATTATTTACTTCAAATTCTGATTTGCAAGGAAATAAATTAGAATGTTTTATTTATCCAAAAAAATTGCCAGCAAAAAATTTAAATACAAGAGTGATAAACACCAAACAATTATTCTATGCTATTAATATTTGGTGACAATCTACTATTTCAAAATAAGGCAACAGTTAGGTAATATAAATAAAATCATGTGCTCATTGATAGCCATTTTTCATTACCAAATAAGCAGATTATTAAAATTTTTTGGGAATGAAATATATTTATTTTAAGAAACTAACAAAATTAATGGATTATATATTAAATGTTAAAATAAACGATAATTTAAATTTTGCAATAATTATTTTTAGATTGAGTATTTTGCCTGCAACCTTCTGAATAAACTATTGTATGTGAAAATAATTATTTAAATATTGAAAATTTAATGTTTTAAATGATTAAACATTAATATATTTAAATTAATTTCAATTAATATTAAACATATGTAATATTAGCATCACACCTAGTCATACTTACAAGGAAAAAGGAAACATTCAAAAGGTGTCATCTTCAAAATTATTGAAAAAAAATATATATGTGTGTGATTCTACTCTTCATAAAATACCAAAAAATGAAAATATTATCGGCTGAAATTAATTACAGCGACCACAAAAAATTATCAAAATTAAGCATATTTGGCGATTTCACACTAATAAACGATTGATTTTGAGTTCTTGGCAAAAAAGCAAAACACGGTTCTGTTCGTACACGGCAATCTTGGTGCTAGCAAATGTATCGCCTAACAGCACTAAATTGCCAAATATGCTTAACCCCTTCCACTCCAGGGACGTACATGCGTACGTCCTAGTGTTAATGACCATTAATACCATGGACGTACGTGCATACGTCCAAAGAAAGTATACGATACAATAAGCCCAACATTGTAGTGGTATCAGAGAGAGTTATTTATTTGTCATATGGTATTTTGAAATTGTATTTTCATTACTGACAACTAGTTAGCGTTAGTAGTCTCGGCGACCTATTAGTTTTGGCTACGCCAGTGTTCTCGCGGCTGCGATTGTGTGTAATTTTCGCTCCTCGATTTTTTGTGTGTTTCGCCTGTGTTTGAAACTGTGAATAATGTCTGATTCTAGTGATTCGGATAGTGATTATATCCCCGATTATGACGAACTTGAAGATTCCAATGATGACTTTACAACAAGTGCAGACGGCGAAAGCGATGACAGTGATGCTGAACCACTTACAGCAGTCATTGCTATAAATAATTGAAATATTTTTATATGTATTCATATTTACTACCTTCATTAATGAAATATATTTACTTCACAACAAAATGCACATTGTTACTTCGTTATGTACTGCATTATTTCAAAATTATAATCTGGTATTTCACATATTTACACTACAGCTAGTCTGGAGCGGAAGGGGTTAATTTTGATAATTTTTTCTGGTTGCTGTAATTAATTTCAGCCGATAATTTTTTCATTTTCTGGTGTTGCATGAAGAGTACAATTACATATTTTTTTTAATACTTTTTGACGATCTTTTGAATGTTTCCTTGTTAGTAAAAAAAATCTTAATAGTCTATCAGGTGAGGGGGGGGGGGGGGGGGGGAAAGGGTATCATTAAAAGTCATTTCATTTAAAAATTTCAACTGACTTGTCAGGATTGCTTATAAAGAGCATTAAAAATATTGAAATTCTGCATAGAAATATCTTTTGACTGATTCTTTATTGGAAACCATAAACATTTGTAAAAAACGGCAAATTTTAAAATTAAATAACTCTGTCAACTTTAATTGTGAAGGAAGTTCTTTCCCCCCCCCCCCCATGATAGTATATCTGACGATTATTTCTCACTAAATGTAACTATTGGGGACCATATAAAAATTGATTTTGTAATTTATTTTTACAAAGTTGATTTTATGCAGTTATGAGTTTTCTGCAGACATACCTTTTAATTACTTCATTTTTCAATTTATGTTGATCTAAATTTTTTTGTTACACTTAAAAAGATAAAAAGTCAAACTACAATAGTCTCAATATAAATGCACGGTGCTGATTTATTTTATTTTACTTTTGAATAGTATAAAAATGTGTGTATGTATTGTATTATATAGAATATATATAAACCTTTTCATATGATACTCATTTTGCTGCCAACTTTGTAATACACAAGACTTTGTAATACACAATAAGATGAGGGTGTCTTTTTAAGAAATCCCAGTCCATATTTACATGAGTTTAAGAGAAAACCATGGAAACTCCAAAAGATTAGGCTATTGAGCATAATTTGAGTTTGAACCCGGTGTTTTCTGTGCACCAGCTGTGAGAGCAGAACCTTCTGGCCAACATTTGTTAGGACCCTCAAAGAAGCATAAGTAAAAGAAAGATTTTTATTAGATGAAGAAGTAGGATTTGTGCACAGCTGGTTTTGAACAAGTATGGTTTCTTGTTATTATATAGGGATTTTTAAAAAAAAAAAAAAAACTCTTAATACATTAAAAAAGTATGTAAATATTAAATGGATTATATAGAAAAATAATAACTGAAAAAAAAAAAACTTGTTCATATTTGATCTATTTTTGTATGAATTTGAACAAGCCTAATGCAATATAATAAAATTCAACAGATATCTAATACTGAAAAACACATTAAAAAAATTTCAATAGAGATCACATGAAAACAAAATGCACACAATATAGAGTTTATGTGTTTAGACAATAACTAAATCTTTACTAGGTATACTACAAAGAGAATATGTTGGGAAATTTTTAGAAAGGAAAATGGCCCAAAAAAAGAAATTTGTCATGGCAAAAAATTTCAGAAAAATCTTACACAGTTATCATGCCAAAACTATACAAAATCAAACATCAAATATTATTTCAAAGCTCCTCATACTAGAGACTAGCACTGCTAACCACTGGGTTACAAGGACTATAGATTTCTACAGGTTAAAGAAAACAATCTTAAAGAAACTACTACAAATTTTGAGTACTAATATATTTTTATTTCAGTAAAACTTACACACTTTCTAAAAGACTACATAACTATTCAAGATGTACAAACTACTTATAAGTTAACAGAAATATTAACAGTTTTACTTGCTTAAGACTTGGTAATTCTGATCAACTTTTCTGAAAGGAATGAACTGTAGAGTTACTTACAGAAAATAACACATTTATAACAAACTAAATTTGCATACATTGTAAACATATTTTGTCCACAAATAACTGTTGATTTCTACATCCGTTTCAGAGAGATTATAGAAGATAATGTGTGTTGAATGAAAAATATTAATTTACAGAACCTTTACAATTTTCGATATTTATAAATGTTAAATATTTATCAATTAGGAAATACTTTGTTCAAGTCATTGCAAAGAAAACAATCTACCTTCATAATACAGAACTTAAAAAAATTCATTTTTTCAATTCTAATTTGCAGGTGTATTTTATGTAGTAAATAAAAGAAAATTTGTCATCAATAAATCAAATTCTATCTTTGAAAGTACAAATCATGTTTTCTGTTTCATTATGCAGTAGATAAAGGGTTAAACTAAAAATCCAATTACAAAAAGAAGAAAAAAATGTAAGATAACAAAAATTGACCTTATATATACAGGGTGATCAATTTAAAAGAGTACCCATTGTTTTTTTTTTTTTTTTTTTTTTTTTTTATTACCCTTAAATATGATGGATGTGGCAACTATTCTAACACAGAACTATAATTGTTTGAACCTTGTTTAAGTGTGGGAGACAGTTTCCAACATTGTTGGACTGTTACAACTTTATTTGTGAGGTAAAACAGAAATGAAGATGCACAATTTTTTTAATCTTGTAATAATTTTATTTATGAAAAACAAAATTTAATTAAAATTTTTTACATTATCATTCCTACTTTACATTATCATTTCATAGGCTTTTCCAGAGAAGTCCTGCAAACATCGATGAATTAACAACAGATCATAACTCAAGAAATCTCGTGAATAACACCAACAATGCTGCGAATTGTGTCAAAAACCTGGTTCGACGTGTTCATGTTTGCATTCAAAATGGTGGCGAACATTTCCTGTGAGGAATGATAATGTAAAAAAATTGAATTAAATTATGTTTTTCAAAGATAAAATTATTACAGGATTAAAAAAATTGTGCATCTCCATTTCTGTTTTACCTCACAAATAAAGTTGTAACAGTCCAACAGTGTTGAAAATTGTCTCCCACACTTAAGGTTCAAACAATCATACTTGAATGTTAGAATAATTGCCACATCCATCAGATTTAAGGGTTATAAGAAAAACACACGGGTACTCTTTTAAACTGATTACCCTGTATATATACAAATCTCAATTATAAATTCCTTTATTTACATTAAAAAATCAACTGCAGATTATAGGTGTGCATATTAATGAGAGTTGACTGTAAACCTAAAAATTATAACTACATGCTTACAATACACTTACGATGCATAGTTATTAAATAATTGGAATTTTTTTTTTTGCAGAGGAATAACATGCACCTTTATAAGCTGTCCACCTGTCTAAGTTGACCAGAAAACAGTTGCACCTCTAGTGATAAACGTACACAGGTTTCATTGTGTATGTACATACACATAATAATAATGCTCTCAAAGTAATTTTTATTTTGCACATAAAAATAAACAGATTTTGTTTAAGGGAGGAATAAAGCAAAGAAATACACATTAATTTTATGAAGATATTTTTGATATACTTTCATGCTGATATACAAGATGTTTGCTTCAATTATGATAATTGTAATCAGAAAACACATTTCACATACATTACAATAAAAATTAAGTTTAAAGAAATTTAACTCTGCCGCTGTGTTATTTCGAACGGACGAAATGGATATTCATTTCTCAATGCTCCAAATGCAGTCTAAACAAACCCAATGTTTTTAATTTCAATATAATTTTCTATTTTTCAATTAAATTTATGTGGCAATTCCTATAGTTTTTTCACAGAAAGAATCCTACATAAATTACAAATTTTCTCATTTTGGATCAAAATGGACCAGAACACAGCAGTAGAGTTAAGGCAATTTATTTATTATTTTTTTTTTTTTTAAGTGAAAAAATAAAAATACATACATATAAATTACAATAAATAGTTTAATGATGCACAAGGCAGATTATTGTAAAGTAAATGGTATTATTTACCTAGAAAATCAGTTATTTAAAATCACATTTTTAATCAACTAATTTACTTTTCACTTCTAATATATTAGGTAATATATATATATATATATATATATGTATACAGTCGAAGCTTGTTAATGTGAATCTCAGGGGGAATAAAATGTTCATATTATCAGTAACTCAAACTAATCTTCATTTTAACGGAGATTAAAAGTAATTCATGTTAAGCGTGTATAAATTAATAAGGTTCGAGTGTATTGATTTAAGGCACATCTACTCATTTTTATTTATTTATCAGAGTTTTCCCCAGACAGTTTTAGGAGGGTGTGATATGCCATGCCTGTCCTATGACTGAAAAAATAGCACCCTTCTTGTCCCTAATCTAAAAAAGTTGTGCTCTTACAGCCTTCCGATGAAATTTATCTGCAAACTGAAGATATGCCATAAATATAAATAAAAGTATTTTACATAACAATCAACATCCATTAGTAACAAGCAAAATTAAAATGCAAAGAAAGTTAAAATTTAAAACTTTTTATTGTATTTATCTAAAAATGAATTTTTAAATTAAATGTCTGGATTTTAAATGTTAAATATATATGACCTTAGAATACAAAACTACCCTCATGAATATAAAAAGTTCCCTTTTTCCATTAACAGCACCCTGCCCTTTTTTATACCTGGAAGAAACTTAGTATTTATTTATGTTTGTCCCCCCCCCCCCCAAAAAAAAAAAAAATAATAATAATTAATTAAAAATAATAATAAATAAGGATTTGGTGTAGTTCATTTAAGTGGTTTTATTTAATGGTATATAACAAAAACTTAGTGAGGGAGGAAAAAAACCAGTCTAGCATTTATGTGTACTGCTTAACATAATTTATACACCTTTTTGAAAATGAATAACCATAAGAATTAGGAACATTATAAAAATTTAAACTTTCTTATACATAAAATAATATGAATAAGTGAATACATCATTTATATATTCAAATATATATAGGGAAGAATATAAAGGAATTAGGGGTGGGAATCGATTAACACTCTTAACTGGGTTACTCGTAGTTCATTAATCGAATTTTTAATTGGTTTTGATTTTATTTGAATGATGAAGTAAAACTCTCATATATATATATATATACATAGATAGATAGTACACAACAAGCCATAAAAATGATATAGATGTTAATTTGACTAGTTCCTTAAACAAGAAATAATAAGAATAATAAACATGCAAATAATGAAAATATATTCTTAAATAAAAGTTTTATTCGGAAATACATTTATGATAAAATAACATATTTATTATTACTTTTATATTCTAAAATCTAAATTCGCTATAATATTATTTTATTCATAAATTTGACTGTTTTTTTTTTTTTGTATAATTGATTATATCTGTTTCATAACTGAAATTCAAATCAATTTTCAGAGTAATAATTGTTGACTTTAAGTGTAAATTTTACATAAATATTTTCACTTATTTAATTTTTATTTTAATAAATTCATTTTGAAAGAAAAATTAAATAAATTTACATATATTTTAGTTGCAGGCCTTGTCCACCTCGCTTGTCACTATTTTTAAATGAATTCTCAAAATTCCATATCATTATTATAAAAATCTCAAATTCTTCATTGATTTTATATTTCAGTTCTTCGTCACTGCAGACTAGAAAACAGAATGATATTTTCTGTTTCTACTTCAAAAGTAATATCAGCAATTCTGAAAATAAACGCTTGAAGATATTGCGAAACTCTGTTGATATTTCCCCTATCAAAGGGATAGTGGAAATAGAGATCCTTTCTTTTTTTTCCCCTTTACCTTGAACATTTCCATTTTTTGGAAGCTGCTTGTTTCTGGAAAAACTATTGCCCTAACAAACACTCTCTGTAGAAGACTACAGGTGGTGTTGCCCCAGCGTGGACATAACACAGCATTTTGTTTAATAACTGTCCTCCCGCTTTTCTCTTTCAACAAAAGTGCAACAACTTCTTTTGAGAGGTTATATTTTTATTTATTTGCCTTTTCATTATTTGATGGAAGTTTCTTAGAATGTTTGTTAGCAAAATATAAGAAATAACCTGGTGTGTCACTCACACGACTTTATCTTACCCTGAAATTTTATACTATAAATGCAGGTTGCAGATTAATAGGTAAGATAACAAGTACTGTTATGTAAACCTATGTTAAACAATTCATATTAGGCTTCTGAAGAGTTTTATATGATAATTAGTTCTGTCATTAATGCACCTACATTTATATAGAATTTAACTCGGTTATTAAAAAATAATTTATTAAAATTATTATTTTAAAAAATTATCTTTTATGATAAGGCAGACGATTTCCATATTAGAGAAGTATTATAACACCAAATATCCAAAAAAAGTCCATTTTATTCTCAATATTAAAAGAAAAAAAAAAAAAAAAGTACGATTTTTTTTTCGTTAAAAGTAAAAAAAATCGATAACTTTGTTTTAAATTATCGCAGATCGATAGTTCAACCATTCATTTTAAAGGTATTGGCGAGCTCTTTTGAAAGATACTCATCATGAAAATTTACTCCCCTTGAGGAGGGACTTCCCCCCCCCCCCCCCAAGGGGCAAGCGAGGCTCCCAGGGTTGCAGAATATGTCTGAACGCCCGAATAAGGTTCGGAGGAAATTTAAACTGACTGGGGAAATTTTGAATATTTTTTTAAGAGAAAATAAAAATGTAAATCAAAAACAACAATTTGCTACTTTGAAGTGCTTATACACTAACAGCGATATTTTTATGTTACACTGTATACTTATTCTCTTAAAAGATTTATTACATAGAACAAATTACTTTGTATAGCAAAGCAGATTTTTGCATTATTGAGGGAAATTTATACTGTGTTTGAGGGAAATTTCCGAGGTTTGAACATTTTCTGCACTCCTGGAGGCTCCTACATACACAAAAATATTTTCCTAGTTAACTATCTCTATTAAAAAAATATATATATTCGTTTCATTTGGTTTAGTGCAGTCTATAGACGTTAAACTCTACTTTCCTGCAATTTCCCCCCATAGATGTAATGTATTAGAATTCTCTTGATTGTCCCTGTACACGAACCATTTGCTTGATCTTAACGAAAAGCTTACTGTAGCATCCCTATATGATACACATTTAGAATACCAAGTTTGAACTTTCTTCCATAATTTGTTTTTGAGATATGCTGATAACAGACAGACACACACACACAGACCATTTGCTAAAAACATGATTTTCGTATTCAGGGGACCTCAAAACATGTAAATATAACACAATCTCGCGTTCGAAAATTTGACCCAAAAACAATACTTTCTCTACCTTATGGGTAAGAGTAAGTAAAAATATTTTGTAGGCAGAACAGCATTTTTACTTTCATTCGTAGTTTGAAAAATTTTAATAGAATTAATAGAGCCGATTAACTCGATTAAAAAAATTGATCAGGATTAAGCACTAATCGATTAACCGAACTGATTAATCAGCACAGCTTTAAAAAGAATTAATGTATATTTCAATAAAGTGAATTATTTTTTTTATGCACATGATCTTAAACCAATTTTAAAATTAAAAATACTGATACCAGTGCTTTTTGTCACTTTTGCAATTATGAGGTGCAGAAAAATTAAAATCCTGGAAAACTCTCAAGAAATCCAGATGTCGATAATAGCCCTACATTTCTTTGAAAAATGTTAATTGTAAACCTTTCCTTTTCCATCCACTAATTATTATGCTCAGTAGTAGTGGTTTTGATTTAATGGAACATTACTTACATAATTTTACAAATTAAAAACTACTGTTTTTAATAGCTTTGTTACTATTTTCTGTATCCTCAGAAACTCCACCCTTCAACCCCTTTCCCACCACACAAGCACACACAAAATTAATAAATAGCTATACATGCTAAATACATAATACAGTAGAAGTAAAGTGTATCGAAAACTAATTTCAAATGATGAATTCTCAATTGTTAAAGGATGCAAATATTATTTGGGTTTGGTTGATATAATTAATACCTTCAACAATAATAATAAATTAGGCATAAGCAGGGGTAAGAAATTCACTAAAAATTATTCAGCAAACAATATAACATTGAAAACTTAGGATATAACAACAGTTTAAATGTCAGACTACGCAGAATTTTATTTGCCCTGCCCTACCAAAAAAGAAAAAAAAACATATTGGCTTACTGCTATATTAATAGTACTGACACTAGGCTAATTTAGCAGGGTGCTCCACGCGGTGGCCCTTTTTAACACATTATAGCACCTGGCAGCCCATTTAAAAACATTTTAGTAACAGGTAGTCTTTTTTAACATTTTAAATGTCCAGAGATCTTTGGGTACATTTTTCCTGACTTTATGGGAACAGTTTTGCAATATTCCTGCATAAACAAATGTGTATACCTACGGTACAACTATAGTATTTCCCCACAGCTTAATTTGTCGATTTTTCTTTGGGGCCGATTTGAATGATAACGATGTCGTTCTGAACTGTTTGCGATATAATATGGTAGCCTGCATGCTATTTATTTTGGATTTATGATTTAGCCATAATCGCCAAATTCAGCTGTGGGGAAATACTATAGTTGTTCCATACCTACATATATGTAAAATTAGCAATTTTCTTTTGTCATGTAAAAAAATTACATAAAGGACAGAAAAATGTGCCCTTTTTCTTTAGTTCCTCCTTGCGGTCTTTTTATTCTAGAATCAGCACTACTTAAGTAATAATAGTAACTTATAAAATAAGTAAAATTTCATTTACGGGAAAAAAAATATATATATTACAGTTATCTATTAAAAAAAAAAAGCCCAGAATTTAATTTTAAATTGCTTGTATTACTTTTTAAGCTGTAAAGTCAAATTTTCTGCAACATTCGCTACGAATTAATTAAAAAACACAATTAATGCTTTGTCTATAAGAAATGAATTACTCTTTACTAGCCCCATTTTGGGATAAATAAAAAATATTGTGAACATATATTGAATTTTTTTTTTTTTGGTATATTTTTCATTGCCCAAAATATTTACTCTCCATTGCCAAGCAGATTGTTGTAATTCTCCCTTCCTGGGCACAAGTACAATGCAAAAGCAGCTATGCATGTTGAACTTTTAAGTACATTTTCTTGCATAAAGATTCATGTTTAGATTTTTGAAACATTTTTGCAAAGTGTTTTTTTTTTTAATAGAAAACTTCAATTTTAGCAGAGACTCTTTTATATTTAATATCAAGTTAATGATGTTTTATAGTTTCTTTAACTTTTTAAGGAACAAGATAATTACGCTCAATTTTTATACAGAAAGCCAACAGAATTTATGAATAAAGTTAAAAGGAAAAAAAAAAAAAAAAGACTTTTTTCTGCTGAATTATAAAAGTTTTTGTGAAGAATTCTAGGATGAATTTTTGTAGTTAGGAATTAGCAATTGCTAATGGAGAGGACAATGCACATTAAAGGGTTAAACCAAATGTAAGCAGACATTTTGAAATATTGAAAACATGTAAAATCTTTTTTAAAAGAATTGTTTTTATAATACGAAATTTTATGATAGAGCACATTTTATGGGCAGCTAAAGAGCCCCAAATTTTGCTCCTTTAACTGCTCTTTCATAAAATGGCTGCTGTCATAAAACTTTGTTTTATAAAACCAATTCTTAAAAAAAAAAAAAAAAAAAAAAAAAAAAAACATTTTCAGTATATTTGACATAATTGACACATTTTTTACAATTCATAGTGGATCCTTACAAATTTTCTGCTCTTCATATGACACAATATTTTAATATTACTTAATCTTATGTATTCTGTTTCTAGCTTTGCGGGCAAGATCTAATAATGACATTTCTTTTGAAACAGGATCAGCCTTGGTATTGTCACCATCACAATCATCTGCAGATTTTACAGATGATCCAGAGTTAGAGTGGATTTCAGATATCTTAGGATGGTTCTTATTTTCACCATATTCTCCAAATCTTACTTTAAAATTTGAATTTAATTCAAGTGATACTTTTATTGAAGATGATGTTTTCAGTTTTCTGGAATTACTTTTTTCATCTATCAACTGCTTCATGTTTTGTTTCTTACTATAAGATGAACTTAAAGTATGCGATAATTCAACTTGCTTGGAACATTTTTCAGTGTTACCATTTGACTCACTGAAAACATTCCTACTTCTGGAAAGATTTGCAACAGTACTTTTTACATCTTTATTTTTAGTAAGATTCTCAGCAGTAATTTTTTCCTCTTTATTTGTAAGATGATACTCAAGAGTACATTTTTCACTAGGCCAGTGTTTTCTGTCAAATTTTTCTTGCATTTCAATAGATTTTTTTTGTGAATTTCCATTATTTTTGGACAACGTACAATTTTTTTCTTGATAAAAGTCATGTTTTGCTTTAGATTCTTTAATCTTTTTCTCAGCATTTTCCTCAGAAAACATGACTGAATCAGAAATGCTAGATATTCCAGTTTCTTTATCATCATATATATTATTAGAAACCCCTTTCGACATTTGTAAGTTAATACTATCTTTAATGCTCAGTTTTTCGTGAGGTTTCACATGTAATGGACTACTACAAATTTTATTACTATTATAAAGTGTTTTAGATTTTACTGGAGAAGAATTTAATGATTTATTAGACAGCTTCATGTTTTTCTTATTGCCAGGAATCTCTTTTAGAACATCTCTATGATTAGATTTAGATTTTTCATTCAATTTTGTCTGTTTTACATTAACATCCGATACTTTTTCCTGTTTTTCATTGCATATATTAAAGGAATTAGACTTCAAACTCAAATTATCTTTAGAAACTGAATTGCTGAGCTTCTGCAAAGGTTTGTCAGAATTTTTATTTAAGGAAATAGGTTTTTCAAATGGATTGCAAACTGAATTTGAAGTACTGCTTTTTGCTGCTGTTTTCTTTCTGTTGTTGTCAGAATCTAAAAGTTTTGCCTTCTTTTCAGAAATGTTCTTTGTTTTAAACTTTTCATCATACTTATTACTTTCTAAAGTTTTTTTGAATGTGCTACAAAAAGAATCCACTGTTTTAATATTTGAATTACAGTTTTGATCAGCATTTTTTACACTACTATCATGATTCTTTTTAGGGGAAGATTTTTCTTTAGAATCTCTGTTAGCAGTAGAATTTTTATTATCAGTTGATTCATTTTTTATAACTTTATCATTACTCTCATTTGATAATTTATGTTTATGGTGTAAATTGCTTAGTATTTCTACATTTTTTCTTTTGTCATCAGATTTTGAAAGTGATGCTTTTTCATTAGAACTCTTTGCTGTTACTTTTTTATCAATTTTAAGTTTTGCTTTTCTATCAGGTGTAGCAAGCAAAGAATCATTTGTTTTAAAGTGTGGACTGCTATTCTGATTAGCTGCTTTGATATTACTTTTATTAGAAATTTCTTTAAGTACAATTTTTTTTGGGGGGTTTCTTTCAGCAGTGTCATACTTAGCTTTTTCATTAATTATTTTCTCAAGTATGTGTTTATCATATTCTTCATTTGAATTAGTTTTATCTACTGACTTACATATGGATATTGAATTAGTTGACCTCTCTTGATTCTTTCTTTTTTTATTTCTTTTTAAAGGTTCTGAACTTTTATCTGAAACACTCTCAATTGTTAATTTTTCATACTTTCTAGTTTCAAATTCTGAAATTTTTTCCGGTATCATAGACAAAGAATCTTTTGACTTAAGATTAGAAACATCATTAAAACTTACAGATAATTCAGTCATATCTACATTTTCACTGCTTTCTAGAGTTTTACTGATAACAGATTCCTTAGAATTAGTAGAATTTTCAGTTCTTTTAAGAGAATTGTCATCAGTAATACAACAATCATTTTTACGTGTATTTGATTCAGAATCAATATTTGCATTTAAAGAATTGCCAGATTTATTTTTCTCATTAAAATTTTCTATAACATCTGTTGCAGAATCTAGCAAAATAGGTGATGATGTTACTGGAGGATTAACTACTACATTTTCAGATAATTTGATATCTTTATTTTTTAAATTTTTGTCTTTATAATTATCACTGCAATCATCAATAGTACAACTGAGAACTGTGTTCTTACTAACAGCAATTTTAGATTCCACATCAAATTCATTTTTTGTGCTTCTTCCAAAAACATATTTCTTATTCGTAACATCAGATTTTAATGGACCACCAGGAGTTTCATTTAAAGATAACTTTACTGGTTTCTTAAAATTACTATTAGAGAAATTTGTAATATTTTTCAGCAGAAACGCTTTCATTTTTTCACTAGAAGACAAAAACCCTTTAGACTTAGACACAGAGTTTGAATTTGCAGAGCTACCTAACTCCTCATTTTTTCTATTCGGGTGAATGTTTTTTAAAACAGACAATGTTTCAGAACTGATTTTAAATCGAGGCGTTTCTATTTCTTTATTACAAGATAAAGATTTGCTATTTTCATTTCTTTCGGAGAGCATATCTTTTGCTTTATGAGATACATTACAGTCAACAGAATTAAAATTTGTAATTATTTCTGAATCATTTTCACATTTTTCGTCGATATCTTTGCAAGTATTTTTTTGGTGGCTCACAGAATTTGTCTTTTCTTCCGAAGAAGTGTTATTTTCCTTATTTAGATAAACACATTTAAGCACAGAACCATCGCGTCGTTTTACGATAATCTTAGACGATCGCATAGGTTCCAATAACTCAGGGTCCACTTCTTGTACATTAATTTCTTTATTTCTACCATACATATCGACCCTTCTTTTAAAAGCTTTCATATATTGCTTTTTCTCGTCGAAATTAATAGGAAAATCTAAACCAAGAGTATCATAGTACCATTTATAATTTCTTTTCAGCACAAAGACAGCATTTTTTAAAGAAGTTCGAGACTCATTTTGGGTACTTTTTTTTCCAAAAGTATGACTAAACCAATCTGCGATATTATCATAGGTTTTTGCTTTTGGATACGGCAGTGGTATATCGTATTTAAGAGCTTTCCTAGGATTAAAATGTTCAGACGTAAAATCTAAATCAGAAGAAAGTTTGCGTTTCATTTTGAAGAACAAGAGTATCAAAACACAATATCATCAATCATAAATGTAGTAATAAAAATATTTCAGATCCGAAAAAGACAACAACAATTTCCCGCAAAATTCTTAATGAAGTGAAAGTAAAAGTAGAAGTATTCATTTTCTACATCGCAATCAGGTGTTCGCAAATACATTCAATCTTAGTGCTCGCAACTCAAGCTGGACTGGCGCTGAAGTATCGTCCGATCTTCCATGACGTAGAACTCAGCTCAGAGGCATTATTACAGGAGGTGTTGAGTAGACCAGGAGTTTTTTGTGTCCACTGAGCTCCAGACTATATAAGACTATTATATAGTAGTCTTAGGTTTAGCAATTCTTATGTTTAACCTTTAACGATGACAGACAAGTGGTGGCGAATGATTCAGCCTGTTATATAGTAGTCTTAGTGATTTCTAGAGAACCATTTTAAGTTTAAGCCTTGCCGAAGTCAAACTCAGTGACCAAAGCCGAGCATTAAAATGTAAATAAATTAAAAAATACTGCAAAAAATTAATGAAAGAAAGACAATGTAATAGTTTGATTTCAAAGAACTACTAATAACTCTATGTTTAAAAGAATCAGAAGGTTTTTTAATTTATACTAACACAATAACAAAACAAAAAGATTTTTTATGAAAAGGTAGGTAGGTAGGTTGGAACTGAGCTTTGTGCTATGCCAGAGTAGGCAGCTTAAGCTCGAAAGACACAAACAGGAGAGGAAGGCCAGAGCCTGGACCAAAGTTAATTACGGGAAGAGAGTGCATGTTTGGAAAACTGTATAAGATGATGAATACCATGGGGAGAACTAAAAGCAGCAGTCATGATGTTTTCATAAGAGGGATGGGTATTGACATTAAGAGCAGATAACAGATTGCGCCGAGGAATGTTCAGACGAGGGCAATGTAGCAGAATATGTTCCGGCGTCTCATGATCGTAACAGAATCTACAGAGCGGAGAGAACGATAGTTTAAGGCGGTAAAGCTTTTGATGAGTGATGATCGTTTTGGATCTTCAACGAGCCATAGTAACGTCCATCATCCGGGAGGCGGACCAGTTGGGAAAATTCCTGGTTAAGGAAAGGTGGGGGAAAGAGGTCGTGTATTCGCAGTTCATCCATGCATAGTCGTTTTCGATAAACCAGGCATTTCTGACATGTGTCCGCAGATCTTCCGGAGAAATCCAGGGAGGAGAGTAGCAAGAGTACGGTCCAGAGTTAGCAAGATCATCAGCCTGCTCATTCGGGAAGTTTACTTTGTGACCCGGGCACCAAATAAGGGTAATCTTTTGGCCGTGAAGGTTGCGAGCGTCTATAAAGGATAGAAGGAAAAGAATGACCTTTGGAGATTGAACCGACCAAGAGCTAAGCGCATTAAGAGCTGACAGACTGTCGGAAAGTATAAAGATATTGGAGAAGCCGGAAGGGAGTTTAGAGAGGGCAAGGCAGACGGCCAGGGCCTCAGCTGTAAAGACGGAGTTAAGATGCGGGACCAGAGAAGCAAGAGAAACAGAGGACTCCGTGTCGACAGCCGCAATCGTCGTCCGATTAGCATCTTTAGAGGCGTCGGTGGCGAAAATTGAGCAAGGGGGGAGAGAGGAGCGCCAGCTGTACCAAGCTTTAACAATATCCTGACCAGAGGTAGCCGTATTCTGAAACGGCAGGCCTTGCGTAATAACCTGAAAGTTCAACGTATTAGGGAGAGAGGGCCAAGAAAACTGGATTACTTGACTAAGGGGACAATGGAGGGAGTCCTGCAATTCTTGCAAGGGTTTCCACCACTTCCACTCTGTAGGCTGGGAAGTCAGAGCAGTGCGCACGAAAGCTCCGAGACGAAGGCCAGGAGGCGAAGCAAGCAGCCAAAGCAGGGATTGTTTAGTAAGAAGAGAGAGACAACTGGTGATACTTGGGACCGCAGCTTCATGACGGAGGACAGGAATTGGGGACCACCGAGGAAGACCAGTAGAAGTTCTGATGGCAGCATTATAAATGACCTCAAATTTCCGGAGGGAGGTCGGAGGAGAGTCAAAGAAAAGTGGAGCGCCATATTCCAGCAGACTACGAATGAGAGCATTAATGATCTTAATCAGGTGGTTGCTGTTGATGCCCCGCGAGCGGCCAGCAACAGATTTCACATAGTTGAGCCGACGAAGGGCTTTAAGTTTCAGAGTAGCAAAATGGTGGGAGAAGGTGAGGGTGCACGTGAACCAAATTCCCAGAATTTTTACGTGGAGGCTCCAAGAGATGTCCAAGCCAGACAGTTTTAACGGAGGGCCGGGGTCTCTGCAGCGGGTGAAGTTTATAGCAGAGCATTTGTCCGGTGCAATAGTGAGCATGTTAGAGTCACACCAAGTTTGGATTCTGCTAAGGGTATCCTGGAGTTTGCGACGAGACCTCTCTTCGTCAGGACCGAGAGCGTAAACAAGAATGTCATCAGCGTATATAGTCATATAGACACCATCCTCCAGAGTCTCTGCAATATCAAGCAGGTAAACAATAAAAAGAAAAGGAGAGAGAACCGAGCCTTTCGGAACCCCTTTGGAGCAAAGGCCGACCTGGGAGAGGCCTTTCCAACGAATTTGGATCTGCCTGTGGTTCGTGAAAGACGCCAGCCAGAGGCCCATTTTTCCCCTGATACCATGGCAGGCAAGCTTATAGGCGAGAATGTCGAGTTGAACGGAGACATAGGCAGATTTGATGTCCAGACTGACAGCGGCTGCAAACCAGTGGTTGGACCTGGCAGTCGAGATGTCATGGAGGAAAGTATAGAGAGCCATGGTACAGTCTCTCGTAGGAATAAAACCGAAATGATCCCCATGGAAAAGCTTCCGCTGTCCAGCCCAAGAAAGGAGCCTGCGAAGTATCATGCGTTCAAAAAGCTTGCAACCTACAGAAGTAAGGGCGATCGGCCGATAGGAGCTCACAAGATGGGACGGCTTGCCAGGTTTGCGAATGGGGACAATTGTCGCCAGTTTCCAGGAGGGAGGAAGGTCCCCAGACTCAAAGGAACGGTTGAAGGTGTCTAGTAGGGATTTCAGATGATTAATGGAGAGGCTTTTCAGGAGTTTCACAGAGATTCCATCCGCACCAGGGGCAGTCGGGGAGCGTGCCGAAGAGCATGCGTCAGTTCGTCGAAGGAGAAGAGGGCGTCAAGATCTTTATCGCCTACACCTAGGTCGTAAGGGATGATACGCTCTTGTTCTGTCTTTGAGAAATGAAGCAGGAAGGCTTGTGCTTGGGAGGAGGCCGAAGCAAGGGGTGAAGGATTTCTTATAATGTTCTCACCCTGGACAGTGTTTTTATTAGACAGTCTTTTGAGGATCTTGAAAATTGTCTTGCTGGAGCTACAGTTCCGGCAAAGATTATCCCAAAAACGCCGAGAGGCCTGCTTTAGATAGCGACGAAGCTTGGCGGCATACCGCTTGTAAACGAGCCAAACGTCCCTGGAGCAGGTGGAGCGAGGAGACGTTGATGCTTACGCTTTTGGGCTAATAAGTGGTAACATGTAGCGTCCCACCAGAGGCAGCTGGGCCGATAGGGACTACGATGATTAGTTTGGGTGGCGACGATAGCTTTGGAGCAGGCATTTTCAAAGTCCTCATAAGACTGGTTGGGAAGCTGGGCAAGGCTGTTGAGAGCGGCACCAGCTTTGGACCAGTGATTGCGCCGGCGATTATAGCCAGAGTCGGAGTTAGAGAGATTGGAGATGAGAAGGATAGGGTGATGATCAGAACCGTAGACGTCAGGGTGAATGTAAAATTTGAATAAAGAGAAGAGAGAAGGTGACATCATGGTGAGGTCCAAAAGAGATGAAGAACCACTGAAATTGGTGCGAGTCGGGGAGTCTAGGTTCAAAATGCACAAGTATTGTGCACTGATCCACTCCAGCATTTGCTGAACTCTGAGGGGAATGGGGGGATGATGATTTAAGAGGTTTATGTTAAAGTCGCCAAGGAGGATAACTGGAGAACCCTGCGAGGCGATGACATCAGACAGCCAGTATTCGGGAAGAATCCCGGATGGAGAATATATGTTTAAGATTAAAGTCCAAGAATGGTGAAAGAAGACGTTAACTCCTAGTGCTTCAAAATCTTGGATGGGACAGGGGAGAAGATCAACTTTGAAGGAAGCAAACGAAGAATGGACAGCGGTCAGAAATCCACCTCCACGGGAGATCAGCCTATCAGCTCTGTAGGTAATCATATGGGGGAAAGAAACAGAATCTGTAGGGTTAAGAAAGGTTTCCTGTAAACATATTATTTTAGCATTTAAAGCTGGTGAAACCTTGAGCCAGTGGCCATTCGAACGAAAACTGCGGCAATTCCACTGCAACAGGAAAGAAGAAACACTCATAAAAAGAACGAAGAAAAAAAGAGGGAAGCTCTCTTCGGAAAACGAAGAAAAGAAAAGAATGGCCGTGAGCAGAAAGTCCTGACCACAGAGATTAAGTCCCTGGAGGATTGAGATTGACCGGAGGGTGAAACCCAGAAACGTCTTGGGAATCTGATAGCGGAATGTCCATAGTACAAGTGTCTTTTTGGTTGGGCTCCGTGATACGAGCTTGTTTACTTCTGAGTATCTCTGAGAGCACAGAAGCATTTGATTTCTGCCCTTTTTTAGTTTGAGATTCCTGAATGCACTCCAGGAGTGATTGTGTCGCTGACAGGAGCATAGATTGAAATGAGTTTGTGAGCTCCACGCACATCGCCTGAACCATTTTTGTGAACTGTGAAGTAATTTCCTGGAGGGCTGCTTCAAAGTCTGTTCTGGTGACCACATCGGGAGGGGGCAAATAACCACAGATGCAAAAGACCTGTTTGATGAGACTTCCTTGTCAACAAAGCGACGCTGTGCCTCGCTGAGAGACAAGTGGTTTTGACATTTAAACTTTTGGAGACGGGCCTCTCGCTGATAGCTAGGACAGTTCTTATCGTTTGCTGGATGGGCGCTTTTACAGTTGATACATTTGGGTGAGGTAGCCGTGCATGGGTCATTGTGGGTTTCGCCGCAGGTGATGCACAATTTGTTACTCAGACGGCAAGCCTTGGTTGAATGATTATAACGGTGACAGTTTAGACACTGTCGAGGTCTGTCGATGAACAGCGATATTCTGTGCAGCTAGAACCACAGCTTGACTTCCGAGGGGAGATGAGTACCTAGCAACGTTACTAGAACAGTCGAAGAGGGGAGTTCGGTGCCTTGGGACTTTCGGACAAACCGGCGGACCTCAAGCGTGTGTAGACCTTGCTCAGCGAGTTCCTCCGCAATATCTTTGCAAGTAACAGAAGTGTCAATATTATGCAATAGGAAGCGTGTGGTGACAGTTTCGATTTGGATGAAAGATTCTACTGGAATACCAAGTAGAGTTTCAATGCCTAGAAAGTTTTGAGCTACTACTGTTGATTTCGTAGTTAGCTGGATTTTGCCTTGACGGGTTATTTTAATATTATCAATGTTGTCTTTATGCACCAGCTTAGAAGCTAACTCCTCCTTCAATTGGCGGGGGTGGGTGCGTGGAAAGCTACCGGTTTTAGGAGTGATAAAAAGAGAGATTTCAGTCCCGTCTTGCAACGCAATTGACAAATTATCGTTAAAATTGGCAGCATTGCTATATATGTTAGCATGGGATAGCGACTCTGACTGAGAGCGCACGTTTGCCATTAAAGCATCCGTTTTTGTTGTCATGCGCTGATGGCAACCACAGAAGACAAAATTAACAACCAGAGAAATAAGTTAAAAAGGGTAAAGAAAGAGGAAATACCTGAACACTGGCAGGGAAAAACGATGAAACAGACTGAAAACACAGACTTGGCACAGAATAATTAACGAAAAACCTGAAAATATCCGCAGCAGGAACACCAGCACGATAGTAATGGCGACCAAAACAAACCACGTAGGGATGAGTTGAGGAGACGAGCGGCAACCTACCACCTACCTCCTCCACAAAACATCGCGAATCCAAAACCCGCCATTTTTTATGAAAAAGAACAACACTTTCGTTTTCACATTTTTTAATCTAAGACTCCTCTCAGTTCAGTTCGTTTTTATTCTCAGTAAAGTCGAAAGTGTTTTTTCAGTTCAGTTTAAACTTGAACGTGCTTTCAGCTCAGTTCAAAACTGTAACTCTTGAGATCACTACACTGCTCCTCCTCCAGTGGCAACGATAAAGAATCCATATATTTCCTGTTGAACTTCACGTGGCGACCAGAGCGTAGTTACTGGCAACTTGCGTTTCGGATGATCACATGAAGGGGAAGCTTCAGGTAAAGTAACAACCGGAGGTTCCATTTTGTCTGGAAAAGATGGAAATGGCAATGCTGAAGGTAGTGCAGGTGACTGTTCATGTGTCCAGAGGTAGGCAGGCTTTAATCTATCGACACTAATGGTTACTTCTTTGTCGTTGACGTGTATTCCATAAGTCTTTGGATCACGGAATAAGACAAGATGAGGGCCGGAATATGCTGGATCAAATGTCTCTTCGTAGCGTCGCATCGTAGAAACACATGCGAAGAATTGTGTAAATTTTTATGGGTGAATACAGTTCTTGAGCCATGGGAGCTGGTGGGTATCGGCTTAAGAGCAGCCATATGTTGTTTTAGAAGCTTTAGGAATTCAGGAGGATCGACACTACTATGTGAATATGGTGCTGAAAAAAATTCGCCGGAAGACGAAAAGGTGATCCGTAGACGAGCTCTGCGCAAGAGGCTTTCAGATCTTCTTTATAGGCTGATCGGAGCCCAAGAAACACCGTGGGAAGGACGTCAGACCAGTGGATATCTGTGTGGCATCGTATTGATTTCTTCAAAGAACGATAGAAACGCTCCACTAATCCATTGGATTGTGGGTGGTATGGCGTAGTGCGAATCCTGTGCGTCCCCAGGAATTGACTGAGGGATGTGAAGAGCTGAGACTCGAACTGGCGTACTTGATCTGTGGTTATCTGTTCTGGGACACCGAAACGAGATATCCAGATGTTATAAAAAGATTTCGCCACGGTATCTGCAGAGAAGACCTGTCTATGCAAGTCAGCAGGTAATTAACTCTTTCGGTCCCATGAATATGAAATTTTCATCTACCTCAGGATCCCGGACAAACGGCCGAGATTTCATCCCCACGGAAGCACAGAGCGGTTTATTTTTCTATTCATGCGCCTGTTATTTCAACACGCCTTAAGATTAGGGGAAGAATGGATTATTGTCTGGTCCAGTTTCCCTGCAGAGTGCAATTCTTTTGGACAATACAACTCCCTTCCCTATCCCTTCTTGTCACCATAAAGTTAACCCGCCCACTTGTCATCTGCATTGACAACTAACCACGGAAAAATGACCATCGCGAAGATGAAAGAGCGAAAAGGGGGGATGAACGATCTCAGGCGTTTTAGGGCCGGAATGGGACTGAGAGCTTTCGGGCGGTTTCGGCCGTTACGGGAACGAAAGAGTTAAAACCATTAGATAGTGGTAACGGTCCTACCAGATCAATATGCACCTGACTAAATCTTTTATTAATTGTTCTAAAATTTTGTAAAGGACTCTTATTGTGGCGATTAATTTTTGATTTTTGGCAGTCTAGACAAGACCGCGTCCAGTTAGCGATATCTTTAAGCATCCCAGGCCACACAAAGCGTTGTTGGATGAGTTTGCGTGATGCTCTTATTCCAGGATGCGACAGTTGGTGAAGATTGTTAAAAATTGCGCGTCGAAATTTTTCAGGGACATATGGTCGGATGCACTGGTCCTGAGCATCGTAATACAGTGATGATCCAGGAACCAGTTGCATAGGTTGCAAATTTAAATTAGTTTGTGGGATATTGTTTTTTAAAATATTTTGGAGTTCAGGATCCCGTTTCTGCTCTTCTGCAACAGCAGTGAAATCAGTTGAAGAGGGCAAAGAGATTTCACTAACGCGTGACAACGTGTCAGCTACAATAATTTTCGACCCCTCTATATATCGAATGTCAGTAGAAAATTGTCCAATATAATCCAGGTAGCATAATTGCCTTGGGGAAGCCTTATCCGAAAGTTGTCGGAATGCGAAAGTAAGAGGTTTGTGATCAGTGAAGATGATGAAAACGCGACCTTCCAACATGTGTCTAAAATATTTGATAGCTTCGTAAATCCCAAGCAGTTCTCGGTCGTAAGTGCTATAATTTGCTTGTGCCGGGGAGAATTTTCTTAAAAAAAAAAAAAAACCGCAAGAGGTTCCCGTAGGTCCCCAACCATAGCTGTGTTTGATGCGTCAACCATATGGGCCAAAGTTTTAGACGACGATGGGAAGGCTAATGCAGTAGCTGAAATAAGGCTATCTTTACACTTTTGAAATGCATTACGGGCTTCCAGGGTCCAAGAAATAGGACGTTTATCTTTCTTTTTGGAGTTTAATAGAAAACTATTCAGCGGTGCTTGCATAGCAGCTGCACGGGGAAGGAAACGTCTATAAAAATTTACCATCGCTAAGAAACGAAGCAATTCTTGAATTGTTTGTGGCTCTGGAAAATTCCTTTATTGCGGATACCTCTTCGGCAGTGGACGAACACCGTCAGCAGAAATTTCGTGGCCCAGAAAGGAAATCTTTGATTGGCTAAATACGCATTTAGATGGATTGAGGCTCACACCATATTCTTGGAAACGCTCAAAAACTAAACGAAGATGTCGCAAATGTTCCTCTTCAGACGCGGATGCAATTAAGACATCATCGAAATAGGGAACACAAAAATCAAGTCCTAATAAAATTTTGTTCATAAAACGCTGAAACGTCTGTGCAGCATTACATAATCCGAATGTCATTACCGGAAACTCAAACAAGCCGAAAGGGTAACAACGGCAGTCTTAGGTACGTCGGCAGGGATGACAGGAATCTGAAAATATGCTCGTTCTAAATCTAGAGTTGAAAATATGTTTTTGCCTTCCAAAACTTGCTTTCAGTCTTGAATGTGCGGAACAGGGCAACGATCCGGTATAGTGACAGCATTGAGCCTGCGGTAATCTCCTCACGGGCGCCAATCGCCATTACGCTTGGGAACCATGTGTAGAGGGCTCGCCCAAGAGCTTTTGGAAGGGCGTCATATACCCTGCTGTAGCATATACTCAAATTCTTTTTTAGCGGCTTTCAGTTTATCGGGAGGGAGGCGTATTGCTTTAGAAAACCAGGTGGACCAGAAGTCTTGATGTAATGCATTACGTCATGCTTCGGAATTTTTGTACCGACTACTGGACAAGTTATGTCTGGAAATTCTTTAAGGAGTTGGTGGAATGGGGAATTACCTGATATTAGCTCTTAATATTGAAGTTTTGTGCATTACGTACGAAACCTACGGTTGACAAGTGCGTAATGGAATCCAATAACCGTTTATTTTTTATATCGACCAAAAGGGAAAAATTTCAAAGAAAATCAGCACCGATAATTGGATGAGAATCAGCGGAAATAATGAATGGCTACTTAAATTTCCGACGTAGGCATCATCGAGCAGATATACTAGTAGAGGGAGAATCCCTATTCTTTTCTACGGAAGAAAACGAGTCCAACATGTATCAAGTGATATTTCGTTGCACTAACTTTTTTCGCTACTTATCGCTTTCTTGGCGATAGTTTGTTTCCGATAAAAAAACATTTCTTAGGTCGTAAATACCAAAGAATATTTACCTCATTAGATATTCTTTGACAAATATATTATAAGAGTTATGCATTTATTATTCTTAATTATTATTTCTTTTTCCTATGAAAACTCTGCTAAGCGATTTTTATACAAAAAAATCTGGAGTGACTCCACTCGACTTTCCGAACATTGAATAATTAACAGTTTTGTAGGTAAAGTAAAGAAAGAGGAGTTGTTAAACAAACAAACAAAAAAAAAAATCATAGTAGAGTGTTTGAGTATTTTTTCTCCATATAGTATACGATGATTTATTTAATGCTACTGAACTTTGAGCCCATAGATCATAATGATAAAGAATTTTTCGTTGTGTCCCTGTAAAAAACCTATAAATGTTAGATTCACCAAAATACTTATAGTTATTGCAACAGTGATTTATAATATTCATATAAATTTTCAGCTCAATTGAATAAGGTGTTTAAACGCTATCGCACTTTTAAAAATTTAGTCCCATAGGCCATTATGATAAAGAATTTTTTTTTGTACCCCTGTAAAAAAAACTGCAAGTGATAAATTCACCAAAATCTATACAGTTCGTACTACTGTGACCTATAACATGTGTACAAATTTTTTGTTCAGATTAATAAGGCATTTAGACGCTATCACGCTGTTAAAAATTTGGCCCCATAGGCCATAATGATAAAGAATTTTTTTTTTTTTTTGTACCCCTGTAAAAAACTGCAGGTGTTAAATTCACCAAAACCTATACAGTTCGTGCTACTGTGACCTATAACATGTGTAAAAAATTTTTGCTCAGATTAATAAAGCGTTTAGACGCTATCGCACTTTTAAAAATTTGGCCCCATAGGCCATAATGATAAAGAATTTTTCCAGGTGTCCCTGTAAAAAAACTATGAGTGCTAGATTCACCAAATTCAATAGGGTCTGTATTATGGTGACTTACAATATACATACCAACTTTCAGCTTATTCGAACAAAGCATTTAGACGCTAGCGTGTTTACTCACAGACATACACACACACCTACATACATACATACACACACACATACATACATCAACGTAAAAATAGTGAAAACGGAATCAGGTGACCTCGAAACGTATAGAAACATCAAAATCTCAAATTCGGATTTTTGATATGATTACAATACTTTCCTCACTATAGAGTTCGGAAAGTAAAAATTACAATTTTGAAAAAAGAATAAAAGGAGAAAAAAAAATCTTTTGAATAAAAACATTTTAAATATATAGTATGTTGTGGCCATCACAAAACATTCTTTAATGTTATCCTATACAAATACGCACAATGTAAATTAGATATTAACTAAATTAATTTTTTTATTAAAAATTCTTTTCATGATGAATGCAAATGATTTTCATTGCAAATATATATAATAATGGCTAAAGAAAGTTTATTTTGTGTCCACCCCATTCATATTTTAAAAACTGCATTTTCCTCGCTAAATTTTTTATTTATTTATTAAGAAACGAAGAAAAACCCTGATAAATTTATTTTTAATTATTCTAGATTTATGGTACAACCATTAGTTTTAAAGGTATTGACGGGCTCTTTTCAGAAACATTATTATTAAAAATTTACATAGACACCCCTCCTCCTCCCCTCTCTCCTGTGAAAAGCGATACATCTACTTTTACAACCATTTTTTTTTTTTTCATAATTGATTATTACTATTTTAAACAATTCTTTTTAATTCACGAAGATTCGTTAAAAAATAATTCTTTCTGTGCGTATTTATGCGAACTTTCGTTTTTATGTTGAAGCAAATAAATAAATACAATAAAATAAATGTATGCGGGATGACAGTGCTATTGGGCGTTTGGTGTTTTAGAAGTAAGGCTGATTGACCACCCTAGGATTCTAGGCATAAGGTGGAATGCTCTCCGGGGGGAGTCTAAGTGGTCCTAGTCCGTATTTATGCAAGTTTAGGAGAAAACCACGGAAAACTCCGAACGATTAGGTCAACGAGTGTGACCTGGGATCGAACCCGGCACCTCATGTCTACCAACTTTGAGCACAGAACCGATCGGACGCTGGTGGGCCATTTTCAGCAACAGCTTATAGGCACTAATTTATATTTTGATGTTAAAACTAAATGTCAAGTTTGGTTAAATTTCGTCCACTTATTTATTAGAGCATCCACAAAAGTGTAGGCACACACGAAGACAATTAAAATAATGCAATCATGTTCAGGATATGTCAAAACGTATAAATTCATTGGAAACCGGAGACAAACTTTCCATTAATCGAATACTTTCTTCTTAAATATAAAGAAGAAAATAAGAAATAAAGCAAATATCTTAAATCATGATGCATCTAGATTATTAACAAAAATATTATTATGAAGGCATTAAAAAATAGAATATATCCTATTTCTTTTTATATTATTATAATTTAATTTCTTTTACAGTTATAAGATGAAAGTATTCTATTCCTATAAATTTTGCTCTAATTTTTGATTGGTTTATTTTTTAATGCCATTGGGATTTTTTTTTTTTTTTTAATTCCAGTATCATCAATAATGAAAAAAAAAAAAATACATAACTCCTTTGAGAATTGAAGATCACATTTCGATATTTGTTTATAGAATATCCCTCTCCAATACACTTGGCGAAAGAGGCTCATCGCCAACAGCAGAAAGCTCTGACCACGAGGAAAGATCACAAACCACGCGGGCGCAATACCTCGATGATTCGGCTTTCTGCTAGCACAATACCGTAATGGCGAAGTAGTTCCACTGAGCTGAAGAACAACTGGAGCAAATGCTTCCAATACTTTTACATAGTTTTCGTGCGTGCCACTTTTTCTGCAATCGTTCGCCTGCCTTGCATGGCAAGTAGCATTTGTCGGGTCGTCTATTACTATTATAATCTTTAAAGCATTAAAATTTAAAATTGTAATGTCATGTTTAGTATATGGTTGTTCGAACAGACAACCTTTATACAATTTTACTTAGAAATATAAATATATCAAATACTTTTTGCCATGCAACGCTCGGAAGACGAACCTTCAAAAAACGGCACGCGAAAACCGGTCTAGCATTCCCTCCAGTTGTTTTTCAGCTCAGTGAGTAGTTCATGGGCACAGGAGAAATGAGAAATCTTAAAGTTTTGTCACGTGACAATACTCGATGATGTTGGCCACACAAGGGGGTTGCCATTTCTCTCTCTGCCTAAATTAAAGCTCGATGTCTACTAGTATATTGCTCGATGGATGGGAAATTACCACGCTTGAACAAGATTGGTCCAAAGTGCCGCTTGTTTTAGATGGAAAAGCAACCCTGTTTTGGCTGCTTTGGCCCGCTCGCTGCGTTGGCTTGGAATTTATCAAAATAATAATAATATACAAAAGCTACACACATACAAGCTTTTAATTCTTTAAATTCATTTGTTAAACAAACAAATAAAATAAAAATCTTTTTTATTATGTATTGAGAGTTAATCACAGTAACTGTTTTATATTTGATGTAATCACTGTTATTTTGTATCACATTTAAACTGTCATTCATTTCTACCATATATGTAACCATAACTGTAAGTTTTCTTTATATATATGTTTTGGCAACACTTTTGTTAGTTGTCGTTTCTTGGGTACGCTGACTCTCTAGCGTGATGTACGTGAGTGCAATTTCTGCACGTTTTTCATTATTAAACTTCATCTTATATCCATGAACATCGGACTCTGATTGATTTAATTTAACAGCAGAGCGTGGTTCGATGCTCTAAAAGAAGTTTAACAAGCCAATGAAGTATATATTTTGATTAGTTTTCGTAGTGTGTTTGTCACGTGTGAAATGGCAAGTGAAGATTCAAAATATAATGTTGAACCGTTCAACGGCAAGAACTTCTCGCTATGGAGTCGACGTGTTGAAGCTGTGTTTGCAGCGAAAGAGCTGGATTTGTATTTAGAAAAGGAATGTGATAGAACCAAAGAAGCGGAAGTACGTGCCGCGAAAAAGGCTTATGCCTTATTGCTGACTCTATTAGATGATTCGGTTTTGGCTGCTCTGGCCAATGAAAAGTCAGCTTGTGAAATATGGAAAACTTTAAAAACAAAATATGCTAAAACGAGTGCTGTTAGTCAGATTTTGGCTAGAAAGAGATTAGCAACTATGAAGAAACGATCTGATTGCAGTATGCAGCAACATATTGATGAAATGCTAGGAACTGTAAATGACTTAAGAATGTCCGGTGTGGCTGTGCAGGATATGGATGTGGTGATATATCTTATGATGTCTCTTCCACCTGAATATGATGTAGTTAAAGCTACAATTGAAAATCAACCGAGCGAGAACCTGACATTGAACTTTGTTACCCAAAGACTCTTAAGTGCAGAAGCCCTGAAAGGCGATAAAAGTAGTGAACAGATACGTAATTGTGGATCGAGTGACAACGCAGCTTTTCGTGTGAATAAATCTAATTTAACTTGCTATCGTTGCAAATTTAAAGGTCATGTAGCAAAGAACTGCAAAAGTAAAGTAACTTGTTTTAATTGTGGCCGTTCTGGGCATTACAAAAGGGACTGTAGAGTAAAATCAAAGATGGATCATAAAGAAACAGCTGCAGCAGTGACTTTTATGATGGGTGAATCTGACGACAATCTTTTTCTGTTGGACTCTGGAGCTACAGCACATATGTGCAGTAAAAGTGAGTGGTTTGATGATTTGAAAAGTTTTTCTGGTTCAGTGGCCTGTGCATCCAAAAATGACACTTTAAAAATAGAAGGAATTGGAAAAATTTCAGGAATTTTGCATGGAAAGAAAATTATTCTGACTGATGTACTTTATGTGCCTGATTTAAATGGTGAACTAATATCAGTAAAGAACATTCAAAAGGCAGGTTACAGTATTATATTTAAAGATGATAAAGCGTTAGTGCAAAAGGGTAAACAGAGCTTTGTAATGGCTCAGCTTAATGATAAAGGGCACTATGTTAGTGAATTTAAGCCCATTAAAGCTGTAGCTAGTGTCGCTAACCATTCTTCAGATCTTTGGCATAGACGCATGGGACACTCATCAAATAAAGTTTTAGAGCAAATGGGCCTTCCTACTTCAGATAATTTCTGTGAAGAATGTGTCATGGTTAAGCAATCAAATGAACCTGCTGGAAAGGGTCCCAGAAGTCGAGAAACCTCAGCTATGAGAATGGTTCATACCGACATATGTGGCCCTATTTCACCACCTACACCTTCTGGTGAAAAATATTTTGTAACAATCATTGATGATCACTCAAGATTCTGTGAGGTACATTTACTGAAGCATAAAAATGACATAGTTCCAGTATTTAAGCTATTCTTAAAGCAAAATCCTAATTTGTATAAAATCAGATGTGACAATGCGGGAGAGTATGTCTCTGGAGAATTAGCCAAGTGTTGCAAAGAAACTGGTATACTGCTAGATCCTGCTCCACCATACTCAGCTTGTTTAAACGGTGTTGCTGAAAGAGCCAATCGATACTTGTTGGAGAAAGCTCGTGCATTGGTGTATGAAGCACAGTTACCAAAAAGTTTCTGGGGCTTTGCTATACAGACTGCAGCCTATCTTAAAAATAGAATTCCCTGCCAAAGTATTAATAATTGCATGCCATTTGAGCTGAAGTATGGAAAACCTCCTGACTTAAATTTAATAAAGGTATTTGGATGTGATGCATACATGAGAATTTCAGACAACCTGAGCAAGAAGTTGGATCCCAAATCAAGAAAAATGATTTTTGTTGGCTACTCAAGCATGGGTTACCGTTTGTTGGACCCTGAAACAAATAGAGTTACAAATTCTCGCAATGTTAAGTTTAACGAAGAAAGGAAAAGAATTTCTATATCTGATACAAGTCAAGAAAATGTTCCATTAGACATTAATTCTCAACCTGAAGTTTTGCTTGAATCGAATGATGCTGAATCTAATAATCCTGAAGAAAATGAAACCAGAAGTTCAAGAAGAAGCACAAAGCCACCTGCTAGACTAAATGACTACTACCTATACAGTGCACTTGTAGCAAATCCTGATCCAGTTTTGTTTGAAGATTTAGAGAAATTACCAGTTAATGAGCAGAATTTATGGCGAAATGCTATGAATCAAGAAATGAAATCTTTGAATCAAAACAAAGTGTGGGAACTTGTGGAGTTACCAGAAAATGAGAAAACAATATCCTGCAAATGGGTGTTTAGAATTAAACAAAATGGTGTCTATAAGGCAAGACTGGTTGCAAGAGGCTTTGAACAGAAAGCAGGTGTTGATTTCTTTGAAACTTATGCTCCTGTTATTAGTACATCCTCTCTCAGACTTGTACTTGCCATCATCATCCATAAAGAACTAAAAATGTTTGCACTTGATGTTAAAACTGCTTTCCTAAATGGTGAACTTAATGAAAATATCTTTATGGAGCAACCCATGGGATATAGTGATAACAGTGGTAGAGTGTGCAAACTTTTAAAAAGTCTATATGGACTGAAACAAGCACCAAGGCAGTGGTTCGAGAAATTTACAGACTTCATAATTCATCTGAAATTTCAACAACTTAATAATGAGCCATGTGTATTTGTAAAAAGGTCAGATCACAGTGAAATGATAGTTGTTTTGTACGTCGATGATTTGCTGATTTCTGGTTCTGACATATCAGAAGTTAAAGTGGTAATTCAGCTTCTTCAGCAAAAATTTGAGATGTCAAGATCTGAAATTGCCAGTGAATTTTTGGGCATATGTTTTGAACAATCCAGTAACCATCTTTGTTTAAGTCAAAAATCTTATGTGTTGAAAATTTTAGAAAAATTTAAGATGGCTGATTGTAAGCCCTGTGATACACCACTTGTACCAAAAGCAACTGCATCAAACTTTGACAATGGTGAACATTTTGAAGGTCCCTATCGTGAACTTGTTGGTACTTTATTATATTTAGCAATGACAACTAGACCAGATATTTTGTACTCTGTAAACTGTTTTGGTCAATTGCAAGAGCAACCTACAGTTGCTGCTTGGACTGGTCTGAAAAGAGTGCTACGTTATCTCAAAGGGACTCTTGAGCTAAAATTATTTTTTCCTAAGTGTAGTAGTGATGATATTGTCATTTCTCTGTATGTTGATGCTGATTGGGGGGCTGATTTACGTGATCGAAAATCAATTTCAGGTTATATTTTAATGCTAAACAGTTGTCCAATAATTTGGAATGTTAAGAAGCAGACATCCATAGCTCTGTCTTCTACTGAAGCAGAGATTTTAGCCTTAGCTAAATCTATTCAAATTTTAGTGATTGTTTATAACTTAACAAAAGAAATTTTGGGATGTAAAGAAATAAAAATGATAATTTTTGAAGATAATCAATCTGCCATAAAAGCTGTCTGTAATGAAAATCATTGTGCTAGATTAAAGCACCTAGACATTAAGCTAAAGTATATCAGGGAAATTATAAAATTAAATTCTATTAGTATTGAATACATAGCTACTGAAGATCAGCTGGCAGACTTATTTACAAAAAGCTTACCAACACCTAGATTATGTAAACTAATTAATCATTGTGGTCTAATATGTGATTAAGGGTGGGTATTGAGAGTTAATCACAGTAACTGTTTTATATTTGATGTAATCACTGTTATTTTGTATCACATTTAAACTGTCATTCATTTCTACCATATATGTAACCATAACTGTAAGTTTTCTTTATATATATGTTTTGGCAACACTTTTGTTAGTTGTCGTTTCTTGGGTACGCTGACGCTCTAGCGTGATGTACCTGAGTGCAATTTCTGCACGTTTTTCATTATTAAACTTCATCTTATATCCATGAACATCGGACTCTGATTGATTTAATTTAACACTATGCAAATGCCTCAAATTTTGAAATTTTAAAAGTCATAAATACTGAAAATAGTTGTGAGATTTCATTTTTTTTACTAGAATGCAATGTAAGAGAAACATTTTATATATTCTGTAAAAAAAAAAAAAAAAAAAAAATAATAATAATAATAATAATAAACGTAAAATTTTATACTTCGTACTTTTATTGTGTGATTTTATTTTGTGGGTGTTATATTGTAATCATTCAAATTTTGAAAGAAAATTGTGTCATTTCCCCACCCGTGCACTGGCGGATTAAAAATGTTTTGTATTTATATATATTGAATTTAGATTTCTACAGAAGAGTACTTAAAGCAGTGTATCATAAAAACGTATTATGACTTAATAAAATTCAAAATAAATAATGAATTACTCATAATAATTTCAAATTAATGAAGTCAGAAATACAAAATATACGATGAAAATATCTCTGAAAATTGACGTTTATGTGAAATTTGCCCTATACTGCCATGTTAAGAAATTCGTAAATTTCCAATAACTTGCGAAATTTTGAAAGTAGCATATTTATAGTTACTGATGTTCCTTCCGGCATCAAAACTGATATTTTAAAACTGGTCTGACATTTTTACAGTGAAAAGTTTCCAGTTAATGCACGTTTAAGTGAATTTTTGTCCTATTCTCCCATGTTAAGAAAATCGTAAATTTCTAATAACTTACGAAGTTTTTAAATTCGAATGTTGAAAATGAATAGGGTTCTTGCCAGTGTCGAAAGTAATATTTTAAAACTGATCTGACCTCTCTGCGATAATTTGTTCTTGAGATATCGTGTACACAGACTAACAAACTAACGGACTTACACACTAACAGACACCCTACAGACAGACACCATAGAAATTTTGTCATTTTCGGATTCCTCACACCTGAAAACGTGTAAAAAAAGTCAAAAAACCGAGGTAACAAAACAGTATTAAGTGTACTTTTTTTTAAAGAATTTTTCATAGGAATTTTCGCTAGCGCTCTAAAGATGTCCAAAACTTTGCTTTTTTTTTCGATCATCTCTTTTTGAGTCTTGCTGTACGAAAAACTAATCATTTAATATTTTGACGAAAGTTACCTTTAGATAGGTCATTTAATTTTTTTTTTCCAACCGTATAAAACTTTCAACAAAATACGGATTAGTAATTCATAGTTGAAGAGCAAACATTGAAACCATGTTTTCTCCTACGGATACAATTTTTCAGAAAACAAAAACAAAAACAAAAACTAATAAATTAAAAATGAACTAAACTTAAACCCTAATTATCATTTGTTTGGATGCATTACTATTTACTAAGAAGATATGTAGACATATCTAGAAAGATGTATAAATATACTATTTTATGTGGAGTTTAAAGAAAAATCCCTAACATTTTTCATTTTTATTTTTTTGAGAAAAACATAATTTGAATGTTTGCTCTTTACTTTTAAAATTTACGAAACATCGAAATTTCACTAAACATTTTATACCTCAAAAAGTTTTCAAGATAAATCAATTATTATTATTTTTTAAATATAGATATCAATGAGAAAAATAAAGCCTAAAAAAAATTGAAATCCGATTGCAAAATTTCGTCAGTTATAAATTTTTTTGTGAAACTGCTCATGAATTTTCCGACACTCATTTTGAGCTCTTTCTTTAAAAGCTTTGTTTTTTAAATTCCAATTGTGTAAACAAATAAAAATACAGGAAATACATCTGCATCATTCGAAAGCATGTTTTTCCACAATTCCAACGATGTAACTTTTATAAAAATATGGATATTTAATATTTTTTAACATAAAAAAAAAAAAAAAAAAGCAAAATTTTTAATTTTTTGTCGGCTTAAATTCGATCATCTCTTTTTGAATTGCAGAAAGCTGTTCATTTTATTTCCAACAATATAAAATTTTTAACGAAATATGAATTAGCGGAACATACTTTTTAAATTTACGAAACATCGAATTTTTAACTAAACATTTTATAACTCAAAACATTTTTGCGATAAATAAATTGTTCTTTCGCAAAATATTAAAAAAAAAAAAAAAAAAAAAAAAAAAAAAAATACTGCAGCCGCTTTTTTTTTTTCATTTTCTTTTTGTCGAGCTGTGAATAGCCGGGTAGAGAGTATCGTAGAGTTAATGAGCGAAGCGAGTCGGGATGGGCGAAACACGAGATTTTGCCAAAACACATTATCTCATAAAGAAAACAAAGTTATATTTTTCGCCCGTTTCAATCTGCACGAACTAAACTGATTTTTAGTTCCCCATCATACTATAGGTATGGGGAACTTAGGTAATCGTGAAAATTTTCGACCTCGGTTTTTTGACTTTTCTACACGTTCTCAGGTGTGAGGAATCCGAAAATTATACAATTTGTATGGTGTCTGTCTGTCTGTTAGTCCGTTAGTTTGTTATTCTGTGTACACGATATCTCAAGAACAAATTGTCGCAGAGAGGTCAGATCAGTTTTAAAATATTACTTTCGACACTGGCAAGAACCCTATTCATTTGCAACATTCGAATTTAAAAACTTCGTAAGTTATTAGAAATTTACGATTTTCTTAACATGGGAGAATAGGACAAAAATTCACTTTAATGTGCATTAAATGGAAACTTTTCACTGTAAAAATGTCAGACCAGTCTTAAAATATCAGTTTTGATGCCGGAAGGAACATCAGCAACTATAAATATGCTACTTTGAAAATTTCGCAAGTTATTGGAAATTTACGAATTTCTTAACATGGCAGTATAGGGCAAAATTTCACATAAACGTCAATTTTCAGAGATATTTTCATCGTAAAGATGTCAGACTACTTTTGAAATATTATTTAGGATACTGGTATGAATATTAATGACTATGAATTTTCCAATATAAAATTTTCGTAAGTTATTGGAAATTTACGAATTTCTTAACATGGCAGAATAAAGCAAAATTTCTCATAAACGTCAATCTTGAGGGATATTTTCATCGTAAAGATGTCAAACCACTTTCGAAATATTATTTAGGATACTGGCATGAATATCATAGACTATGGTTTGTCCATTTTAAAAAGTTCGTAAGTTATTTGGAATTTACGATTTACTTAACATGTCAGAATAAAGCAAAATTGAGCATAAATTTCCATTTTGAGGATCATAAATACATTAGACAACTTGAAAATTGCATTTATGATGTTTGTTTGAACATGATTGAATACAAATATTCTAATAGGAAAATTTCGTAAATTATTCGTAATTTACGATTTTAAACAACATAGCGAAATTGTAAATTTTTCATATAAATATGAATTTTGAGGATTATTGCATTGGAAATAGTAGCATGGAAATTAAACAACGGAATAAACTCTGATAAAATAAATTAATAGATTAGAATAAGATAAATATATCGAAGTGAACGGTGGATAGCCTATTAGGCGTTAATTTCGTTCTGTCACTGTATCAAGCTTTGGTCAAATTAATTTTTTTTAACATGATTATGTGTCGCACTAGAAATTTCTGAGAACATAAATATGGTGGGGAACTGAGCAGAGTCCACCTATGCCAACTAGTTTCTTCTGTGAATTTGTTGCAAAAATAAAAGCACTACGTTTAGTTTGTAAACACAGTTTTGAAACGCACTAAATGCACTGAGAGACCTTACGAATGGTTAGCATGAAAACTAATTGCACAAGATGAATTAGTTTCGACTTTACGAATGCGTTCATTATTTCTTTAAAAACAAGTTAACGAATAGAGCATAATTTTAGTTTCTCATCATACTTTAGGTATTGGGAACTTAGGTAGTGAAAAATTTTGAAATTGAATTTTTGAGTTTTTTAGACGGTTTGAGGTGTGAGAAATCCGGAAATCTGAAAATCGGTTTTGTGTTACTCCAGGGTGTCAGTGTGTAGGGTGGCTAGCATTTAATCTTTTTTAAATTCCCTAACTTTTCCCTGACTATTTTTCGAGATTTTACCCTACTTTTCCCTGAAAATTATCGTCTATTTCCCATGAAAATTTCACGACATTAGCGGAAAATTTAGTGATTTAAAATAGCATGAATAATTTAATGATTGATATAGCTTATTTTCACAAAATTTGTCAAAATTCCCTGACTTAAATGAAATTCCCTGTCTTTTCCCAATTTTCTAAATTCCCTGACTTTTCCCTGATTCTTTGATTTTCCCTGACTGCTGGCCACCGTGTTGTGCAAATATGTTAGTTTGTGTACACGATATCTCAAGAACAAATGATCGCAGAGAGATCGGACCAGTTTTAAAATATCACTTATAAAACTGTCACGAACTCCATTGATTTGCAACATTATAGTTTAAAAATTTTGTAAGTTATTTGAAATTTACGATTTCCTTATCGTGGGAGAATAGGGCAAAATTTCGCTTAAACGTGCATTAAAAGGAATATTTTTACTGTAAAGATGTCAGACTAACTTTAATATATCAGCTATTATGCTTATATGTTTCACGAATATAATTAACTATGAGAATTCAACTTTGAAATTTTTATAAGTTATTTGAAATTTGCAGTCGGCAGCAAAATTATAGAAGCGCTAGCAATAATTCGTATTTAAAAAAAGGTCATCTAATACTGTTTTGTTAAGTAAATATTTGTCGACTCACGATCTTAGTCTTTATGCTGTTTATAAAACAGTTACTTGATGATGAAAATTAGCGATCAAACTAAAAAAAAAAAAAAAAAAATCTGATGTGGGCACCACATGACTTCCTTATACACTTTTAGAAATATACATAATGTTAAAAAACATTGACATTGGACCCGAAACAAATGGCTAAAAATATTAAAAAAAATGAATTATCACCGTGTTCTGAGATTTTCTGAAAGTTAGTTAAAAACCGATTGCAAGATTTGTACTGGCAACGCTGACGAAGGCAGCAGGGACCCGAAAAAATTGGCTAAAAGTATTAAAAAAATGCATTTTCACCGTGTTCTGAACTATTCTGAAAGTTTCAAATGTCTAGCTAGTCGGGAAGTTAGTTAAATAAATTTTCTGTTGAACCATATAAACGCTGCCGAAGGCAGCAGTCCCGAAACAATTGGCTAAAAATATTTAAAAAATGCATTGTGACCGTGTTCTGAACTTTTCCGGAAGTTTTAAATATCTAGCTAGTCGGGAAGTTAGTTAAAAATTGATTGCAAGATTTGTACTGGTAACGCTGCCGAAGGCAGCAGGGACCCTAAACAGTTGGCTAAAAGTATTAAAAAAAAATGCATTTTCACGTTCTGATCTATTCTGAAAGTTTCAAATGCCTAGCTAGTCGGGAAGTTAGTTAAATAAATTTTCTGTTGAATCATATAAACGCTGCTGAAGGCAGCAGGTATCAGAAACAGTTGGCTAAAAATATTTAAAAAATGCATTGTCAACGTGGTCTGAGCTTTTCTGAAAGTTTCAAATGTCTAGCTAGTCGGGAAGTCAGTTAAATTGCAAGATTTGTCCAAACCGTGTTTGAGTTATTACCGTTTTTTGATACATTATGGCCAAAACCTATGTATTGTTGGTTATTATGAACCTAATTTTCCTAAATATCTCCAAAACGGAAAATCATACAAAGTCCAAAAAGGGAGGTGCACAACTAGATGTTATAACAAACCTATGTACCAATTCGCAACTTTCTACGTACAACCGTTTTTGAGTTATGCGACACACACACACACACAGACGTCACGAAAAATCGTGTAAAGTCGCTTATGTCTCTAAAACGAGAGCTCGTGTTAAGACGGCACTTGCAGGTGTACAACTAGACATCATGACAGTCGCACGTATAAATTGGCAACATTCAGCGATCATTCGTTTTCGAGCAATGTGAAATACAAAATCCATTTCGCAAATCGGGATTACTATACTTCCTAATACTTCGTATAAGGAAGTAAAAAATGAAAAATGTGGATGTGTGCTTCAGTAATTTTGCTGCCGAATGTATGAATTTCTTAGCATAGCAGAACAGAACAAATATCTATCACACAAATATCTATTTTGAGGGATATTTTCATCGTAAATATATCAGGACACTTTTAAAATATCATTTATGATACTAGCTTGAACATAATTTACTACGAATACTCTAATTTCAAAATTTCGCAAGTTTTTGCGAAATTCAAGGTTTCCTTAACATAGCAGAATAGATCAATATTTCAAATAAACTTGTATTATGGGAATCATTACCATGGAATTGCATGAAAAATTAAATGTGAAACTAACTCCAATAAATTAATTAACAAAATAGGAAAAGGTAAATATATTGAACTAAATGACTGGTAGTCTATTAGATGGGCATTTCGATCTGTCTTCGCGCCAAACGATCGGCCAAATTTACTACTCTTAACATGAATATAGTATGCCCTGTAGTCGAAATTTATGAGAATAAATATATGATGGGGAATTGAGCAGCGTTCACCTATGCCAACCACCTTTCTTTTGTTGAAAAGATTGCTAAACTGACATAGTGGGAAATAATAGAAGTAATACCAACAGTACATTGTCTCAGCCCCTCAGTAGTCGAAACAACCATTCAATGATACAAAAAAATACTATATATTATCGACAATACGATTGAAAAAAAGTCAACTTCTGAATTTAATAATTGCACGCAAAACTATTAATTATTAATTATGAACCTTTCAAAAACTGTAAAAACTTGTACTCATGCCCCTCAAATGCTACATTCTATTTCACCGTTCAAAAAAACAAAAAACAAAAATGATACAGATAAAATGAATTACACTTTCAATAATGATTCTTACCTTCCATTATATGAAGCTTTTCTTCCTCTGTTGTTCTTTCTTCATTCAAGATGACTTCCTCTGAAAAGTGTTTATAGTCATTAAATATGAGTAAATAAATAGCTATATATATTTATTTATTTGAAAAATAAAGTTTTCTAACTTTTAATATATTCGATTTCCATCAGATGTTCTGAAATACATCGTCTCTAAAATTAATGTTTATGTTACACACTAATTCAGAATTTGTAAGTAAAGATAATCAGGGGGAATTGCGATTTTAGAATCATTCTGAAGAGGATCGGATAGCTAAATTATATCTGATTTTGAACTCTAGTGCAACTTAAACCCACCCAAATTCAACCTTGAACACTAATATCGAACCAATCTATTGGTAACGTTTGAATTGCGATAACTGAATTTTAGATTTTTGTCATCGTACGAAATAAAGTACATTCTTCTTCAAATATGCAAGATAGATATGTTTCGTGTTTTGCGATCACATTATGTCTGATGTTGTGATAACAAAATACGAAACACATGTTGTATCGCATATGCCCGTTATTGTAATCGTTAAACATGAAACACATGTTGCATTTTGCATAACTCAAAAACGGTTTGAAATAGAATGTTGAAATGTTGTATTTGTAACAGTTATAACATATTTGGCCAGTACAAGACGAAAAATCTGGAGTGACTCCACTCGACTTTCCGAACATTGAGTAACTAACAGTTTTGTAGATAAAATAAAGAAAGAGGAGTTGCTAAACAAACAGAAGAGAGAAAACCGTAATAGAGTATTTGAGTATTTTTCTCCATATATCGCACGAGGTTTTATTTAACGCTACTGAACTTTGAGCCCTTAGATCATAATGATAAAGAATTTTTCGTTGTGTCCCTGTAAAAATCTATAAATGCTAGATTCACCAAAATGCTTATAGTTAGTGCAACAGTGATTTAAAATATTCATACAAATTTTCAGCTCAATTGAATAAGGCGTTTAGATGCTATCGCACTTTTAAAAATTTGGTCTCATAGGCCATAATGATAAAAAAATTTTCTTTGTGTCCCTGT
The DNA here is from genome assembly GCA_963930645.1 of Salticus scenicus. Taxonomy (NCBI): domain Eukaryota; kingdom Metazoa; phylum Arthropoda; class Arachnida; order Araneae; family Salticidae; genus Salticus; species Salticus scenicus. Next base: position 76,545,518 of record OZ005656.1, read on the forward strand.
AAAAAAAACTGTAAGTGCTAGATTCACCAAAATCTATATAGTTGGTGCAAATGTGACCTATAACATGCGTACAAATTGTTTGCTCAGATTAATAAGGCGTTTAGACGCTATCACACTTTTAAAAATTTGGCCCCATAGACCATATTGATAAAGAATTTTTCTTTGTGTCCCTGTAAAAAAAACTATAAGTGCTAGATTCTCCAAAATCTATACGGATTGAGTATCTCTGACCTATAATATGTGTATAAAGTTTTTGCTCAATTGAATTAGGCGTTTAGATGCTATCGCACTTTTAAGATTTTGGTCCCATAGGCCATAATGATAAAGAATTTTTCTTTGTGTCCCTGTAAAAAAACTATAAGTGCTAGATTCACCAAAATCTATAGGGTTCGTACTATGGTGACTTACAATATACGTACCAACTTTCATCTTATTCGAACAAAACGTTTAGACGCTAGCGTGTTCACTCACAGACATACACACATACATACATCATCTCAAAAATAGTGGAAACGGACTCAGGGGACCTTGAAACGTATAGAAATATCAAAATCTCCAATTCGGATTTTTGACATGATTACAATACTTTCCTCACTATAGTGTTCGGAAAGTAAAAATGATTCTATGAACTTCCATTCACCACTTCCGATAGATATTATAGGAAGTGTTGATTGAATATAATAGGTCGATCTTCCGTGATGAAAAAGCTTAGTTCGGAGACGGAGGTATAATTATAAAAAGGGTTGCCCCTCGGGGTGGTCCGGGGATATGGCATCACATTTTTGATTCCTCGTGGAAGGAATGACTTTCTTGCTTAGAGATGTGAGCAGAGGAAAAAACTGGGTTTAAACCCGAAATAAAAAGGGTTTTTTGGAAAGGGACTTCTGAAATTTTCCACAACACGTGAATTAATCGGCGAAATAACAACAATAATAATAAAAGTTGTGAATATAGATTTTTCTTTTATTTTCGAGTAAGGATAAGATTGACTCTAAATCGAATACTGTGGATAACAATGAGTTATCCCTGCTCCATACAGGAATTTAAGTTTCAAATACAGTATTTTGCAATATATTACTGCATAACGCATGGAGGATTCAACATAGTATCATATGTTTTTTAATAGAAAAGTGCTATTGAAATCTGTTTTACTAAGACCATTGTTCTTTTTGTGTCAAAATAATTCGAAAAATCGGAGAAATGTGTTTGAGTCTGCTCACTGAGAAAAATCTGGCACCAATTAAACTTTACTAAAATGTAAAATGCAAATAAAGATTCTTTTTAAAAATCATACAAATTGTTCAGAGCATTTAGAATATTGATTATAATCTCATATGGCACAGTACATTTAAATAGTTGAAGAAAAGTGTCACTGATCTTCCTGATTAAATATATCTATTCAATGTTATATTCTCATCACTGCCATTTTACTAAATTTATAACAGCTTTCGGAGAAACTTAATTCATTGTTTTAGTTTGCTTTAGATGGAAACATATTCACAATAAAGTCAGTCATTTGAAAGAATTCAAACATTTAAAATATTTTTATTTGAAATAGTAAGTTTCGTATTTCAACAAATCGTCAATAGGAAAATCAAAATGAAAATACTCGTATAAAAAAGATAAAATTTTGTTTAGGGATTTAAATGAGTCTGCCCAGATGTCTGACATTTATACCATTTTAAATATCTATATTTCTTACTTTCTCCACAATACCATTTTTCATTTTCTAACCTATGATGGCAGTGTGAATGTATGGCTAGATGAAATTTTCTTAAAATGAATTCCACTATTTTCTGATGGTAATAAAGGGAGCTTATTTTTTATTTTTTTTTTTTTTTTTAATGATTACTCTAACCATTTCAAGATGTATGAGATTTTACACACTACAAGAGAATATATTACTTCTGAAACTACTTACTTAAATTGTTATTTTTGGTAGCACGCATTTAAAGGTGGGGGAAAAAACTGTTATGGGAGAATGGTATATATTTTACTATTATCCGCCTCGAGTATAGTTTTTCCTTACCCTCTCCAACTACGCATGCGCTAGAAAGGTCAAACTACCACAGTAATTTAACCCTAATAATAAACAATAATTATGTCAAGTTTGATTGAAATTAGTTCAATGGTTTGAGAGCAGATACAAGATATACATACCTACATACATAAGCACAATGACTTTTATCAAAATATTTATAGGCAAGTATAAAATTTGTGGTACACTTTTAACAGATTAATTATGGGAGTAGAGGATTGAAAACGGTATCATTCGAAATGTATGGTTAGCCCATAGGTATAGTAATAAGACATACACTCCTTCTCATAATTATAAGGACACCCGTTTTTTTGAACACTATTATTTAAACAAATATATTTTTCCCCCCTCTTAAATGTCTAGGCGTAATCTGTGGTATTCCTTGTAAAAATTGTGATTCTACATATATCGGTGAAACTGGTAGAACAGGTGAAATTAGATTAAAGGAACATAAACGCTCATATAAAACAGGAGATTTAAAATCAAAACTCGTAATCCATTCTCTCAATAGTGATCATATTCCAGATTTTGAAAACTTTAAAATTTTAGCTTCTAATATAAATATCTACTATTTTTCTAGAGGGCGCTTTTACCAAAATGCAACATTCTGCCTTGAACGAGGCCAAGGCTATTCCTCCTGAATATTTAATCTTGCTATGATGTATTATGAATTTTTGTAAATGTTGTTTGTGCTTGTATGTTTGACACTGAGGAGGGCTAGTGTTCTAGCCGAAACGTCTGTCTTGTGTTTTAATGTTTTTAATTAAAATGCATTTTTAAAGTTTTAAATTTTTGTATTTCTTATCTCATTTTAAATGTTACACTGGTTTTAATATTTTTTATTAATCTGAATTTCATTAATAGACTATATTTAAAAAATTTTATCGTTTTTATATCTTAAAAAACGTTAAATATGGTAAAAAGATGATTTTTCAGGTGTTCACAATTATAAGGACAGCTCGAATTTTAGTAATTTTTTTCAGTTATTCTTTAAATTAATATCTTATGGGGTCTCTTTTCAGGGTTAAACAGTCAGACATTCTCTCTGGTATATATATATATATACATTTTTTTTTTAATATTCAGTTTCGATACCATTTCATATAGCACATATGATATTCCTAATACATTTAAACTATTTAAAATTGCTTTCCACTTCCATGCACTTTTCTAATATCATAAGTTAAGGTTTTTTCAATTTTTAGGCCATGGGAAAGGCAATAATACAAAAGTTTCTTTCTTCAAACTATTTCCTATTGCTCTAAAAGTAGAGCAAAAATGTAAGTCTTGTTGAAAAAAATATTATTACCCCCCAAAATCTAACAAAAATCTGATAATTCCACGTTTAAATTTTTCGGATATTCTCTTGATGTTCATAATAATAGAAAAAATTACTAAATTCATTCTGCCTTCAGTAGAAGCAGCTCCACAGAGCACCATAGATCCACCTTTAAAATGCCCGATTTACATCTGCCTTTAAAAAACCTGCTCTATCTTTCGCTATCTTCAGATCGTGCCAGTAACTGTTAAAACCATTTGGTTAATCAAGAATAAAATGTTTTTCAGCCGAAAATGCAACATTTTACCATTTAATATTGTCTTTATTCAACTTTAACACATATGTTCTTTCCCCCCATTAAATGCTGATTGATTATTACAGGTTTTTTATTCATTTTAACGTATTATTAATTATTTTAAATATGCATAAATGTGGACACCGACCTTTTGTTAAAAATCACGAGCAAATTCAGCAGCAGTCATTATGAGTAGAAGAGAAAGAGAAATTATGAGTCTTCGATCTCTGTAAAACAACTCTGATTTTACATCAGATCTCTCTCCTATCGAACCAGCAGTTCAACGTTTGATCCCATTTCTTTCAGCAATTTTAGATCTTCGAATTTCATTAGAAATTCGGCGGATTGAAATTATCCTTCCACTTAAAAAACACATTTATCATACTTCACTACTTGAACGTTCTTTTTTTCGAGAAATTATCAGCAATGTCCGTCCAAGAAAAATTGAAGGCTTATATATGAATTAATCTAGCCCAGTAGTTAACAAGTTCGCATGTCAACTGTAATTTAGCCGCTAGTAAGTTAAATAAAACGAAAAAATCTGGATTGTCCCTATAATTATGAACATCTAAAAACGTGGAGAAAAATACATTTTGCATTATTTTTTATTAATTTTGATTTATATTAAAAAAATTATAACAGTTTTGGTTTTTAGAATACTAGATATATTAAGTGCACTTAGTATAATCTTGTTTACAATTATTTTTACATTGGTTATTTCAAAATATAAAGTGTCCTTATAAATATGAGAAGGAGTGTAGATTGATCAACGAGAGGGAAAAAGTGAGGCCTTTTTTTTGGGAAAAGTCACTCTAATGGTTGCCTTTTCCCGAGTAAATCACACACAGGAATACACACGGATAATTTAGTAAATAAAATTTATGAATAATTTATTTACTAAAGGTGAATGAAAAACTCCAGGTACAGTTTCAAATTCATTTTCCTTTTTATTCTTTTTTTCAATACTCTCTAATGGCTGATTTTAGAACTTTTTTCGGCATCAAAATTTTTTGCTCGATAACATGAGGATGATAGATCTATATATATATTACTAAATCTATGGGTTAGCCAGATGTACAGAATACAAAAATTATTTTCTTACGATGTCAAGAAGGTATTTAAAAATACTTTTATTTTTATGCCTTTTCCCCCATTTTTCCCTTTCATACACGAATTCTTTTACATTAAAAAATACCTAAAAGTAGAAAGTTGTTAAATCTGGCAATTTCTTAAAACTCAAATAAAACCATAGACACAGTAATTTGTATAATATAGCATCACTATACTCTCGACTACAGATTTTTTATTCCTCGAGCGGTAGATCAAAAGCTTATACTGTTCAAAATAAACGCAAGTTTAAAAAGGATTTGTTTTATGAGAGTTCTATTTTTTTTTTCTAATTTTATTAAGATCTAATTAATTTGAAGACATATTTTTAAGCAAAAACATAATGCACTCCAATTAACTGAATTAACTGAAATTGACTACTTTTTTTTAATGAATTTATTACTATACGCAAGTGATGTGATGACGTCACTGACCGTCCGTGGGGCGAAGCAAAAATTTTCTATGTTAATCATTAATTGGTTTAATTTTAAACATTAAGGAAAATTATCACCCGATTTTAATCCCCATACTTGGGTATAAGTTACTGTCTGCGTGTGTTAGATTTTTTCTGTCAAATTCATAAAATTTTAAATTTCAATGCCCTAGAAAAATAAAATGGCAGACTTCCATTTTTGATTATAAACATAAACATTTCAGTTCAAACGAATGAGATTCATTTCTGAGGAAGAGATTTGATATGTGTATTCCTTGGCGGGGGGGGGGGGGGGGGGACTTTTTCTATACTGTCTATTTTGAAAGTGATTATTATTAATTTTCTTTTCCTTTTCTTTCTAAGAAAAGAAAGAAAAAGAAAAAACGATTTTGATGAAATTCTGGCAAAAGCAGAATTTAGTTTAGTACGGAGGACTGTTTTTTTTTTTCAAATTATTTAATTCTATTTTCGATAAATTTTTCATTTCGATAAATGTCCAACTATCGTAAAACTGGTATCGTAAAAATCCATAAATTGAGAGGACTAACAGTCCTCTGTCCTTAAAAAAAAAAAAAAAAAGGGAACGATAGCACCATTGAGCAAAATGCATCGTATGATTTTCAAAAGATTTTCTCGATCAACGAATATCGATTTCGATTGGCTTTGAGGAAATATATCCGAATAAATAGGTTGAAAACTGTACTTTTATTTTTCAGAATTCATAATTGTAATTATTTAATTCCTTAATTTCTAAGAGCGACTTAATTATCTTGCTTTATTTTTTATTTCATTTTGCACACGCGCTTTTTATTTCCTAACTCAAAAAAAAAAAAAAAAAAACTTTTTCGATACTCTCTGTTTCGAAACTGATTATTATTAATTTTTCTTTTTCTTTTAAAAGAAAGAAAAGAAAGATTTTGATGAAATTCTGGTAAAGGCAGAATTTAGTTTAGTACTGAGGACTAATAGTTTTTTTTTTTTTTTTTTTTTCGAATTATAACATCGTTTTCAAATTATTCAATTATTTCTTTGATAAATGTCTAACTACCGTAAAACTGGTATCGTAAAAATCCGTAAATTGAGACTAATAGTCCTCAGTCCTAAAAAAAAAAAAAAAAAAAAAAAAAAAACTGGAAAAACGATTTTGATGAAATTTTGGCAAAAGCAAAATTTAGTTTAGTACGGAAGACTATTAGCTTTTTTTTTTTTTTTTTCAAATTATAACATAGCTTTCAAATTATTCAATTATAGTTTCGATAAATTTTCGATTTCGATAAACGTCCAACTATCGTAAAACTGGCATCGTAAAAATCCTTAGATTGAGACTAATAGTCCTCCGTCCTAATAATAAATGATCAATTATCTGGCAAGCATATTTAATTCCTTCAAAATTATTTAATTCCTTATTTTAAAAACGTTCATTAAGAGAGCAATCAGTGATGATTGCTCTCTTAAATTAATTTATTATTATTTATTTAAATTAATTTTGAGATTTCCTTGCATTTCAATTAACTGAAATTGACTGCTTATTTTTTAAAAAGTAGATTTATTATTCTTCCCTCTGCATATATAAGAAGAAAGTATAAAATTCAGAAAAATTTTAGATTTTCAGTTTTCGATGAAGTTAACGTTTTGAGATTTCCCGAACTCAATTTGACCATTTTTGCAAAACATCTGTCTTTTTGAGTTCAAACACTGTATTTTATGAACCAATGGAATTAATTTAACCGAATTTGATATTTGGTTGGACCTTGGTTTGACATAGTACCGATTAGCTTTTTGGGCTGTATCACCCAACAAGGCGCGTTTGCACGTTGCAATTTCCTCTCATTTCAGGAAAGGCTCAACATCTACAGCGTACCAAACTTAGAGAAATATATTAAGTAAAACTCTGCTGATTCAGTTAGAGAGCATATCAATAAACAATTGCCGCAGCTGTGTTGCAATTTAATTTCGTTTAGGACAAGGCAATAACTTTGCTTTGCCTTGCTTTGCAAAAAAGTGGCTGAGTTTCGACCACTGGGCGATACTAGTTATATAAATATTCAAGTTTAAGGTGTAAGCCATGAGGTACTAGATATGTAACATACAGTGGTTTGAAATTTGGTAATAATCGCATAATGCAACTGAAAATGCATTTTCGAGCATTTCTGTTTATAGTCTGTAATGTATCTAATTTTATTTGGTGACTTAGTATATAATTTTTTTTTCAAGATTTGGGAGACTATCGTTTGAACCTCAGAGTATTGTTGCATAAAAAGCAAGGAGCTAAAATGTGTAACTTTATTTTAGCAAATAATTAAATGAATTTATTTTCAAGAAATACATGTTTCTAAGGAATATTTCTCTTCAATAATTGTTTCAATTGCATTTGTTTTTAGGAAAATTATTCAGATAGGGAAATTGCTATAGTAGTCACTATTTGTCAGTTTACAATTAAATAAAAACTTCTTATAAAATTATATTTACATAAAAAAAAAAATCTGTACTATAAACTGTTAAACGACTAATTAAACAAAAATACTTGAGGAAAAAAAATGTCAGTTTTATTGAAAATATTCATTACATATAAGTCTAATTTTTTATATAGTTTTATTTCAATCGTATTATTCACACGGAATTTCTTTTTTTATTAAAAAAGAAAATATTTCGCAGGTTTTGTTTCGTTCTACAAATAAAAGTGGCGCAAAACGCAAAATTATTTTAGTAAAGGAATGGAAAAGTTTACTCTGTAGGAAGAAATGTGTACAGTGCAACTAATTAAGTTTTCATTTAAAAAATAAAATAAAACTTTTATTGATGAACACAGCGAGTTGAAATTATTTTGTACATCTTCGTGCTTTCAATATTTTTTTAATAATAAAAATTTTTCATCTCTTTAAAATTACTAAGAATTTAAAAAAAAAAAAAAAGTTTTATCCTTTTAAAAGTTAATGAGCATAATTACCTGCTTTGCAGATCCATTCAACATAACCACTAAGCTCTCTTTCAAGTTGTTTCTGCCTTCTAAGTTTTAGAAATTCTTGTCTATTTTCTACGCGTTCTCTTTCTTTTGCAAACTCTCTGCAAGAAACAAAAATATGCAAAATCAGTATTATAATATGTTACAGTCTATCTCAGTGTAATATAAACTTTTATAAGTGTCTGAGTTTTTTCACACAATTCAAAGGATTTAGAGCCACACAGATCGACATACAGATTAATTGTTTGTGCTGACCTTTAAAACCTAAAGAAATTTGTTTCCTTAAAAAAAAAAAAAAAAAAAAAAAAAAAACTAAGGTTTTTTTCTGCATAGTACTTGTAATAATAAAAGTAATGTAAGACAAGCAAGGGGTTTATTTAATTTTTTCAACAATTAAAAGTCTTGGTAATATGCAAGCTTTTTTTTTTTTTGCTAGTTTTTATGTTTTAAGGTAGCTTTGTATAAAGATGTTTTTTCAAATTCTTGCTTAACTGGTTGCCATTTCATAATATAATTAGCATGGCTTTGCCCGCTTCGCTGGTCATTATATTGAAATGAATCCTCAAAATACCATATCATTAATAATAATAAAAAAATCGTAAAAAAAAAAAAAAAAAAAAAAAAAAAAAAAAAAAATCATCAAAATTAGACAAAACATATGTTTAAGTTCCCGCTATTTTCTGTAGCGGTATTCCCGCACGTCAGAGTCGATTCTGGAGTCCCAATGCAGTCTCTATACCTGCTTTTTACTCTCTGCTTCTTTTGTTTATATTTTTTATGGACTACATGGCTGAAGGTGGCTGTCACAAAAAAAAAAAAAAAAAAAAAAATTCCTTGGCGAAAAATGTGTCCTATCTACTTCCGCATCAAAAGTAAAAAAAAAAAAAAAAAAAAAAAACCCAGGATTATCAATAAATAAATCTGAATATAGTCCTAGAAATATAAGCGAGTATAATATAATTATAGAAATCTGAATCTTTAATATAGATCTGAATTAGTTTTCCGTTTATTATTATTTAATTTTGAAAATGACGTTATTTTGTCATGTGCTTGAGCAAATTTAATATTTAACATTTATTATTATTATTATTATTATTATTATTATTATTATTATTCGCGTGAAAACATATTTGATTATATGTCTAAAAATAAATTAACTCGTAAACTTCTTTGGCAACAGTTAAAAATTAAAATAAATGATTTTAAATCTTTATTATAGAAGAAATATCTATATTATATAGAATATATAATATAGATAACGTTTTGCTTCCTCCCCCTCCCCTTGAGTAGGAGTGGGCGATGTCCCTATTTCAATATCCTGATATATTCAAGGCAAAATCGCGATATCATGATGTATCACGATGTTGGACTTAAATATTTTCGAATCTCTTTCATAATGCTAATTTAAATGTCAATTCTAGATATATATATATAAAAATATTTTCGAATCTCTTTCATAATGCTAATATGTCAATTCTAGATATATATAAAAAACTAGTTGGCATAGGTGGACTCTGCTCAGTTCCCCATCATATTTATGTTCTCATAAATTTCTAGTGCGAGAAATATTATAATCATGCTAAAAGAAATGAATTTGACCAAAGCTTGATACAGTGACAGAATAAAATCCCCGCCTAATAGGCTATCCACCGTTCACTTCGATATATTTATCTTTTTCTAATTTATTAATTTATTTTATCAGGGTCAATTCCGTTGTTTAGTTTTCATGCTACTATTTCCAATGCAATAATCCTCAAAATTCATATTTATAGGAAAAATTTACAATTTCGCTATGTTGATAAAATCGTAAATTACGAATAATTTTACGAAATTTTCCTATTAGAATATTTGTATTCAATCATGTTCAAACAAATATCATAAATGTAATTTTGAAGTTGTCTAATGTATTTTTGATCCTCAAAATGGAAGTTTATGCTCAATTTTGCCTTATTCTGACATGTTAAGTAAATCGTAAATTTCCAATAACTTACGAAATTTTTATATTGGAAAATTCATAGTCATTAATATTCATGCCAGTGTCCTAAATAATATTTCAAAAGTAGTCTGACATCATTACGATGAAAATATCTCTCAAAATTGACGTTTATGTGAAATTTTGCCCTATACTGCCATGTTAAGAAATTCGTAAATTTCCAATAACTTGCGAAATTTTCAAAGTAGCATATTTATAGTTACCGATGTTCATTTCGGCATCAAAAGTGATATTTTAAAACTGGTCTGACATTTTTATAGTAAAAAGTTTCCATTTAATGCACGTTTAAGTGAATTTTTGTCCTATTCTCCCATGCTAAGAAAATCGTAAATTTCTAATAACTTACGAAGTTTTTAAATTCGAATGTTGCAAATGAATAGGGTTCTTGCCAGTGTCGAAAGTAATATTTTAAAACTGATCTGACCTCTCTGCGACATTTTGTTCTTGAGATATCGTGTACACAGACTAACAAACTATCATTAATAATAATAATTAAAAAAAAATCATTGAAATCAGACAAAATGTAAGATAAACTTCTCGCTACATTCGGTAGCGGTTTTCCTACTCGCCCCACTTCACAAAATCCCTTTATTGCGCATGTTGGATACACATACCTAACCGACACATTAGAAAAACGGGATCCTGAGATTATTTGAAGCAGAGTTATGTTTTAAAACGTGTTTTTAGCCCCCCCGGCCCCCTTTTAAAAGTAAGAAAGAGGAGGGAATTTCGCAAAATATCTTTATATTAGGAGTTAGATACATATAACTGACCCACACATCGAAAATCTCCTTACTAAGATAATTTGCTACAGAGTTACGCATGAATACATGTTTACCCCTGCCCCTGCCTCCTAAGGGGCGGTAGGGTGGAATTTCACAAAATTACTTTGTAGTGTGTGTTGAATACGCATAAGCAGTCCACACATCAAAAATTGCCATTCTAAGATAATTTGGAACAGAGATGCATGGATACATGCATTTTACCCCCTCCCACCCTCAAGGGGGGGGGGTAGCACAGAATTTGAAATAATCCCTTTTGCAGTTTGTGTGTGTTGAGTACGCAGAATCAATCAACATATCCTAAAGTCGCTTTCTTGAGATAATTTGGAGCAGAGTTACTCTTTAAAACGTGTTTTTGCCCCCCCCCCCCCCTTTAAAGGGGGAAAGGTAAAATTTCACAAAATCCCTTTATAATGAGCGTTGGGAACGCATAATCAGCCCGCACATAAAAAATCGCCTAAGATAGTTCGGAGCAGAGTTGCGCATGGAAACATCATTTTGTCCCCCCCCCCTACACACACACCCAAGAGGGATAATGTGGAATTTTACAAAATCCCTTTGTAGTGTGCGTCTTGAGTACGCATAACCAATCGACATATCAAAACATCGATATTCTGAGATAATTTGGAGCAGAGTTACGCTTAAAAGCGTTCCCCCCCGCCTTTAAAGGGGGAGGGGGAAATTTCGTAAAATCCTTTCATAATGCGTGTTCGGAACTTATAAATAACCCACACGTACAAATTAATCTTACTGAGATAATTTGAAGCAAAGTTATATATACTTGGAAACATGTTTTTTGTCCCACCCCCCACCCCCAAGGGGGGGATAGGACGAAATTTTACAAAATCCCTTTGTTGTATGTGTCTTGAGTACGCATAACTGACATATCAAAAAATCGCTATCCTGAGATAATTTGGAGCAGAGTTACACTTATAAGCGTGTTTTTGCCTCACCCCCCCGCCCTTAAAGGGGGGGGGGGTGAAATTTCTTAAAATCATTTTACAGTGCGTGTTGGAAAGGCATAAACAACCCACGTATAAAAATTAATCTTGCTAAGATAATTTGAAGCAAAATTATGCTTGAAACGGGTTTATTGCCCCCCACCCCCATGGTATATAGATAAAACTGCTTTGAAAGATCTCCACTAAGGGTACTTCTCTCAGACTTAAGCCAATCGCGTTGTAGTCGGTTTTAAAATCTACAACACAACACAGCGCATCACATAAATTTAGAGGCTACAGTAGACACTGCCATAAGACTGTTAAATATTTTGACACATTTTTGTGCATTATGGGCGTCCTGAAATTTAGTTATGGTGAAATTTTTCATCGTGATATAGTTGCAAATGATGAAGTTTCAAAGTTTCATACCATCTGGCAACAGATTTTCAACAGCATATAATAAAAAATATCAGGAGCTTTAATACTTGCTGTAACCCAGTTTAGAGAATGATTCCTCTATTTGACATGATATCATTCCCTGTTAACTTTATCGTTATATTAATGACATATTTTAATTTGATCGACATTTTCACATGACATGGAATACAAAACCAATTTTCGTGTTATACAAATTTTTGCCATCATTTATTTTTTAAACAATGTATCCAATATTTCAGTTCAATAATTGAATGAACATGCAACAACTATTTAACAAAAAATAGTTGTTTGATAAACAACAATGTTTATGTATATATTTTTACAACAATGTAAAGCTTCTCTTTTTAACAATTTTCTTCAGTCTAATTACTGACCCTCATCTGAGAATGATATATCTTTCGTTCTTAGGTGTTTTCTTTGTGAGTTACTTTCTAAAAAAGTTTCTCATGTGGTTTATTTTTAAAATTTTCGAGCATCATCCTATGGATCAGTGTTGCCAGATTTGGGGGACTTTTTTATTCAACATCCACCAATAAATTTTTATAGCAACAGTTGCCTAATCACATCGAAGATTAATTGTCTATTATGTATGTCAAATGTTACTTCTCAAAATTATTGGTGGTAGTTGAATAAAAAAGTCCCCAAGTCTGGCAACACTGCTATGGATGATGCTCGGGAAAGGTATGCGTGTCCAGTGACTTCCATCTTTGCTGGACGTTATTTGTTAAGGAATAAAGATAGTCAAAAATTTTATAACCCAGCTTTATATAAAGTTCGTATTCGCAAGCATCCAAAGTTGGATATAAAAAAGCTGCCAAAAGTTGATAACATTATTTCACTGCCTGATACTGTTACTGATGAATCTGCGTTCCAAACCGAAGGGGACTCAGTTCAGTCTCAGATAGTGGACACACTCGATGAAAAAGAAACAGTTTCTACTGCACTGCCTGATAATTCTACTGACGAACCTCCGTTTCAAATCGAAGTGGAATCAGTTCTTTCTCAGACAGTGGACATTTTTTGTTTCAGAATAATATTTCTCTAATGTTTGGTCAACTTTTCTGCAAGTTTGGTAAAATTTTGCTGAAATCATCCATTCTTGTTACAAGTGAAAAACTTGCTAAATAATTAATAAGTTTAGAATATATATATCTGTCTAAACATGCGTGGTAGTCCACGAGATATAAAAAAAAGTGTAAAAATATACAAATATTGTAAATAATGAGTAAGTGAAATAATGTGTGAAATTAATAAGTAATTTGTAGCTTTAATAGAGGTTTATCAAAAATATTTTTGATTTTCTCCAATTTTTTTGTTTGTCCTCTAATTATACTCATGATTAAAACGTTATAAGAAAATGTGAGTTGAAAAATATTCATTGCATTAAAAAAAAGAAAAAGAAAAAAGCGATTATTAGTACGGCCAAAAGGTTTGCAATTTCGTCAAATACATGATGAATTTCTGTTTTAAGAGTGAGCGAATAGTATAGGTATTTAAACGATCTAAGGGAAAAAAAAGTTTTCATAATCACTAAAAATACATAAACGAATGTATGATATTTTTAACACGTTCGCTGCTGGTTTCACGTGACTAAAATTTGAAATGACGTTTTTTTCCTTTAACCCGCCGAATATGTTTGACGTGTTGCACAAGAGCGCTACATCGCCAGATGTTATAGGCTTTGTGTTTACCTTTGCTTGTTTGCGTCATGTGTTACGTCAATACGCTGTATTACGTCAAACATGTAAAAATTCATCTGCTCGTTACAAGCAAACTCTGGAGTTAATGAGTAATAAGTTAAATTTCCATAGCAAATAGTTTCGTTTGTACTGGGCAGATAAAATATCTCGCTGACGCCATCACTTCGGTTGCATATTGATGATACGTGTTTTATTAGAGAGAAAGTATTCTATTTTGAAATACCCTTCCATGGAGGATCAAATTTTTGATCGCATGTTTCCGGACCACTTCTAGGGCTGAGTCCCCGACCGTTGCCAATCGCCCATTGCGCAGCACTAGTGTGACGTAAAACCCAACCAACCATCTATTTTGAAATATGAATATTTGTGATGTTTGTGTTAGTACTGTTTGGCTGGTTGAATAGAGTTGGAATTTAAGAGGTACTTTTGAATTTAAGAAGTTGGTTTGTTGATTGTGTTTTACGTCACACTAGTGCTGCGCAATGGACAGTTGGCGATGGTCTGGGTCTCACCCCTAGAGTTGTCCAGGGATATGCCATCACAATTTTGATCCTCCACGGAAGGGATGACTCTCTCGCTTCGTAGACACCCAGAGGTATAATTAATATGGGAAAATGGAAAACATTGCGGGCATGACAGATTTTATGAGCACCAGCCACCATTAGAATACACAATGGTTTTTGGCAGGCTCGAGTACCGAACCCGCAATCTTCCAATTCCGAGCCCGGCGCTCTACCGACTGGGCAACCACAGTCCTGAATTTTAGAGGCATATTTTTGAATTTCATGCCAATACTGGTTGCTACAGTACAAAATTTTGTATACTTTTTAATTTCATGCATTTTGAGATAGGGGTATAGTGAACAGATCAGAGAACCATTATAATAGAGAATCGTTAAAATTTGCTATAATTATCCAGTTGCGGATTTATTTTTTCATTCCTAATGAATGAGGACTATAAATAAAATATTAATGATAAATAATTTACTTTATACAACTTTTGAAAACTTTTAAATTTAAAATTCCTAAGTAAAAAAGCATACTTCATACTTTTTTGTTAAATAAATCCTTGTCGAATCCTGTTCTTAGTCAGTGTAAGAACATGATTCGATAACGATTTATTTAACAAAACCTTATGAAGTGTACTTTTTTTACATAGGAATTTTTGCTAGTGTTCGGACACTTTTGTTACCGACTGTACTTATAGCTGTTAAATTATTGGAAATAAAAAAAACTATCATCTAAACACTTCATCAATTACTAAAGCAACACAATTTTCAGGGACATTTGGTGTGATTGTATAATCTAAGTTTTATTTTTGTATTTGTGATTAGTTATAAATTCGTAATTATTTTTTTTTCTTTTAATTCTATTTTATGAAAATTTTCCTTTTGTCCGATGTATTATTATTATTATTCGGATTTTTTTTTTTCAAGACGCGTTTTCTTTTTAGGTTAGATCGCCGAAAAGCTCGCTTTCGCATGCCGCCGGTGTAAGGTTGCTATTCGGAACACGATGCGAAATGGCACCGTCTTGGCGATTTTCGAAATTTTGCCAACCGGCAGCCTAAAGTAAACTCTTACCTGTAAAGCAATACGTCACATCCCGCGCTGGCGCGGGATCGGCAGCGAACGTGTTAAATTTTAATATTTATATTTTTCTCGTTTTTAATTTGAATTTACACCTTTACAGAATCCTGATGATGACATCATAAAGATGGCCTCTTCACTTGTCAAAAGTTATTAGCAAGACATTTTTCTCAACAAATTCGCTCAGACGTTGACGGAAAACCTAATATACATGTATATTCACATTTTGATAATGTCCATTATTGTAAAAAAAAAAAAAAAAAAAAATCTTATTTTTGGAAAAAATTATAATGAAATTATTCAAAGATTTTATTTTATTTTTTTTATTTTATTTATTTATTTGTTTATAATACTTAAAAAGTCTAAGATGCCGAAGCAACAAGAGTGTTGACCTAGTTGGATAAAGGCCAGTAAAATCCCATATCGGTCAAGGAAAATAATCCAACAGACTCGAGTGTTTAAAAATACAGTCGGGGATCTATCAAATGAAAGAATAATCCTTAAATTCGTCATCAACGAAAAATTTCGAAATATAAAATATTTATAAAATACCCTTAAAAAAAAAAAAAAAAAAAAAAAAAAAAAAGCATTCTGTAAAGTATCTTCCTTGTAAAAAATCTAGTTTTTATAAACTTACATTTTCCATTGAACTGCTAATTCAAAAATAATCACAAAATTTTATAATTTAAGAAGCGAGCTGTGTCTGCTAGTATCTAAGTGCGTTCTTTGGAGATAGAGGTAGGCGACTGGATTCACCCAGAAAAAGGATTTGGTTAAAACTACAAAATGCGTTTTGTTGACGGTATTTTGTTGCTTAAAATAAAATTTTAATTAGAAGTACATGTCAGTTTTGCTACTATAATAGAAATTACTACTAAGAAATTTATTAAAATTTAAAATTTCTTTTTTAAATATGTTTATATTAACAAAACAATTTATTTTAATTTTACTATAATTTTTGTACATATTTGTAATTAAAAAAATAGCTTAAAAAAATTATTATTAAAATAATCTGGTGTGTCACTCACACGACTTTCTTTTACCCTGAAATTTAATACTATAAATACAGGTTGGAGATTAAGAGGTAAGATAACGATGTTATGTGAACCTATGTTAAACTATTCAAATTAGGCTTCGGGAGAGTTTTATATGATAATTAGTTCTGAGTGAGGGGGGCTGCCACAGACTCACTCAGAACTTAATTTAATAAACAGAGTATATAATCTGATATACAGTGTAGAATTGAAATTATTTTGTTAATCTAATGTACAACAAAATTTCTATTAGAATAAATTTAAACAGAAATTTTTATTATTTTTATTGTGCCAACCAAAATATTTTTAATTCAACAAACTGTTTCCTTGAATGCATATAACTTCTTTTTTGCGCCCATGAAAAGGAAAAGGGCATTTTCTAAAAATTTCGACTTAGGACATACGCTATTTTTTTTTTTTTTTTTTTTTTTTTTTTTTTTTTACCTTATGATCTGACCAAGTTTAAATTACTGACCCTGTACATTTTGCTGTGGGTTTATGAATAAATCGATGTACTTTTTCATATATACAATAAATTTATTTCATGTTTGCAATAAATTTACAAGCTTACCTATATTTATAATAGCTAAAGAATTAAAGTGCATTTTTATCCTTTTGGGATACACTGTATAATAGAAGGATCTGGTTAATTTTTATATAATTTATTAGTAAGATTATAGATAAGTAATTTCATATTTTATATATATATATAAGGTTTATAAGAACTTAAAAACTACACACACAAACATAAAAAAAAAAAAAAAAAAAAAAAAAACTTATGTTATTAGTAAATACAGATTTATTTAAAAGAATGCATTCTATTAAATAAAACTTTGAATATGGACGTAAGTTATGATATAGGATAATGAGAACATATCACAATTTAAAAGAAAATAAATTATGACATGTAAGATTTTAATATGTATTGTAAAACACAGTGTCAGCAATGTATTCCTTTTGATTCCCATGAAATATTTAATACATTCCTTAAGCAGCAACTAATAACATTCTTTTGAAAAAGAAAAATTTTGATCTAATATAACATTTTCTAAAAAAACTCAAAAATGAATACAATAATTCAAAATGAGAACATCGCCGTCTAGTTATGTTTTTTGAGGAATTAGCTTTGGAATAAAATTATATGATTTGTGTTCCCTAAGTTACGTATTTAGATTGAATAACAATGAATTAAAATCTTATGATTTCTAATGAATAGAGATTTTTCATTCCACGTAAATAAATTACAGAATCATTTTCAAATGATTATCATTTCATAGTTTCTAGCATTTTAATTTATTTCGGAGCATTTTTAGCCAAGCTTTTAATTCTCATCACTTTATTTATAGAAATACAGTACCTGCCGCTTATTAAAATCACATTTGTTCTAAGGCAAAGCGATTTTATTAAGCAGCTGATTTTTATATTCGGCGAAAGTTCTTGCATCAAAGAAAAAAGGTATTACTTTCTTGAATTTAAAAAGAAATTTCCAAAAGTTAACGATTGGTGAGAGTAATAAACAGTATTAATTAATTTTCGACCGACAATTAGTTAATGGTTCATTCAAAATAAGTAAATTAAACACATACGCACGCCATATAAATTAATAAACACACAGTGCATACAAAATTAGTCAATATTTATACATTAATTAAGTATTAGACATTTACAAAAGTTTTTTTGCTTCTTAGTTATTTCAGAATGAGAACTAAATAATTATCTTTTAATAAAAATGAAAAAATGAATTAAAAAAAAAATCACTATAATGAATCAAAGCAGTAACTTATTATTTCGATTTTTAGAATACATTCCTGGAATTTACTACTAAAACAAGTCATGAAGCGAGTTTATTTTGTTATTATGCCGCAGGTGTAAAATTTTCGACAAAGAGAGATAACCAGGGAGATTGTTGTGCTTTGTTTTATTTTTATTGGAAAAAAAAAAAAAAAAAAAAAACTGCAAATAATTTTTTTTTTAAAGTGCATAAATACACATTTTTGCTGATGACGAGACTTTTTTTTAGTCTATTAACCGGGATGTTGATTTTATTAAACGGCGGCTTAAAAGTATTGATTTGATTCCGGTCCTGACAATTTGATCAGATTAAGCGGCTGATTTTATTAACCAGTAAATTTATTAAGCGGCGGGAACTGTATTTTCTCCAATATATAAAAAACAATAAAATGAGAAAAATTTACCCTAATATAAAAAGTGATAAGAAATTAAGGCGCCATGTTGGCGATGCCTTTTAAATTATTTTTTAATTTATTCATTTTGGCATAATTTTTATTAAAGAAAACTTAGTACCTATTTTGACTATACTTTTTATTATTGCATTTTTTAGCTAATTTATGACAAAAATTCATATTAAAGCTTTTAGTGCATATTTAAACACTTATCTTTAAACTATTGCTAGGTTTAGAATGACGTTCGGAAAGATTGTAAAGATCCAATCTTTAAAAATAGATTTTTCTATCAAATGATCTATCTCACGCATATATCATTATTTTTTTTATTAGATCACTGAACTGAGTCCGCGTGCTTAAATATATTGCTTATGTGTTTTTTTTTTTTTATCCTCGCGTATTTTATTAAGTCAATATCGTATCGCTATCGTTTAAACAAAATTTAATGGTTATTGGTCCATGTTAGAGAAATATTATATAGATGTTTTAAGCTTTTGTTTTGTACGTAAACGAAATACAAAATCTATTTACAAATGGACATTACTTAAACATTATGAGACTGTTGCCAAGGGATCTTGTTTTAAATGTTATATACAAGTTTTTAGACATTTTTTATTTATTTATTTGTGGAAAGGTTGCACTATAATTAGCGATGAGAATTTCAGTGATTTCTTAAATTAGTGCATTATTATAAGTATGTAAATAAGTAAAAGCTCTGTCATTTAAAATATATGTTGATAATGTTAATATATGTTAATAAAATCAGACTTTTGTCTGTAAATTTGTCAGAATCAAAAAATTTTGCGATATCTTCACGATTCAAACACCATGAAAGCCAAAAAAGACTTCAGAAAATTTTGTCTGCGTGTGTGTGTCACCATGTCTGTATGCCTGTAACGCTATATTTATCCGGGTATCATGTGAGAACGGCTGGACAGTATTCAATGGCGCTTGACAAAAATTTAGATCTTTACCTAACATAGAATTATATCAATAAACTTTTTCGAAATTCCCCTCCATTCCCCCCCCCCCCCTGGAGGGGAAAAAGTCAAAAGCACGGTTGTGAGTTATTGGTCCATACTTGGCTCCAAATGGGTCACAGTAAGGAAATTGCACATGGGGAGACTAGACATAAGAACAAATAAAACTTTATCTGCGATTTAGCATTTTTTGATTTTTAAGGAAGGGAGTGGGAAAAACGATTTTTGGCGGGAAATTTCGCTACTTCCGGATTTTTGAATAGAAATCTACCAAATAGGAACAAAGATTTTGAAAAAAAGCTATGTGACTTTCTTTGGATATTACCAAAAACAAATTTTGTTTTTTGTAATTTGCGATTTTTTTTTTTTTTTTTTGAGGGGGGGGGGGGGAGTTACGAGGAAACAGAATTTGAATATCCCTTTTAGCGCTACATTTGTCCTCAGAAATCTATGGGAGCTGCGGTCACGAATTTTGGTGCTTGGATTGTTTATATGTATTCGACACCTAAAGTAACGGAAATTATCGAAATTACCCCTGTTCCCCCTTGGGGGGACAGAAGGTAAAAACACCCTTGTAAGCATAACTCGGCTCCAAATTACTTCACAGTAAAGAAATTGCACATGAGGAGACTACACATGAGTACAAATAAAATATCATCTGTGATTTAGGAAATTTTGATTTTTTAGGGAAGGGAGGGGGAAAATCGATTTTTGGCGGGAAATTTTGCAAATTTCAGATTTTTTAGTAAAACTCTACCAAAAATGGAACAAAGATGTTGAAAACAGCCATGCGTCTTCTTTAGGAACATGTTTTTGATTTTTTGCGATCTGCCATTTTTTTGGGGTGGAAGGGGGTATACGTTACGAAGGGCAAATTCGAGACACCCCTTTTAGCATTAAATTTGTCATGAGAAATTTATGAGAGCTGCGGCACAAAGTTTGGTGCTTGGATTGTTTATATGTATTCGACCCCTAAAGTAATGGGATTTATTGAAATCCCTTTCCCCCTGGGGGTCAGGAAGCAAAAAAAAAAAAAAAAAAAATCGTTTGTAAGTATAACTCGGCCCCAAATTACTTCCCGGGGAAGAAATTGCACATGAGGAGGCTAGAATTGAGTATAAATAAAACATTATGTACGATTTTGGAATTCTTGATTCTTACATGAGGGAGGGGAAAAATCGTTTTTCGGGGAAATTTTCAGAAATTCCGGATTTTTGAGTACAGCTCTACAAAAAATGGTACAATGGTGTTAAAAACAGCCATGTGTCTTCTTTAGGATATTTCCTAAAACACATTTTCTTTCTTTTCTTTTTTTTGTGATTTTCGATTTTTTTTTTTTTTTTTTTTTGGGGGGGGGGGGGGGGCGTTACGAAGGAGCAAATTTGAAATCCCCCCTTTTAGCGCTAAATTCATCTTGGGAAATCTATGGGATCTGCGGGATTTCGCAAAACTCCGAACTTACCCGCTGGGGAAGGGGAAGTAAGAAGTGGGCAAGTTGCTGCCAAAAACAGTGGGGACCCGGACTCTTCACGTTGCGAGCAGGAAAACCTCAACGGGAACTTTAACTTAGGTTATTAATAATGATATGGGACTTTGACAACTCATTTAAATAGTGCCCAGCGAAGTATATAGTATATATATATATATACAGGGCGGTTATAATTAAACTTTCCCTATAAACAGTATCCTACAGCGCAAACAGGTGAATGGAATGAAACTAAATTTGGTTTATAGACTATACACGAGATGCGCTCACGAAATTTCGAAGAAAAAAAAAATTAGTTCCAAAATGTCCACCAGAGGGAGCCTTTTCCGGAAAAACATTAAATTTAACACAATAAATGACCAAAACGGAATGCAAAAACAATATTAACATTATTTGACTAGTTTTTGATCACCTTGTCATGGAACCACATTAAGTAAAGGTAATAAAAAATAAGAGTACGCTGTTTGAGAAAAACAAAACAGTTGAGATGTCTGTGATTATGCGGCAACAGCTGTCTTGACGGCATCAACAAGTACCGGTGTGACAGGCTTACGACCTCTTCCAGGTTGAACTCCCAATTTTCTCGTTCCTTCAAATACCTTAATCATGGCTTGGATACATTTAGTAGACGCCGTAGGTTCCACGCCGTAGGTTCTTTATACGACGAAATTCACGAACTGCAACAAAAGCATTCCCCTTGTTTTCGTGAAACAGCTTCATCAATAACTCACGTTCAACTAAAGATACCGTCATCATTACAGCCGGAAACATCGACATAAAACATGACAACGTCTGAAAACGTTTTATACCCTAACCTGTTTCGCATAAAGCTTCCTCTTCTTCGCAAGCATGCAAATCTCGACATTCTTTCCCTAGAACTGACAGCTTTTCCCTGTTATACCTTTTATTACTCATAATTCTTGTTGTGGATTGTTAATATTGTTTCTGTATTCCGTTTTGGTTGTTTATTGTGTTTAATTTAATGTTTTTCCGGAAAAGGCGCCCACTAGTGGACATTTTGGAACTAATTTTTTTTTTCGAAATTCCATGAGCGCATCTCGTGTATAGTCTATATACCAAATTTCATTGCATTCCGTTCACCGTTTGCGCTGTAGGATACAGTGACCGTAATTTTTTAATTGAATTTGAGGTCAAATATGGCGGTGCCTTGGAATTTCGAGGTCAAAAAAAGAAAAATCACCTTAAATCGTAAATTTTAGTAATTTTATGTATAAAGCACCTAAAAGAACTTATTTCAGCTTATTTTTTATACATATAAATTATTATAATAAAACGTTTATAACTTTATAAAAGGCGTCCCCAAATGTGTTGTAATTTTTTGGGGACGAAGGTAATTTTTCGTGGACTGTCCTCGAGATTCGAGGACGTATGGTCAGCCTACTGTAGGATGCTGCTTATAGGGGAAGTTTAATTATAATCACCCTGTATGTGATTATTTATTAAAGAAAAATTTTTTATAAGGTCTATATTATCGCATGTCAAGTCAAGTTGAGCATTTGCTTGAGGCTCCCAAGTTTTCACAAGAGCTCCAAAATGTTAACTAAAACTTTGGAATATCAGTTTTCACTTCTACCAACATTTTTAATATTTCGTGAATGTTACTCTTTAGAGAATTGGGTCAAAAATTAGATAATTTTTAAAAATATGAAACTTTCTCATTATTAAGTTTCAATATTTTTCATCTATTTCTAATCGTCTTGGTTCATATTTGTGCATCTATTTATGAAAAGTGTAATATTTAAAGCATTTTATTTTTCTCAACTTTCTGCGAGTAAAAACGGAAGGAGAAAAGCAAGAGGACAATAAATTACGCAAGAACATTTTTTAATGTGTAGGACGAATAAGAGTTCAATTTTACTACATAAAATACGAAGCTGGATGTTAAAGTCAGCTATAACATAAAGCTGTACAGCTTCCAAATACCCTATGTTACAGAATCCCATGATATGGTAATCGAAACATGATTTTTATAATACAAGGTGATCCAAAAGTCAGGACAAACTTTAAAAATGAATAATTCGAAAACGAATCAAGATACAAAGATACGGTTTGCACCAAACGAATGGAAAAGAAGCCGGGTTTTGTGTGGCAAAGAAAAAAAAAGTAGTTCTGTTGGAGACCAACAGATGGCGCTGTCGTATTTCTGATGTAGGATTATACAAAGCAACAAAAGATATAAAAAGGAACAACTACAGCAGGTAATGGTAGTCGAAGCTTATATGCATCGAAATATCGCATTCACAGTCGCTACTTTAATCACGCACGGCCTCCAAGATCTCCCGATCTGACACCATGTGACTTTTGGCTGTGGGGATTCTTGGAAGTCAAAAGTGTACCGCGACCAACCGGCATCACTAGCAGCACTGAAAGATGCCATCCGCCAAAATGTGTCTGCCATAACGCAAGAAATGCTACTAAATGCTGTGAACGATGTGGTGAATCATCTCGCAGCTGTACTTCTGAATGATGGACATTGAACAGTTACTGTAGTAGTACTAATTAACTGTAATTAAGCTGACTTGTAAGTTGTCAAATTTTTTTTTTCATTTGTAAATCATCTTTTGGTGAAATAAAACACTATAGCGCCATCTGTTGGTCGCCAACAGAACTAATTTTTTTCCTTTGCCACACAAAACCCGGTTTCTTTTTCTTCCGTTTGGTGCAAACCGTATCTTTGTATCTTGATTCGTTTTCGAATTATTAATTTTTAAAGTTTGTCCTGACTTTTGGATCACCCGGTATATTGGTGGTGTTTGTTTGGATTAGAATGAAAGGGAATCAAATATTTTTTTGACTGTAAAATGTACGTGTGAGCAATAACGTTACTTAAAAGGTATAACGTCGCTCGTGAAGTATATACATGAAGTTTGCATAAAACAAAATATGTACAGTATTAATAACATTTTATATTTCACACAAATAAAAAAAAAAAAGAAGAAGAAGAAGAAGAAAGGCTTCAGTTAGCTGAAATCGATATTTTGGTGCAATGTTTTACCATTTTAGTAGCACCATTTCAGTAGTAAACGCCACTGAGATGGTGAAACTTAGCACTAAAATGTTGGTTGCAGCTAAATTTACGTAATGTTAGCAACAACCTTTTGGTGAAACGTTGAGCTGTTATTTTTAATAGCGTAGTTATTATTTTTATGTCATGGTTACACTAATACTTTTATATATATAAACATTATTTTTCAAGACTTACCCACTAAGAACACCGAGTACTAAATTGAGCATAAAAAAGGATCCAATGATAATGAGGGGCACAAAATAAATCCAATTAAAGTAGCTCCCCATCGCATCATTCGTCTGTAAAAAGAATGGAAAATAAATAAATGAAATCGATTAGATAATGCAAATGAAAGTGTTAAATTTAAATTTCAATATACCATCAAATAAATAAATAAGTAACCACATTTAGGGAAATTGTTATTTTTTGAATACCTGGAAAGATATTGTATTACTTTAACTGTTATTTTGATTTATATTTCTTGGACAAAAGAATGATTACTAAATAGTACGTTACAGAGCATGAAAATACTATCACCCAGAATAAAATATTATACCGTGTGATGTTTTCAGATAAAAATAATTTATAGCTTAAATTTCATTCAGAAATGAATCTTTAGTTTTTCTTTTTGTTTCGTCCAAGAAAAGAAAGTTTCTGCTTCATAAGTATTGTTAACAGATGTCAAAATTTTCTGCTACTACAACATATTTTACACTAAATAAAGTCAAAATTAGAAGGAACTTAAGAAATTCCATAAAATATAATTACAATTAATTTTTCGGAGGTTATTATTATATATGTTTACAGAATTTTATCCTTAAATGACAGAAATGATGTAAATAGAGTTCTTTGAGAGCGTTTGAATTCCCGTATTTGATGTATGATAATTTTAATATTTCTGGCTATATATTATTCTTTTTACTTTCTTCTATATTCAATAGAAGAAAGTATTGGATTCGCAAAAATTTTCGACCTCGTGTTTTTTTTTTTTTTTTTTTTTTTTTTTTTTTTGACTTACACGTTGAAGGTGTAGAACACGATTTGACCATTATTAGAAGATATCTGTCTGTCTGTGAGACAAAATTTTGTGGCAACTGTATCTCAGGGACTAAAGCACAGATACAAATTGGTATGTAGTTACACATTGACATAAATTAGTGCCTACTAACTTTTGGTAAAAATTGTCCAACAGCTCGCGTTGCTATCCCGCTTTTTCTAAATTTTTAACATGTGGGTATAGGACAGAATTTTGTATAAATGCGCATGAAGAGAATTATTTTTTAAGGATCATTATGGAATTTAAAAGAATTATTTATAATAAAGACAGTCAACTGGGGAAAAAAACTTTGCCTATGTAGGAGCCTCGCCTCCTCCCTGGGGGGGGGGGGGGGCGGTCCTCCCTTGCGAGGAGTAAATTTTTTTGATGGATACCTTTCAAAAGAGCTCGTCAATACCTTTAAAAGAATGGTTGAACCATCGATCTGCGATAATTTAAAATAAAGTTATCGATTTTTTTCATTAAAAAAAAAAGTAATATCGAGAATGAAATGAACTTTTTTTTTGATATTTAGTGTTATACTACTTCTCTAATATGGAAATATTCCATTATCATGGAAGATAATTTTTTTAAATAATAATTTTAATAAATTATTTTTACTGAGTGGATTTGTATAAGAAAATATAAAAGAAAGTCATGTGATGGCCACAACATACTATTGTTTTTGAATTATTAAAAATAATTAAAGCACATATTTCATATTTTTCTTCTCACTATCAACCTTTTAAGTCTATTTCCTCATATTTTTCCCGGTTTAAATAATTGTTTATTTCTATTTCTTCTTTTTAATTGAATAATTAATAATAATAATGACCCTCATCTGTCATGAACGATTCCGGTTAGACCGCTTCAAAACATAAACTTTTGGCAGCCATTTTTTTTCCGTTTGTTCAATTCAACTTACGGAAACATACATATCATTTTCATACATGTTTTGTATCGCACATATTATTATTTATTTAAAACCTTGAAAAACTATTCAATTGTAATGTTTAAATGTCTAAATTAAATATAACGGATCACTGGCTATTGTAAACATGAACCTATAAATAGAATTATGTAACTTCATGATTATAAACAATGCAATACCAAATAAAAACAAACCAAAACTGTTGCCATTCAGAAAATACAAATTCCAAATGGACAACTCTTTAATTCCGAATGAACGACTCTTTGACTGTTTCATTAAAAAAACGCTTAAAATATTTCTAAAACATATTAAAGCCTTAAAAAACTTAAAATATTTGTAAAAACGTATTAAAGCCTTCAAATATTTCTATCAAGCTTCATTGTTTGTTTACATTGTAAGGTATGATTGGCGTCGAGTTTAGTACGTAAATGCCGCCAGTTGGTTTTAGTTTTGAAATTAGTGTAAAGTGATAGTTGGGATAGAATGTTTGGTTGGGACAGTAAAAGTCACCAGTTGAAATGAATATTGAAAGTAAAGTAGTCTAAGGTGATAATGTCGAGTCAAGATAAAATGTTCGGTTGAGAATGAGAAAGTCCCTAGCTGGATCCTGGATATTTTTCCGATGTTGTGGGTGAGATAGCTGGTTGGAGGTATCGAGTAGAGGTGAATTTGGGTTAACATGGAGTGTCTGTAGCTATTGGATAGTTAGTTAGAAAATTTGAAAACAGGATCTACGATAGTCTTAAAAAAAAAGTATTTTGCTAAAATGAAGTGAATCGTTTTTTCTTATTATGAGGACTTTAAATACGAAAGCGAAGTGATGATGTCACTGGCAGTTCGTGGATACAAGAAAAATATTTCCTATGTTAAACGCCCAATAGATTTTTCGTAAAAAATTATTAAAAATCGAGGGAAATTATTTCTCGATTTTAATCCCCATATTTAGGTATAGATATGTATTAGTTATCATGTGCATGCGTTAGATTAAGTTGTTTTTGTTCTAAAATTGATAAAATTTGAATTTTAAATTTCAAAACTCTAGATTAAAAAAAATGGCAAACTTCCATATTCCATTGAAAACATAAACATTTCATTTCAAAGGATGATATTTACACAATAAATATCCAACTAATATGCTAATTAAAAGGAAAATGATAAATATTTTATCATAATTTGAAGTGAAATTTGTTTTCAAATGTCTAAATAAAGTATCTGATATAAAATACTAATATGTTGCAACGGAATAGATTTGATATCGGTCATCCTTGGCAGAAAAAATATATATATATATATATATATATGTATATATCGCTAAATTATCTGGCGAATATAATTTATTTCCTTTCAAAAATCATGGTTATTTTAAAAACTTATATTAAGAGAGTAATGAATAATATGAAACAATATTTCGCACAATACATATTACGAAAATATACATCTGACATGTATATTTTCGTAGTACGTTTTTGATCGCCAATTACAAAAACGCCAAGGACAACAGAGTTTTGAAATTTAAAATTAAAATTTTGTCAATTTGACAGCAAAATAACTCAATCTAACACATGCACATGATAACTAATACATATATATACCCAAATATGGGGATTAAAATCGGGAAATAATTTTCCTCGATTTTTAATAATTTTTTACAAAAAATCCAATGGGCGATGAACATAGGAAATAATTTTCTTGCATCCACGGACGGTCAGTGACGTCACACTTCGCTTGCGTATAGGTCAGTTCCTTGTTTGTAAACAAACATCTCAACTTTTATGAGTGGTTGGCAAAAAGGCTTGGGAAAAGCATAGCGATGGCGGATCACCAACGGAAAATCAATGGTGGGCGGGACGCGGGAAAGTCGAGCGCGCTTTTTTGCCAACCACCAGACGTCACGAGGAAATGCTCTATAGAGCACTTAATGGAACACTGGGATGTGTTGTTGCTGTTGTGTTGTCAGGTCTATATTTTTTGTCAACCAGCAGTTTTTTTTATTGTCATTCATATTTATTGATCGGGTAGAATTTTCTTAATTTCAGAACGAAAATTATAAAATATCGAACACATTTGATTTATAAACAAAAATTGAAAATACATTTAAATGATTACGTGGTAACCATCATGATCTAAACATTGTTTTCAAGATTTATCGTTCACATTCCGTCATTTTTGACGGGGTTATATACTAGTGTATAAATTAATAATTTTATTAGCACTTTAACAAGATTTATTTTTTAGATTTCTCTTATTTATTTTAGATATTCCAATTAATGAATTGGTTCCAGAAAAATAGTTTTAAGTAAAATAAATTTTATTTGCATAATTTATATCGATATTATCTTAAAGTGTCATTTTTTTTATAAAGTTTATTAAACTGAATTTATGAAAGAAAAGTCAAAAATATTTATAAAAATAGAACGCATATACTTCACTTTAACCTCATTACGAGGTACTAGACGATATTTGTAGCCTTTTTCGTTCCAGAAAGGATTTTATAGAGTGCTGTTGCTATTCTTTCTTGGTATTTTTCACGTGTGTTATAATTAATTCCTGTGTTACATCAAGAATATGGTTGGTTGGTTGTTAGGTTTTACTTCGCAGTTGGCGACGGTCTGGGACTCGCCCCTAGAGGTGATCCGGAGACATGCCATCACAATTTTGATCCTCCGCGGAAGGGATGGCTCTCCAGCGTCGATGACCTCCAGAGGTATAATTTTGATGAGAACATGGAGGACACTGCGGCCACGACAGATTTTACGTGCACCAGCCACCATTAGTGTACACGAGAGTCTTTGGTTGGCTCGAGTACTGAACTCGCAATCTTCCAATTACGAGCCTGGAGTTGTACCAACTGGGTTACCGCGGCCCACATCAAGAATCTCTTAACAATCTTAGAAAAAATGTAAAGAACACAAAAAGTAAATACATTTTTACCCTTTTTTAAGGTCCAAATATATTTTTCGACCTATATGTACCAGTGGTACATTAAAGAACCACCTCTCAAAATCCTCATTAATTACTATGATGAAGTGATAGGCATAATTTTTATTGCAGATATCTTTAAAATACTCTTAAGTAACTAAAAAATAATTTTCAAACCTATTTTTTGCCTATTTCATAATGTGGTAAATAAAGGGTTGAACCTCTCAATTTTACGGTCACTGTTAAAAAAAAGGCAATTTTGTTGTCAGAAATTCTCTGTGAAAATTACCGAATTCTCTGTAATTTGAGAAAAAAGTCGTAAATTACGGAAAAATTACGTAAAACGTATTTTTCTGTAACTTTCACAGAATTCTGTAATTTTCACAGAGAATTTCTGGCAACAAAATTTGCATTTTTTTTTAACATTGATGCTTTCTTGATCCGTGTTTATTGCAAAGATTCATGAAAGTATACAAAATTTTCTTGGTAATTATTTTGTGCAAAATGCATAATTTTAATTCAATTTTGCATATGAACATGAAATCTGATATACTTTTGTTAATTATAAAATCATATTTAATAATTAATTCCCGCTTTTAAACAATACTTATTAAGGTAAATTTAAACATAATTACATAATTTAAAATAGGAAGGATGTAGGGGCAGTGGAAGAGGTGAAAGGGAAAACGTGTTCGGAGGCAGCGTTGCCAGATGTGGCCTTTTTTTTATTCAATAGTTGCCAATAATTTTGAGAAGTGACATTTGATATACGTAATAAACTTTAAATCTTCGAAGTGATTAATCAAACGTTACAAATAATATTGGTGACTGACTATTGAATAAAAAAAAAGCCAAATCTGGCAACCCTGTTCGGAGGGTCATCAAAAAAAGAAAAAAAAGAAGTTTTTACAGTCAAAAAGAGTGGGTACAACTAGAGCCCCTAAATAAAATAATAGGCCGGCGCATCACCGCCATTTTTTTGCCTCTGAAGAGGAGAGCATTCCCGCTTGGCGTCCTTATCACTTCCCTAATGATTTTAAGAAATTGTGATCTGAAGCTAACCCGGTCAAGATAAGAGCAATAAGCAACAATGATATTCCTAAAAACACATTTTTTTTCACAATACATTCTCAGGGTGTCATTTTATTCTCAGGATATCCTATGGATGCACTGGGGTAAGATGTGGTGTTAGGGCGGTTTCTGTTTCTTTTACAAAATGTCGCCAACACTCAAATACACAGTAATAGAAGGTCTGTGAACACTTTATATTCACTTCTTGAATGATTATAGCAGTTTATCGCTAAACAAACTTCCATATCATAGTTAACTTAGCTAAAATTTTGAAATATAATAAAACAAGTTACTCTAAAGTAACGTAAGACGATTAAAAAAAAATAAAATGTTTGTCGTTTGTTCATCAGAGAAACGCGCTGGGAACATGTGGCAACCCTATTGCAACAAAATGCCTGATGCGCCAGCTCGTATATATAGGAGCCTTAGGTACAACATGTTAAATAGAGCATGTAAGAAATCAATGTTTATTTATTAGAAGTAATATTTTTAATTTAATGAATAAAACTGGTGATTTTTTATTCAAGCCCCTAGTATTTTTGGGAAAAGAAAAAAAGCGTACATGATGGACGCAAACGTTGGTCAATTTTGGATTCCGAATCCTCAAAAACATGAAACTGAACAAAAAAAAAAAAAACATGCTTTTTTTTTTTTTTTTTTTTTTTCAGCTGCAAATGTGTAAGTAATTGCATGAAAATACCGAATAATTTTTTTTTTTAAGTATAAAGTTGCCTTTGTGTGTTCATATTTACTTGACAGTATTATAGTTTTTATGCCGAATTCCCAAACAGTTGTATTTATAATATTAAACCACAATCTATTTCAGCAAATTTACGCCTACACTGTTGAGAATTTAGGTACTAGATTGAACCAAAATCTGGTACTATAGTAGCTGCAACCATAAAATTTGAAAATCTTTTATCGTGATTTTATGCTTCTTAAAAAAAAAAAAAAAAAAAAAAAAAACAAGACTCCAAATCATGGTAAAAAATTTCCCCATCGTATTGTTGCAGCTAGTGTAGTACAGTTTTAGATTAACGAAGCATGAAGTCATGGTGAAAGGTTTCACTATTTTATACTTGTAGCAACTGTAATAACAAAATCAAATTCAAATTAGCAGATAATTTTTAGCAGGGTAAAGAGCTAAAAAGTTTTCGATTCTTTGGAGATCATAGTACTTTCCCTATAACCAATATTCCTTTTCATTTTAAATTTAATTTCAATGAATGTAAACAACTTTTTGAATGTTTTCGGATAATTGAATGAATTAAGATGGAAAATTCTATATAAAGTTTGTCGTTAGATATAAAGTCTAACAAGACTACTATAACATTTTACAAAAATATCTTCGCATATTTGATTTATTGAACGTGAACAAATTGATTACAATCCTTTTAGAACAACAATGTTTTGGCACCTGTTACATAATTAGCAAGCTTGAGTTTCTTACAGATGTCTTTATTTTAAATTTTTTGTCATCTGTGTCAACTGAAAAAATTACGAAAAGGATAAAATTAATACTTAAAGTATTATCGAACGAAAAGTTTCTTACCCAGTAAAGCATGGCGGTCCAGCCTTCCATCGTGATACACTGGAAGACAGTGAGCATGGCAAAAAAGATGTTGTCGAAACTTGTTATTCCGTAATTTGGTCCGACCCACCCTTCTTCACAAACGGACTCATTTACGGGACATATCCGCGTTCCGTAAGGCGCGCCTTGAGAAGTATCCCCCTTGTAACAAGGGGTTTCACTCTCACCCTCTTTGTAGATCTCCGCTGAAATAAAATAAAGTATGTAGATTAATATTTAGATAATTAAAACAATTTAATCACATGTAAATCATTATAACAAATTTTAGTATTTGTTATAATTAGTTTTAAAGATGATTAAAATTAACACACAAACATTAAAAATTTTAAAATATTGTTATTAAAATATCGTCTACCAATGATAAATTTGTGCATACAGAGAAACGTTTTAAGCACATTATCCAATTTAACAACGATCAAATCCTAATTACGATTTAAAAATGTGATTTTCCCTCAGCACCATTTCCACTTAAATTCAAATTTTTGCATATTTGCTTTGAATACTATCCTGAAACATTATATTTTTAAAAAGATATGAAAACTAGTTGGTATAGGTTGACTCTGCTTAGTTCAAATTTTATATTTGTTCTCATAAATTTCTGTTACAAGGGATAGTGTATTCACGCTAAAAGAAACGAAACTGACCGATCGCTCCGCACGGTGACAGACTGAAGTGCCCCACCTAATAGGCTGTCGTTCAGCTCGATACATTTATCTTATTCTAATTTGTTAATTAATTTTACTGAGGCCAGTTTTGTATCTTAGTTTTCATGCAATTCTATAATATTTCCAATGCAATGATACCCATAATGCAAATTTATGTGAAATATTATTCCATTCTGTAAAATCAAGACAATCTTAAATTTGAAATAACTTATGAAATTTTCAAATTAGAATACTCGTAGTCAACGATGTTCAAGCCAGTATCCTGAATGATATTTTAAAAGTGGTCTGACATCTTTACGATGAAAATATCCTTCAAAATAGACGCTTATGGGAAAATTTTCCTTATTCTGCCATGTTAAGACAATCGTAACTTTCGAATAACGAACAAATTTTTTATATCAGGAAATTCATAATCAATGAAGTTCATGCCCATATCATAAATGTTATTCTAAAAGTGGTCTGATATCTCTACGATTTAAATACCCCTCAAAATGGGCGTTTATGTGAAATTTTGGTCTATTTTGCCATGTTAAGAAATCCGTAAATTTCAAATTACTTGCGAAATTTTCAAAGTTGAATATTTCAAATTAATGATGTTCATGCGAGCATCATAACTGATATTTTAAAGCTGGTATGACATATTTAAAGTAAAAATATTCCTTTTAAAGCACTTTTAACTAAAAATTTGTCCTTTTTTCCATATTAAGAAAAAAAAATCATAATTTTTGAATAACTTATGAAGTTTTTAAATTATAATGTTCAATCAATAGGAAACCAATGGGGTTCTTACCAGTAACATAATCGATATTTTAGAAGTCGTCCGATCCTTCTACGTTTATTTTCTCTTAGATATCGTGTAAAGAGACTAACATACTAACCAACATAGTAAACGGACTAATTTTGGACGGACACTATATAAGTTTTGTGATTTTTGGATTCACCACACCTCAAAACGTGTAAAAACGTCAAAACATCTTTGTTCATAATTTTCACCATTACCCAAGTTTCTCATAACCATATAATGATGGAAAACTAATAAATTATAAGGATAACAACTTTGAGCATTTAATTAATTAATCAAATTTTAATTACAAATCCTTCAAATAAATCCTTTTACTTATTTTTTAGTTATAACTTAATTTTTAGCAAATATAGTTAAAAATTCTAAAAAGAAAAATAAAATTTTCTGGAAGCACTGCCACTAAAGAAAAAATTTTAAACAAAAAATTAAACATAGTTCTAATATTATTCTATAATGTGTTTTTTAATTATCTGTATCTGTATATATTAAAAAACAGTTACTGTTGCTGGCGTCACCATTTTTTTGTCTTTTACAGCATCCTCTCGCGGAGGGCAGGGTCCTTCGCGTCATGAGAGATATCAATGAGTTCCAAATACTCCAAGGAAGACATTTCATCTATTTAGAAATTTCTATCATTTTAATTAAAGAAGTTATTAACTAAAAACGACAGGTTTATGAAGGTACTCTATTTGCCACCTTCAAAAAAGTTTCTCTCAGTGACGTTGTTCTTCTGCCATGATGTCATTTTACATGGGAAAATTAAAATATGATCCATGGTTGTAGGTAAGTAGGTAGGTAGGGTTTAACGTCACACCAGTACTGTGCTATGGGTGATTGGTGACGGTCTGGGACGCACCCCTAGGGATGTTCCGGAAACATGCCATCACAATATCGATACTTCACAGAGGGTCCCCCGCTTTGGTGATCCCCAGAGGTATAGATTTGATGGGAATATGGAGGACTTTGCGGCCACCACGGGTTTTATGTGCATCAGCCACCATCAGGCATTAGTGTACACGACGGTCATTGGCCGGCTCAAGTATCGAATCGGCAATATTCCACTTACGAGCTACACTTTACCGACTGGGATACCACGGCCAAACATGATTGTTAAAAAGAAGGAAAATAAATGCCAATGTTGCTATTAGTAACTTTTTTTTCTAGTTTTAGAAAATTAATTTTCTTACACGAGAAAATTAAAATATGATCCATGGTTATAGGTAAGTAGGTAGGTGGGTTGGGCTTGACGTCGCACCATTACTGCGCAATGGGCAGTTGGCGACGGTCTAGGACTCGCCCCTAGAGGTGATCCGGAGACATGCCATCACAATTTTGATTCTCCGCGGAAGGATGGCTCTCCCGCGTCGATGACCCACAGAGGTATAATTTTGATGGGAACATGGAGGACATTGCGGCCACGACAGATTTTACGTGCACCAGCCACCATTAGTGTACACGACAGTCTTTGGCTGGCTCGAGTACGAACTCGAAATCTTCCAATTACGAGCTCGACGCTTTGCCGACTGGGGTACCGCGGTCCGGATCTATGGTTGTAAAAAAGAAATAAACAGGGCCATACACTAAAGCTTTAATGCAAAATGGTCTAGATATATGTGTTTCTTTCTATTAAAAAAAAATCTGATTTTTAGCATAATTTTCATAAAAATAAATAATAATAAATAATGGGCTATTAAATAATATATATTTCAATTTGATATTGAATATGGGGATTTTTATAATAATTTTTTGCTTTTGACTTGTGTTATATGCGCTATTAATATTCCTATTTAGTGAAAGGAAAACAGTGAATAGGTGGGCAGAGCTCTGCATGTGTTAATAAGTAAAGTGAGTCGGTGGGGAAGCGAACCCTCTCTCAGGGGTTGGTGAGCAGAGCGAGCAGGGGCGGAGCCCCCTAGTAGTAAAGAAAAAAAAAATCGAATCAATAATTACAGATTTTAGTCTTGTTGGTATTATTCTTAATGATTTCTTCAATATATTTCTATTTTTACTTTATCTTATCTATGTATAGTAGAGATTAGAAGTATTATTTTTGTGTCAAATTTTTGAAATCGAGTTTTTGATATATTTTCATATCTTGAGGTCCCCTGAACCTTAAAATCAAGTTTTTAGCGGTTTAATCATGCGTGTACTCGAGGGTGCCTGTGCGACTCTTATCAACATTATTCAAAGTATAAGCAGCGCATCCACGTATTCAAATACGCCAATTGGTGAAATTTCAAATTGAAACATTTTAACATCTTCAGAATGCACATAACAAATGGAAAATTACATAAATTTTTATAAGTATAACAATATGTTTCACATAGCTTACGGTATGAAAAACATTCGTCTATTGTTTACAGAGCCACACAAAGGAATTCTGATACATCAGTGCTTTAGTTTAAAATAATTCGAAGTGCATTTCAGGTTGTGTTACGAATTTCTTTTTTTGCTGTACCTAATTTAATTACATATTTGTTTGGTGCGTATTCAGTTTATACTAAATAGACACTAAGCGACAAAAAAAAAAAAAAAAAAAAAAAAAAAAGCCGCACTTGGATATTTTCTTTTTCACTTTCTACAACCGCCAATTTTATTGTTTAAAAACCAAATTTTCGAATAGATTTTATTATGTTGTCCTCCACATACACTTTAGTATTGAGTCCAGTGTTAAAAACAAAATGCAATTAATGCAATTGTCAGGAATATTGTAATTTTAGAAATTATTTCAAAAATGGTAAGAATAAGGCAGTTAACGATGCCACAAAAAGCATTAATTTTTGAATGAAAATCAAAAAATATTTTGGCAAAATAATTAAACAAATCGGCTAACAGGTGGTACTGCTGTGCTGCAATTTACCTCGTGAATACGAAGGAGGCTAAATCTTTACTTCTATGGCATATAACTGCTCGAAATTAATATGTGATATAATCATTATGATAATGTATTTTTACTTTCTCGTACTTCTAAGGTAGAGAAAGTATTGTTTTTAGGTCAAATTTTTGAAAATAAGCTTTTGTTATATTTATACGTTTTGAGGTCCCCCCGAAGCCAAAAAATCCTGTTTCTAGCGATTGGTCCCTGTGTGTGTCTGTCTGTTATCAGCATATCTCAAAAGAAAATTATAGTAGAAAGTAAAAACTTGGTATTCTAAATGTGTATGATATAGGGATGCTACCCTAAACTTTTCATTGAGATCAAGCAAATGGTTCGTGTACAGGGTCACCCAAGATAAATCAAATACATTACGTCTATGGGGGAGATTGCAGGTAAGTAGAGTTTAACATCTATAGACTGCACTAGGCCAAATGAAACATATATATATACATAAAAATATGCTTCATGTAGGGTATAGAAATAATTCACTGTTCGTTAACAAGGCTACACAAAAGAACTAGATTATAGTGCGACAATACTTGAAAATTGATGAAAGTATACTTCATGTTGTGCCGTGTGTTATTAATATAGGATTATATCTATGTCCACCATGTGACGTGTACATAACTTTCAGAAGATATACAGGGCTACCAATATTTATATATATCTTTTTTATTGTTAAAAAATATCTTTTTTATTGCTAGTAGAAGTGCTTTACTGTAATATTTTACCATGTCCAGGAAAGTTGCTCAGGAATTGAAATTAATTTCTCATAGCCATATGGTAAATAATATATTTTTTTAAGCTAAATATTCATCTCTTGGTTTTTTGTATATTTACACGTTTTGAGGCCTCCTGAATACCAAAGTCAAGTTTTAACGTTTTCTCTTTGTCTGTGCCAGTTAGAATAAATTAAAAACAAATAATTTCAGACTATCCAAATGTTGTATTTTGAAATTAATATGTGTGTTAGCAGAAAAGTTTGATCAAGAATGATAAGTTTCAAGGAATGTTGGTGTGAAAGTTGCCTGAATAATTTTAAATGAGCATTTGAATTTAATAACAGATTTGAGTTCTATACAAATGTAGATACAGTAAGGAAACGCGGGGTTGAGGGGGGCGGTAGCTCCCCTCACACAGAATTACTTGTCGAATAAAACTGTTCTGAAGTCTAATTTGAATTGTTTCAACATAGATTTGCATAACAGTACTCGTTATGTTAACAATTAATCTCCAATCTGTATTTATAGTATTAAATTTCAGGGTAAGAGAAAGCCGTGTGAGTGATACACCAAATTCTTAAGATGTCATTTTTGCAGAATAAAACTATTTTTTTTTTAATATTTAGTGTTAGTTACCTCTAAGATGAAAATGTTGCGCTGTTGTGCTGGGATTTTTCCCGTATCTCGACTTCTATGGCATATAAATGCACCAAACTTGATATGCGATATAATAATTTTGAAAACGAATAACCACTTAATTTCAGCGTATATAAGCGGAAAGATTACCTTACCCACATTTTGTGATTTTTCCCATTGCTACATCACAGCTTCTGTTGATTTGAATTGCCCCAAATTTCATATATAAATCTTTATTGTAGGAAGTTATGATTAAATTTCTGTGCATGTTAAACTGTAGGTGGCGATGATATATAGAATGATACAGAAGAAAGTCTTGTGATGGCCACAGCATACTAGTTTTAAGTGATATGGGTCTGGATCAAACAGACTAATCGAGCTTCTCGTTGAACGCGCCTTTTGTATTAAAGAATGCATGATTTCAAATTCCTTTATTATTTTTATTATTTTTAATTTTCTTTAATTGCCCTTCTTTTCGAAAATGTATTGAGTCAATTATTAGAGTTTTAATTCGAACAGTAATAAGAAAACAATACAAGGGAAAAATTAAGACGGTTTTCATAAAATTGAAATAAGTTACGAAAATGTAAATGTACATTTTCTTTTGAACATTGAATCAATTTTATATGTTGATGGTCGAAGCGTTCCTATATTTTTGTGTGCACTACTTTATTATATTTTTACCACCAAAATTTCTGTAAAGGTTTATGCGAATGTAATATGTAAAAAACTACTGTCTGAAAATAGTGGTAACTAAATAATAAAATGCGCGTAAAAAATAGGAGAGCTGCGACTCCTGCGAAAGTATTAAATCTTTCTGAAACTAAGACACCTCTTTGCTCCATTCTATTTACATTGTCGTCGGTGGAGTATTTTTGTATTCTGTAGAGCAAGCCTCACCTATTGGCATTCCTCTGAAACATTATGTCATTTAACAAAATGATTTTATGTATTCGTGATTAAATTGCTTAAATTTTATCCTTAGCAATCGGTGCCGTAAATGCCACCGACGTACATACACCAACACTATACAAAGTGTTAAACACGAATACGAGAAATCGTTTTACAAAGTAAAGTATTCTTTTAAGAGGAACGTCTAAAAGCGGGGATCCGCTTTTCTTAAAAAAGCGTACTTTTATGTGACCAGTACGTAATGTGTTAACACTATGTAACTGTCTGTGTAAAATACAGTTAAATGGTTTTATGTTGTATTAATTGTTTTTTGAATATTTAATAATTATCACAAGCACACAGCTGCCAACCTAATCCGGAGAATTATTAGTACCGCCCTTTTTTCACACCAGTCTTTTTTTAGAGTATTTTTCTTCTTAATTCATCGTAAATATATTTGAAGAGAATTACTCTAAAATTTAAGGGGTGTAGAAAAAGGTGGCGGTACTAACAATTTTCCGGATTTGGTTGGCAGCTCTGCAAGTTATAAACACATTTGAATCAGGGAATAATGCAATAAATTTATAGCAGTGTGATAGAGCATTTCCACCTAGTTTGTAAGTATGTATAACGGTCCATAATATATCTGAAGCTCTTTTTCATGCATCCCAATAAAAAAAGCTACAACGGGTGAGAATAAAATTAGCAGTAATAACTCCCGCTAAAGCAAAATTCCAAAATTTATACCAGTACAATACAATTCCCTTTTAAATAATTCAATGTAATTCAAACAAATAGATTCTACAGAAAATAACATTTAATTGGTTTATGCTACCTTGTAACCAATTATAAGTGAAACACTTACCTTTTTCTATAATGACAACCACACAACTTTACCAAAGCAATATAACATATGTCAATATTGTTCCGTTTATTTTTAAACAATTTATCAATACTAAAACTCCCTTCAAATAACTTTATCCCACAGGCTGTAATGTATAAGAATTCTAGTTTGAATCCATATGAAAAGTAGCAGAAATAAATTAAATTACCTCGAAATATACAGATATACCAAAATTTCCTTGTTGAATTTTCGCATGATTGCAGAACTTTCTTTATATAATATGTTTGGAAAGAAAAAAATTAAACTAAATTTTTTACTCACTTCTGTCGGCTAGCATATAGCATGTTTTGTGTAAAGCACCACTGTAGAACTCAAGGCCGATGATGGCGAAGATGACGATGGCGAAGAGCACCAAAAGACCAATTTGTAGCAATGGCGCCATCGCTTTGATGATGGACTTGAGAACCACTTGGAGACCTACGAAAATGCAGCAAATAGTTAAAGCGCCTTCCTTCGAAAAAGGAATTATGAAAAAAAATGGAAATAATCAGAAGCCAATTTTTCATGCAAACTAATCGTGATATAAACGAAAAAGTACAAGCAGCCAGCTAATATATGTGAAGTTCTGAATGATTAAAGCAAGATGCATCGGAGATAAAATAATACAATTGCATACAAAAAGATTGAACACTTTCTATTTTTGATAAGTTTTCCACAATTTTTTACGATATGATTTTTTAAAATAGTGTTTTTATCTATCCAAATTAATATCCTAATAAAAGAATGAATAATATATATTTATGTATGAATATATTTATGTGTACAATTTAAGTAGAGTAAACGAATAAAATTATTTTTCTATTGATGCCAAATTAAGCATACGTATTATCAATTTTATTTAAGATATTACTAGTATTAGTCATGAATCTAATTTAACCCCCCCCCCCCCAAAAAAAAAAAAAAAAAAAAAACTCATTTTTTAACAAAAGCGATTTGAATAGACATTGTAAGAAATCGGACTACGTTATTAGAAATCTTTCCAACTCACTAAAATTTATGTAGATCTGTATCCCTGGCTATATATAAAGCTTAAAAAAACAATCATATTTTAAACATGTAATGTTATTATAATAATAGAAGAAATTTAAAATTTGCCGGTAATTTTCATCCTCATTCGTAAGAGCCTTACCGCAAAGCTGTTGTAAGTATCGCTAAAAAGGAAAATAAAAATACATTAAATTCGATAAATATTCACAAGATATCTCTTGAAACATTTTTAAAGATATAGTTATACAATTTGTTTTGCAATTTACCAAAAATTTAACGCAATGTTGATGTTATATGTATATGAAAGCAACTAAAACATTTGATTAATTAAGTAGATGAATTTCTTTTAAATAGTTGCCACTCAAATAATGTTTTTCTTTCTGAAGGAAAATTTTCTTTAGAATCAAATCTGTAAGACACTTAAACTGTTCACTAAATCATGAGTATTTAAAGTTTCAACAAATAAAGCGTATTCAAAAGCTATGAATTTAGTCACATAAGTGCCTTTTCTATTATTTGAATTTTATTTTTAAATAAATGGAAAATTTAATATAAACTTATTCTAAAAATTTAGGAAAACAAGTTTATTTTAAAATTGTACCATAATGATATATAGTGATTTCATTTTTATGGCATATTTTTATGCTGTTTAATGCATAAATTTTAGAATGATATCGTAATAACATTAAGAAATTCTTAAGAATAAACTTCAAAAATAAAACCGATATTATTAATGATAAGGTGGAATATATTTATCTCAAATATGTAGTTTCTATTTACATTACATTATCTGCATAAAATATATACGACATTTAAAACAATAGTTTTTACTGTATAATTATTATTTTTACATTTTATAACGGATTATGAAAATATTTTAACTTATAGTTAAATAATTACCAATAAAAATTACTTGCATTTCTGAAAAGCCGAAACATATTTTATCTTTAAAATTTATTTATATGCATTTTCTAGATTTTGTTTTCACTTAATCTTTAGTTGCCAATTTTTTGCTTCCCTTTTTAAAACTTTTGAATTCCAGTCAGACGATATTTATAAATATGGTCAAAATTTCACTTAGCATTGAAACAAATGAATGAAAGAATTTCAAATTTGTGTTTTAATATTCCATTTTAAATTATGTAAAAGAAAACAGCAACATATGTACCATTTTAATTTGCAATTAGAATAGCTTTTTGGTAAATATATAAATAGAATTTCGAAAATGTATTCACTGCATTTGCTGAATTTAGATGTTTTTGAAATGTAAGAGAAATTTAGAATTTTGATATACGCAAGCGAAGTGTGACGTCACTGACCGTCCGTGGATGCAAGAAAATGATTTCCTATGTTAATCGTCCATTGGATTTTTTGTAAAAAATTATTAAAAATCGAGGAAAATTATTTCCCGATTTTAATCCCCATATTTGGGTATAAATATGCATTAGTTATCGCGTGCATGTGTTAGACTGAGTTATTTTGCTGTCAAATTAACATAATTTTAATTTTAAATTTCAAAACTCTGTTGTCCTTGGCGTTTTTGTAATTGGCGATCAAAAACATAATACGAAAATATACACGCCAGATGTATATTTTCGTAATATGTATTGTACGAAATATTGTTTCATATTATTCATTACTCTCTTAATATGAGTTGTTAAAATAACCCTGATTTTTGAAGGGAATTAAATTATGTTCGTCAGATAATTTGGCGATATTTTTTTTTCTGCCAAGGATGACCGATGTCAAATCTATTCCGCTGCAACACATTAGTATCTTATATCAGATACTTTATTTAGGCATTTGAAAACAAATTTGACTTCAAATTATGATAGATAATTTATCATTTTCCTTTTAATTAATATATTAGTTAGATATTTATCGTGTAAATATCGTCCTTTGAGATGAAATGTTTACGTTTTCAATCGAATATGGAAATATGACATTTTTTTTCTAGAGTTTTGAAATTAAAAATTCAAATTTTATCAATTTTACAAAAAAAAAAAAAAAAAAAAAAAAACTTAATCTAACGCATGCACACGATAACTAATACATATCTATACCTAAATATGAGGATTAAAATCGGGAAATAATTTTCCTTGATTTTTAATAATTTTTTACAAAAACTCCAATGGGCGTTTAACTTAGGAAATTTTTTTCTTGCATCCACGAACGGCCAGTGACGTCATCCCTTCGCTTGCGTATTATCCCTCATTAATATTAAGTTAACTGTTTTGTTAATAAACTGTTAATTTAAATTGTTTACTAAATGTATTACTGATGAAAAACATTTCACTTTAGTATTTCTTTCCTGATTTTCCAAAGATCATTTTAATTTAGGCAGTAGGCCTTGCGGTAAAAAAAAAAAAAAAAAAAAAAAAAAAAAAAAAAGTGTTAAATAAGAATTTTAGTTCCAAAACACTTAATTGTAAATGATGAAGACTAACAATTTAATAAATGAATTTTAGATATTACTCTTGCCTAATAAAATATGCGACATATGCTATATCACACATCTTCAGTTTTTTACATTCATTGTACTAGAATTTTATTTACATAGAAGAAATCACATGACTATACACAAATAATCTTCTTCTAAACATTTCTCTGTTTTGTATTTGTCATTTATAAGAATCTTAAATCCTCTAAAATATACTTTCAAGAAGACACAACATTTATTTAGTTGCAAATGCATGAAATAATCTATTTATATGAATTTGAGATAATTGTTTCCTTTTAAATGAAAATTTTAGAAAATCAACATCTTAAAAGAAAAAAAAGCATAGATTAAAATTTGAGATGTGAGTTTAGAAATAACGTTCGACTCTCTTGAAGTGTTCATGTGAAACCTTTTATTTTATACACTCGATTTCATAAAGTCATATACTTACTGGGGATACCAGAAACCAATTTCAGTGGCCGCAATACACGTATAGCCCGTAATGTCCGCAGGTCTACTTCTATATCCTCTGATACCAAAAAAGTAATGAACCTGAAAAATGCCATATTTCTAGCTACTAAAAGATAGACTAGAGACAGCCACATGCGGATTATCAGTCAATATAAATCAAAATGCTATTTCTACTAATCAAACTACAGAAGAAATGCTAAGAATTGATAGTATGACAAGGTGATTACTTTAAAATACCGAGATTGTTAATCACTGACTTGTTTACAAAGAATGGTATTTTCGAAAAAATTAATTTTTTTTTTTTTTTTTGGTATAATTATAAAATAATTTTCATTCGGTATATAAAGTTTCAAGATTTCTTTAATCAAATTCTCAAATCAAATAATTAGTTTTCATTTTTATTTTTCGGTATAGATAAAACCCTTTAAAATGGTTGTACAGTTGGATTTTTTTAATTGAATGTTTGGGACATGGCTGTTAGAAAAAGTTTATGATAAATTAACAATCGATTGCGATCAAAGATATGACATATTTGTAGGAAAAATAAAATTATCTGATTCTTTAGCACGTAAATCATAAAATTTCATGCAATAAAAAAAAAAAAAAAGTAAGTATATTAAAAAGGTTTGCTTTGTTCTCAATGGACAATGACAAATTTATGAATATTGTTATCGTGGTGATCATGTTACTATGATAATAGATTTCAATAACGGATACAAATGTGAAAAGTTAAGATAAATAAGCTCACAATTGAGTTAATTTTTACAAAACTTTTGAATGATCTGTAACAGTTAATACAGAAATACGAAACATTTAAATTCAGTAGTGGATCTGCAATTAGAATTAAAAGCACACACAAAAAGATTGCTTAATTCTTGAATGCTAATTGGAATACATATTTCTCCCATAATTTCTCTTTGTTATTAAATATATATATACAGGGTGACCGTAATTAAACTGACAGTGCTAACATTGTTCTATAACGCGACCTAATTGCAAGAATAGCACCAAACTTTGTAGGAAGATTATCAAGGCGGGACACGAAAGATCCGAAAAAATAAATAAAAATAAATAAATAATAAATAAATAAATTTATTTTTATCTATTTTTAATTAAATAATTAATTAATAAACTGTAAAATTTACCGCTAGGGGTATATGTGGCGCCGTTTTTTTTAAGTAAAACTTTTGTCGCGAACAAATTAGCGCGGTGTCTCCAATTTCAAAATCCTAAATAAGCAAAAGCAGTGCTTAAAAAAGTGCGCAATCATCAATTTCAAATTATAAATTGCGACAAAAGCTTTACTTAGAACAACAGCGCCACATATTCCTCTAACGGTAAACTTTGGAACTTTTTTTTTTCCCGGAATGCTTCGTTCCCTGTCTTTTTTAACCTTCCTACAAACTTTGGTGCCACTCTTGCTCTTAGATCGTACTACAGAACACTGTAAGCGATGTCAGTTTAATTGCGTTAAAGATTTTTATCTTTTTGTTACACT
The DNA here is from genome assembly GCA_963930645.1 of Salticus scenicus. Taxonomy (NCBI): domain Eukaryota; kingdom Metazoa; phylum Arthropoda; class Arachnida; order Araneae; family Salticidae; genus Salticus; species Salticus scenicus. The sequence continues at coordinate 76,590,227 of OZ005656.1, forward strand.
GCAAAAAAAGTTTTTTAATTTTCTTAAAAAAAAAAAAAAAAAAAAAAAAAAAAAAAAAAAGCAGTAAATTAATTTGACATATATTACTTAAATGAAAGGTAAAATAGTTAATTTTATAAAAACTAATTATGATTTTTGTTAAAGCAGTTATTCAATTCCATATATCCTTAATATGAAGTACTCATATGTTAAATTAAGGCCGAGATATACATTCTATTACAGTTGTTGATAATTTGTAAGGTTGTACATTGTTATTTCATAACAGATGTCTGATAAACCAAGCATAAGCTAACTGAATGATGGAAGACTTGATTATTGATTTCTTATCAAGATAAGTTGTCCTGAAAGAACAAAGAAATGAATATCTTACATTAACAAAATACATATTACATGATTAAATGATGTAGTGAGTTCTTAGAATGAGATACACTAGAGTATCTAATTATGTTGATAACAAAAGAAAGATTCTAATATATTTATTCTTAGCCCAGAAAAAAAAATATATATAGGATAATATATACCAAATAACTGCATTCATGAATAAAATTAATTGTCAGTTTCAAACCATGATTATTAACGAAGACAGCAAATCCCTCGTGTCAATTAAAATTTTTAATTGAACAAGAAAAAGAAAACAGACCAAATTTAGTCAAACTTTATTTGATAAAAGCTGTGAAACATTTTTTTTTCTCTTAAAGAAAGCAAAAATAAATCCATGCTAAATTAATTTGAATGATGTGTAGTGTTTTAATGGAGCCATTTAAATGTTAGTTTAAAATAAAGGACTGTGTCTTTTGTTATTATTTTTTTTAATGTTATTTTTTTTTAAAAGATATTTATAATACATTGTTTTGTATATTTATTGTTTACATTGTACGATTTTTTTGCCATTGTTTGTGATTGTAATATGACAGTAAAATATATTAACTATGTTTCTAAACTGGATATTTTGTAAAAGTGGTTATGTAATGTGTCCCATCAAAACCATTCAAACTCTATATAGTCAGATTACTTTCTCGGAATGCATTAAGATGCCCAAAAAACTAACAGTACCTGTACGACCAACAGTTTCGAGAAAATGCAAAAGAAAAATATGATGTTATATTGAAGCAAGGGAAAAAAGTTATTGAAAACATGAACATAGGCATTTGCATATGTTTACATAGAAATATGTTCAAAATTCAACATCGCATATCAAAGCGCGTTTATGCACGCGATAGAATGGCTGAATGTACACGTTGCTGCAGAATTTTGTCCACAAAAGTGTACGTAGCATGAAGGAGAGCAATTAAGTCACTTTCTGTAATAATTAGCTCTCGAAAGACCGACTTCTTCAGATTATTTCAGACATCTTTGTCTGAAAACATGTGCAAATACCAATGTTCATTTGTCCAATGAAGACCACCCCCCCCTTTCTTTTTGCACTATATATGACGTCATATTTTCCATCCCAATTTTTATCGAAAACATTTGTTTTCGGAAAAAAATAGATTATATTTCGTAGAGGTACTCTGGGCATTTTTCATGTATTCCAAGAGAAGAATTCGGCTATTAAAAATAGTTTTTAATCTTGTTACTCAGAGTACATCGAAAAAGCTTCACAGATTTGGGGGAAAAGAAACCTCGCATGGAATCACCTACTGTCAAACAAACAAACAAACAAACAAACAAAAAAAAAGGCTAGTGCAACAAGTTCATATGACAAGGAGTTTAATTTGAATTTATCTCAAAGCTGCATTCGGCAAAGAGCTGAATCTATGAAGAAGGAATGAGAATCACATGAAAACTTCTTTATGAATGAAAATTATACTATAGTGCTTTAGAAATATCAGCAGTCAACCTCAATCACAAATGAATCAAACTACAAAATTACGAGATTACACATTTAAACGGGTCAATGTGATGGTTGCGCATTCATCACTGAAGTTCCTCAAATTTTCTTGGAAATTTTAGGGGCATTTTCTGTGGTCCATAGTAACAAATCACGGGAATTACGATGGATAGCATCATTAAAATAGGCGGGGACAAAAATCAAGAGGATTAGAGGCACCATCTACCCAGATAAATATCAACTAAGTTCTAGAAAACTCAGGGAGCATATGTATGACCTGTTACATAACTTTGCTACAAGAGGTATTTTTATATTAATGGTTTGCTTGATGTTTTATTAAAGCTGCTTGTTCTTTTGGGGACAAAATGTTTAATTCAAAAGTTTATTAATGTTGAACCAATTGCTTAAAAATGATATCTGACATTGCCAAAAACATGCTTAAAAATGCATGCCTGATGACTTTCTCATACTGTAAAATAGCTATAAAATAAATTTGTTTCTTTAGTGGAGGAATCAGAGAATTTCTGATCAATGGCAATGCTAGTCATTTCCTGTTATTGTTCTGCTTTGAAAAACAGACGATTCCTGTAAATTCATTCTCCATAGAATTTCACATGGAAAACTATCAAATTCTCAAGGTCTGAGTACCTGGTTCAAGCCTTTTTCAGATTCAAATGTAGAAAAAGACAAATGATGTCAATCTCACATTTTGTGAATTCTACCCAAATGGAAACACTATGCTAAACAAATTTTGAATAAATAGAAAGTAATTCAAGAATACAAACGAAACGAGTAACAGTTTTATATTAATAATATATTTTATTTAAAAAAAAAAGTCTCAGAGCAACCGGCCTGAAATTTTGAAAAGATCGTACAAAAATTTAAAAGACGTTCTGTTCAGAAAAATTCTTAGCATTTCTTTTATACTAAAATAATAAAATACTTTCACAAACATCACTTAGCTACAAAAGAACTATGCGCATTACAACTACATAAAAACATTCAAATAACTAAACTACCAATTGTTTATATATCATAGAATCTCTAGTCTCTACAAAGTCAGAGCTATACGGAGAAAGACAGCTAAATACTCTCATGGTTTGCTAGAAGACTATGAGTACTATAGAAGGAGAAAAAAGAAGAATTTGGTACAGAGAAAGAAGGGTTTGACTTTTCACCATGTTACACATCTAGATTTGTCTTTAAACTTCATCAAACTTACCATATTTGATACATTGTTTGTGACTAGGTTAAAGTTGAATTCACACACTGCTTTCAACCAATTCTATAACCCAAAATATAATAAAATATCAAGTATAAAAAAATTAAAACTGTAACAGCACGAAAGGGATGTTTGTATTTTAATATTATAATATAAGTTTTAAAAGAAAGAAAATATGTAGTAAAGAAATTGGTCTATAGCTTTATTTTCAGTAACCAATAAAAAATAGGTATATCCAACCATGAAAAGTGCAGGATTACGGAAACAAAAGCGTATATATTTATTAAATGTGTTATCAATAAAAACAAAACAAATTTTTTTGAAGCGTTTTCATTGAAGCTTTACATCCATGAAACAAGTTTGACATTGATAAATGGATGCCGGTGAAAAAAAAAATCGCTGTTATAAAAATATTTTATTTTATTTTATTTTATTTTAAATTTTGATTGTAATTATCTAAAGCTAAAGTGTTTTCATGTTCAAAGTTTTCCAATAATATTTTGTGGGCAGTTTCGATAAAGATCTTCAGGCTTCTAGTTATTAAAATTAGCATTTAAAGCACTGTAAAGACGTATGAAAATTCACATTTGAAAAAATAAGTGTACTTACGGCTAAAAGGAAAAAAATAATCTAGAGGAATATTTGATTTTTTATTTTGTAAAAATACTTAAGAAACCTCCTCTTCCCCTTTTTTAATGTTTGCTCAAATTAAGGCTGTTGGAGTTTTGAGTTTCAATTGTTTTTACACCATATAAATGAGAAAGAATGGTAATTTTACATGCAAACATCAGAAATTGCGTACTTTAGCAATTTATAACGTTTGCTTGCAAAGTTCGTATTTTTCATCTTTCCACACTACTTTTCGGTGCATCCTATATGTAATCCCATTGTATTCCATTAAAATGCACCGAAAAACTGGCACTGAAAGACAACAAATAAAATTCTTTGTAAGCAAATATCATAAGTTAAAAAAATGATCATAATTTTTCTTTATTCATTACCGTTAATGCCAGTTTTTATTGTATTTTATTAAAATTTCGGTGCATCAAACATCAAAACAAATAAAAAAACTGGCATCAAAAAGTAATGAATAATAGACTTTGTAAGCATTTTCTTCAACTTATGATTTTTGCTTAAAAGTTTTTTATTCATTGCCCTTCAATACCATATTTTCCATGCATTTTATTGCAATTTGTTGCTTTATTGGGTGTTTTTGCACCAAGTAAAAACTAGTAGTGTTTTCAAAAGATCATTATATTTATTTATTTTCCTACTTTTGTTTGTTTATTTTTATTTTTTGCTTGTCTTTTGGTGATTTTTCTTTTCCCTCCCTGATTGAATTCGTTTCTATTTATTTTATCTTGCCATTTCCCTCAGTTTCATACGGTGCCAATTTCATGTTGCACTTGTGCCTTCTCCCTTTTTTCCCTCCCTCCCCAATGAAGGGTCATGGTAATATTTTGACCCTGAATAATCGTTACTTCTTTTTTTAAATAATGATGTTTGATTACAAGCTTTTTTATTGGTTTGTTTTATGTATTATATTCAAGTAAATGTAATTATGCCTTTGGATGTATACATTGCATTTTTTTTACTTGTTATTACTTAGTTGAACTTGTTATACTTGTGAACTATGAAGTATGGAAATAAAGAACACAGAAAATATAAACGTTATTTGAACCTTTTAAAAGATTAAAAGAATAATTTAACTTTTTCTTTTAATTTTAATAGTATTAACTTGTTTATTAATTTTATTCATGTCTAGAACTTTTTCTATATTGACAATGTAAAGTAACACCAAGTTATTATATTAAAATGTCTCTTACGGATATGTTTATTACAATTCTGATATCTGTATTTTTCAATGAAGTAATCTTTTTTATATGATATTATTTCATATTTAAGGACACAATGATTCTTTAGAAGATGTTTCTTAGCATTTCTCAGTTGTTTTCACTAGATCTCAAAATAAATGAATAAATAAATAATAAGGAGTTCATAACTCTTTAAAAAGCTCAGCTAAAAATCATACGAGCAGTTAAAAAAAAAAAAAAAATCAGTTGAATATCCGATCTAAAATCTACTAATGCAGAGTGAAGTAAAAACATTCTTAGAAAGAAAAAAAAAATGTTTTGAAGTAAAAAAAAAAAGCATCAACAAACACCATGCTTCAAAAGAATGCTCAAATAAATGAATTGCATAACACAAAATACGCATAATTGCACGTTCCAAACAATAGCAAGAGCGAAACGAATTGGAATGTAAATCGAAATGCGGCCATAAATATTTAAAGAAAGTCCGAATATCGAATGCTTAGAAGATGTCAAAAATTGAAATTCTACATCTAAACTATCTACTTTTTCAGTTTTATGCATGATTTCGCGATGTGTGCCTCAACTCATTAAAATAGACTTACTTGGTACTTTTGACACTAATTTCAGGGGTCGTAAAACTTTAAATGATTGGAGCAGCCGCAAATCAAAATTTTCATTGGCTACAGGAAAAGTATTCACTATCCTAAAAACAGATTGTTATGCATAACATTTTAAAGTTTCCGGACATTTTTTTTGCATTTTGTTCTTGAATCGGAATTGAAAAACAACATATATATAATCACAGAAGTATTTTATCTATAAACTAAACTTAGAGTATAAAATAAATGAATATATTAACTCTAAATTTCTTGTTTATGTTGTTCTTGTGTCTTTCAGTGAAAAAGCTTAAGCAGGTTTTGATTACATTTAAAACATGGTATTATAGGATAATAGAGTTACACGTAAAGTTTCTTTAAAATGTTTCAGATTAAATTACCCATTTGTGAAATTTTCTGAAACACTTTTTTAAATAACGTGAAACATGTAATCTCCAACTAAAGTGAAAAGAAAAAAATGATGTAATAACAAAAGAATGCATGGAAATGGTGTTATTGATAAAAAAAAAAAAAAAAAAAAAAAATCTTCCAATATCAGAGATATAAATTGTCACAGGGAAATTTTAAGATAAAAAAAGAGTATTAAATAAATAGTGTCGTCATGTATGCATAATTCAAATGTAAAATGTAAACCAATCAGAAAACAGTACATATTCATTTTCCTAAATGAAATTTCTTATAAAATATATGTCTAAAACTGCTAATTTATAAGTTTATTTTCTATAAATATAATATACTGCAAATAGTTAAATTGAAATTTATTCTTTGAAAAAAAAAAAAAAAAAAAAAAAAGAATATATTTTACACTTTGAATTAATTATTTATTTTTTTAAATCAATTTTTTAATTAATATTAGCACACACTTACTATCTTCTGCGAATTTACGCAGGACAAAAATAATAATAGCTAATTAACAATTAAATAAAGGCACATTTTTCTTAACTGCTTGAATTTGTAAAATATGAAATAAATTAGTTTTTAAATCTCATTTTTTGAGTTTTTTTTTTCTTTTCAAAATTTGATAACCATCAAATGTAGTGGAAATACATATGTATTCCTGGAAATTTTATTATTATTATTTTTTATTATTAAAGAAAAAAAAAATGCAGTATAAATATCTCAGTAAACAATTTCTTATAGCAGCGTAGTTAATTATTACGTGATAAGTAAAGTCTATGAACAAAGGTAAATATTTTTATAAAAATGAGTTATGATATAGTTAAATGCACTGTTTAAATTATACAAAAAATGCATCTGGCTAAATTTACAATTTCTCTCACTCTCTCTGCCTTCCGAAGAACATGTCATTAGATTATTTGAATTAACGCCTTTGTTTCGAGTAATGAATATATGCATACGGAATCATTCTTATATTAAGGATTGTACAAACTAATTTTTACTTTCTTCAATATAAATAAGAAAAATGTGCTGAGTTTATAAAAAAATGTCGATTTCTGATTCTTAAAGGATTTTATGTTTTGTGATGTCAGAATTAGAAAATATTAACATGTTACTGAAATTATTTGAACACTGTAGCTCAAGAACTATACAGAATTTCCCAAAACTTTGTATTTAGTCAATCAAATGCTTAATCTTATATGGATGATATTTTAGCGTATATTGTGCAATAGATGTCGCAACTATGCAGCACTTTAAATTTTTTCCTTCAGGCAATAGCTCCGCATTATTATTATTGCACATGCTATTATTAAACGTTATAAGTGCTCATTTTAAGAAACTGTTGGGTTTTTGTTTTGTAAATATCATTTCTACTGATGAATTTTTCCTGATTTCTTCTATCGATGTATTTTAGTATTTATGATTTACAATCACGCCAAATTTAATAAATAATATGATTATAATATAATACTAACTACTAAAGTGACTTTTCTTTTTTTGTTTTAATTAATTAGCAGAGTTGAATTATGCTACGTTTCTGTAATGAATATTAGAGCAGAATCTCACATACTGTTGTATAGAAAAGGGTCAAATGGAAATTAACAAAATTTTTTTCTATAAATATATCAGCATGATAAAGAAAAGTTTTGTGATTGTTACGATGTACTAGATTTTTAAAGTAGTATTTACGTTTGAATTTTTTTTCCATAACTACATTATCTAGAAAATCTAGACTGATTTAACAAAGCTCAAAATCTGGAGATTGTAAGGTAAAAATTACCCGAACAAATCTAATTTATATCTTCCCTTAAAATCAGCCAAAACAGTAGTATCGTCCATTCACAATCTAGTAAATTTTTAGATTCAGCTTTTTACGAATGAAAACTTTATTACAAATTCACTAAAAAGTTATCAGTTATGATAGATATAAATATTAATTTTCATATAGAAATAAGTATAGTTTCTTAAAAATGCAGTAATATAAATATACAAATTATTTTAGACAGTTTTATTGAAAATAACACGAAATATTTTGACCAGTATAAAGCACTTCGCTCAAATTTTCATTTATCATTATTTCTTTTAAAAGTTGGATTTAAAATAAAGTGTCACACTCTCCCCCCTTCACACACACACACACAAAAAAGTTTTTTTTCTTTAAGCGACATTAATTTTACTTAATATATATATAGATATATTAGAGATTTCCTGGAAACTTTTCATTAAAAAACTTTATTGTTAGTGTACAAAGCTTTTATATTTCAAAATTATGGCAAACAAACAAAAAAGTTGTACATTACAAAAATTGGAACAATAGTACTGCCCAATTCAAAGTTAGTATCAAATTAAACTGTAAATCATTCCTTATGCTAATAAAATTTTATTATTTTTAAAGAAGGTTTTATTTCCTTTACAACAGTATTGCTTTCGTGTGTTTTCATGTCAAAAATTCGAGGAATGCATCACATTTTGAATGCAATATTTCCTATAAAGAACCGTAAAATCGTTGACGTTTTAAAACAAGAATAGTTAAATAGCTTTATTGTTAAAATTATAAGTAAAACAATTTCATGTAGGAAATAAGTCAATTTTTTCATCACTATTTTCCGTTTCTGCTTATGTTGTTTACAGGTAAGCTGATGATATATACACTAAGAATCTAAGCCTAAAAGGAAAGGAGATGCCTTTTCGTGAGACCTTTATAAGGGATTCTAGCACGAATTCACGTTATTTTTGGAAAAAGCTACAGAAAATTCCAAACATTTGCGCCGACAGTGCGACCTGCGTTGAATTCCAGACACCTTTCCATCTACTAATTTTGAGATCAGTACCTCTTGGTCACTGGTGGGGCTTTTATTTCCGTTTATTAGCATTTAAATTGTTAAATTAGTTGTGTAAATTTAAATATATAAGACTTGCTTATATATTTTTAAAGTATATAATTATATGTACTTTATAATGCTCTAAAATATATTAGTTAGACTACTACTTTTAACTATCATTAACTACTTAAAAAATTTGATTTATTATTTATGTAGTTTTATTCAAGCATATGAATTACATAAAATAAATCTCAAAATATGCTTTTATTTAATTTAGACAATTTAGAAAACAAATTAATTTATCTAAAATAATCATCTGTTTAATGTAATTTAAGGAAGGTCTTTTTTTAACTTTCAATAACAGAAAAAATCTTTTGAGAAAAAAAGAAAAAAGAAAAATCAATATGTTTATTTTAGCTGTTTTAACACAGAAAGCGCATTTTACTCTTAACTTTAGCAAAAAGGAGGTAAAAAAAGAATTTATTTGAAACAAACGAATAAATGAACTTAGATCTTTTAAAGTTCTGTGGTGTTTATGTTTGCGTAACTTTTAAGTTTACACATTGTTTGAAATTAAATACATTTTGAGAAAATATGTTTCTTTAACTTTTTAGTTCTAAGACGAATAAGATTACAAAGAAAAGCATCTCATTTATTTAAGATTTTATGGTTTTGTTTGTTTTTCTGAAAATAAAAGATATTTTGTTTTAAAAATAATTTTTAAGTTGAAAACAAACATCTTAATATATTTATGAGCATTACTCTATGGTGAAAAAGGAATAGTTACAATATATATATAGTGTTGGCTTGTTTTATTTCTTGATATATTTATTTTTAAATAAAAAAGAGGCGGTAAAATAAATTAATGCTTAAAAGGGGCAATTTAGCTGGAAAATAAACATCTGAAGAAATATAATTCAGTTTTATATTAATATAGGACAAATTATAAATTTAATTCAAAAATACCATATTTATTGGTATAAAACTCGCAGGTTTGATAAATAGATATACTAAAAATTTTGTTTAATAAAATGTAATGTTTTTAATTATGTCAATTTATATAGATATTGGTAAAACGTTTTATACAAAACGAATTAGTACAGTTATTGGTAATTAATTTACATTATTACACTCAATTAAATAAAATTTTTAGTACAATTCTGATTTATCTGATATTATACACTAATAATTACGGTAATTATTTAAAGAAAGTTTTAATTCTAGATTGTGTTATTAAATATTATAATTAAGAAAGTAACATACTTAAATAACGTTAAAACAGGGCATAAATATGGACATCTAAAATTTTTTATTACAGTCAATTATCCATTGATATTTTATATCAATTTGTGTTCCAATTTGTGATTATCACATGTAAATCAAATTGTATTGCATTGTAATATTATAGATGAATAAGTTCATGAGATATTTATACCCATTACTTTCCATATGTATTGGAAAAACATTTCAACAATTGTTCTGAAACCGAAGCACACCAGTTGTGTAACGAAAAATTTGATATTTGTACATGTTAGCAAGTAAAGATAAGTTAAGGCAGCATGTAAATAATTAATTTATAAGCATGTTTTGTAACTTTATTTGATCACTTCTTAAAAAAAGAAAGAAAAAAAAAAAAAAAAAAAGGATTTTAAATGTAAAACATGTCTTTTATGAAAGATGCCATATATTTTCAAATTTCTAACCAATATATATATATATATATATATATTTAACTAGAAGGTATTCATTGTAATAAAAGTGATAAATAACTGAAACAAATTTAAGATTGGGTATGGGATGTCATTCCATGGACATTTTTTGCGATTCAAGCCAAGTCATACTACGGTTTAAAGTGGAATCAACAACTACGAATATCCATGTCTGAACTGGGGTTAAAATCCGGCATTTAGCAATTGAAAGCAGGGCACTAACCATTCAGCTGCCAGATGGTTAAAATATAAGTTTGGAGAGTAACAAGTGTGCTATTGTTTTATACCACATAATAATCATATAGATTAGGGATATAAAATTTTTGAATAATATTTTTCCTAAAAATGAAAAACGAACATGAAAGTAACTAATAACCAGATAGTTATAGACAGATGGAATATCTAGGCAAATTAAAATAACTGCGAAAAATAAAATAATGGGCCCATATTTACATTAACAAGGTCAAGTAATGGAAAACTCATGCTACATATCAGTTAGAAAATAAATAAAAATAAAATAACGAATAAATAAATAAAATACACAAAATGAAATCATTAGTTCCATATTTGAAATTTGGGTCAAGATGTTGAATATATACAGATTTGGCACAGATTAGATTTTTTTTGAATATGTATTCTTCAATTTTTGTAGCTTGGATCATATCCAGTGCGTGATAAATAACAAGTAAATAATAGCAAAGACGACATCCTAACAAAATATGAGTAAAAATTATTGTATTTTGATATGAGTATACAATGAATTTTATAACTGAATTCATTGCTTGTGCCAGCAACCCTTCATGTATTGAATGCCTAAAATCCATGCCCAAAAAAGGAACATTTTCATTTGCTTTAATGCCAAAATAACAAGAAGTACAGTAGAGCAAAATTGAAAGGGAATTATGACAGTCTTTTGTATCACAATGGACTTATATTAAGACATGCATTTTTTAAAATGCTTCAATAGGGGTAAATTATAGAAAATTACCCTGTGTTCTCTCAAACTTTCAGCCCTGTATTGAAATTCTTCATAGTGTCTAATTCTTTTCTTTTGGAAATCTCTGTTATTATTATTATTATCATTATTATTATTATTATTATTGTTATTAATATTATTATTTTACATTTTTAGTCTGTCATAAAAATAGGCAAAGTTTTTAGAAATTTCAATTCATCTGTGTATTTATATATTACTTATAATTTTATTGCATTTATGTCTGCAAATACTGAACTAACACGTGGAAAATTTATTAATATTTACATACACAACCCAAGATATTTTGTTTTTAATTTTTAAACTTTTTTTTTTCTATTGATATTCTTATTCATTACTTTTGATGCGCAAGATCTTGTGATTATTTATATATAATTTTCTGATTAAAAGTAATACTGTTAAATAATTAAACTGAAATATAATATAATAAATTGATAGGTGTTGAAGAAATCAAATTGTTTCATGTATCAGAGAAATTAACTTGTTTTGCTTTTGCTCATATTGTCATCTCTTTTATTATACTCTGTCTGAGGATAGAGAACCATGTCTTTCTAAAGACGTACGCTTTTGTTTTACCTCATCAGTGAAAAATTCAATTTTTAGGTAATTTTAAGTGATTTCATGAAAAAAAAAAAAAAAAAAAAAAAAAGAAAAAAAAAAATCTCTTTTATTATATTCTTTCTGAGGATAGATAACCCTGTCTTTCTCTCCCTAAAGATGTACACTTTTTTTTTTCCTTATCAGTGAAAAGTTAATTAAATTTTTTGGTAATTTTAAGTGATTTCATGTTAAAAAAAAAAAAAAAAAAAAAAAAAAAAAGACATATTATATATGTAAAACACTGAAAGCGACGCTCGAAAATTGATTGCAGTTGGTGACATATCGGAAATATAATAAATTAATGATAAGAATTTAGCAGTAAATGGTTTAAAAAAAAAATTGATGTAAGAAGAATAACCTCTTTGTTAAGTTTATCGCATTCATCTGTTATTGACCTTACAAAATTAATTTTTTTAAAAATACATAGAAAACAATATGTGAGGAAATGTTGCCTATAAAAATATATACAATAAACGTGGAAAATGTAGGATGTGTTTGGGACAGATATTGAAATTAAATAAGTAAACAAACTGCAACGTCTAATACAATATGTCTAAGCATAAATAAGTAAATAATCATGAACTTCGTATTAAATGATCATAAATCTAAAATAGAAATTATTTAGTATTAAAAATTGTATATGATATTAGTCTTTATAGATTATTTAACAGGTATAGAAAACATTCGTGAAAAACTTTTGTTAAACGTTTATCTGATTAATAAAAGTTTGAAATGCAAGGTGAGACGATATTTCAAAAAGTTTTTGAAATCAATTCAAATAAATAAAAGTGATGATGTTAATATACCAAAAGATATTATATGTCCATCATATTAAAGAACTAAAAATATAAACTCAAAGAATATTATAATCAAGTCAGAATTTATATGTGCAGTATGTTATTGCTTCTAAAATGGGTCTAGGCAATTTAACCTTAAAAAAAAAGAAAAATCTATTTTTTTTGAGTTTATTACATGAACAATTTTAACATCTTGACGCTTCATTTACTTCTAAAAATTTAGATTAAAGAAATATGAGATTAACTGTAACTGATGCCAAAATTACAGTTTATCGCACTTGAAACTTAAAAAAAAAGGTTTTATCTATTGCTTTAAAATTTTACATATACATTTACACAAAGAATATGTAAAAAATGAAATAATATTTAGCGAAACAAACTTTATTTAATTACAAATTTTTACAAAATTATTTGAAATTTTTTTAAGTTTTAGATATTAAAAGAATATATAAACTTTGAAACATCTCTAAACTTTTAACTAATTTTATGAAATATATTTGTACAAATATTTTAAGATCATAAAAAAAGTAATAGTTTAACTTTAGGCTTAGATAACTTACGACAATAGCTAATAATAATAATAACAATAACAATATTAAAATTTTATCTAATTGTGACTCTATATATTCCTCAAGTTATTTAACGTGTAAAAGTTGTTTTAACCATTAATTTGTTCATGAATAACGTAGTTGGGAGTGTTCTCATATCTGTATTTTAAGGGCAGAGTAAAAGAACAGCTGTGTGTTATATTTTCAACATCATAATAATAATAAAAAAAGCTTTAAAAACTCTAGACTCCTTAAAATTTGCCTAAAAAAAACGGAAAATTAAAAAAAAGTTTTTTTGACATTTAAATTCTGTTTTAAAATGTTTTAATTAAAGTGTGTAAGAGATTTGAAGAATAACGTTATAAAAATCTTTTTTTAATACTTTTATATGCCATAATTAAAAATGTTTATTGTATTAAAAAAGCAAAAAAAAATGTATGTAAACTATACGAAATTACATATATATATATTAAAAAGGGTCTTTTTAAAAGAGATGGAAATATTACAGAAAAAAAAGGACCAATCTTAAGTTGAGAAGTTATATATTTGTTTTCAGGCTTTAAAGGAACTGAATCTTTGAACATATTATGAAACAAATTTAGGAAAAATCTCAAGTTTAGAAGTTATATGTTTATTATTAGATTTAAAAGTAAATATTTTTTTAAAAAGACATTTAAACGGAAAAAATTCGGGACTAATCTCAAGTTGAGAAGTTAAAAAATTATTATTAAATTTAAAAGAAGATGATTTTTGGAAAGAGACATATTACGGAAAAACTAAATCTAAAGATGTAAAGTCATACATTTATCATTAAATTTAAACAGAAATGAACATTTGAAAAGAAATGCATTATGATAACAAATTTGAAACTATTCTGGTGTTGAGAACCAATGAGACAGATAGATGAGAATGCAAGAAAAGAGAATTTACATATAGTTTGAGCATTCTATTTCCAAAAAGTGTTTTTTGTTTTAATATTTTAACACTTTTCAGACGATTTGCAAAGGAAGAAACAAAATACGATGTTAAAAATGGATCAATAAATAAACCATAGCTAGGGTGATGTATAAAAGAACGAAGACCAACGTTCGAATTGATATATTATCGCACCAATAGCTTTGTACAAGGATATTTGAAAGAAAAAAAAAAAAAAGAGAGAGAGAATAATAGACTGACGAGGAAAAATATTCTTATTAAAAGAAAAAAAAATTCCTCAATGAAATAACTTAAACATTACATAATGTACAGTTACTTAGTAGCTTAATTATAATTTATACTGCATTTAACTATGATCTAATAGAATTAAAAAAAGAGAGAAAAAGAAAAATAATTTTAGAAACTTACCCCGTTACTACGACAACGAAATCCATTATGTTCCACACGTTTCGCAAATACGATCCCCTATGAAGTACAAAACCTAACGCTATGATCTTTACTGAAGATTCTACACAAAATATCGCTAAGAAGTATGTTTCTGTAAGTTCCTAGAAAAGATAGAACAGAAAATTTCTTAGTAATATGTTTATATATATAAATAACGGTTAACGGTTTCCCTTCTTTTATCTTAACTAGCATACATAACTATTAAATTGTATCTGCTGAGTTCTGTAGTATGTAATAGTCCTTTGTCTATTAAGTAAGTAATTTTCATGATAATATTAATGTCTGTTTATTGTAAAAGAGCTTTATTAGTTCACCTTTCACGTAAGTTTGTTTTTCAAACTTTTTATCAGTTTATATATTTTATATTAAATACTGTATATTCTGCAAGTTTTCCTTTTATATGTTTCATTTTTCATTTTTGTATTCTGTACTTTGTGGGATTATTGTTTCTCTTGATAAAATGCATGGGGCTATGTTTCTAGTCAGTATCTGCTAGTAGCACTTGAAACAACTTACATTAAGAAAGGAAACATCTTAAATAATAGTGTAGAAACATTACTGTTTCTGCCCTGTTACTTATCACTGAAGATCGGCAGCAATGATATATATATATATATATATATATATATATTTTTTTTTTTTTTTTTTTTTTTTTGGGGGGGGGGGGGGGGGGAGGGAGGATTTGGTGTATAGATATATGTTATATACATTTTTATCAACTATTCTAATATACTTTTAAATTTTGTCACACTTTTCTAAAGTCATAACTATCCAATACATTCCAACTTAAAAAAACATTTATATTGTTCATACATAAAATGTACCAAAAGCAGTATAATAAATTGATGATATTGAACAGCAAACAATAGTACTTATTCAAAAATAGAAAATTTGCCAGGAACTTTTATCTTAAAAAAAAAAAAAAAAAAAAAAAAAAAAAGAGAGAATTGTTTCTTTGAATTTTCATTAATTTCCCATTGTTTCAGTCTACGATAAAATAACTTTAAGTATAATGTTTTTACTTTTTGTTAAGCAGAGAATTATTTGTGAAACAGGGAAAGTATTATCGTATAATTTTTTATATAAAGTTTTAAGAAAACGGATATCCGATGCTTTAAAAGTAAAAAGATATTAAAGTAATACTTTAATTTTTTGAATTAAATGTAGTGTATTTAATGTTTGAATAATATCAGTAATAAGATCCAGTTTACCTTCGAACTAAAATAATATTTCATATCAACTTTTTATAACGTTCAGACGACTTTGTTTTTGCAAACATATTTATTTAACTTATTTAATATAAATTTATGTAAAAATATTTGTATTAATAATGCACTAATTACTGTAGAAAAGAAATATAAAAATAATTGTTAGATTACGATTATAACTTCGACCACATGTCGACAAAAGAATTTTAAAGAAAAGACCGAATAAATTTTAAAAAGTGTGCAAAATAACCAGGTTAGGATTCAGATTTAATATTCATTATGCCAGAAGTATGAGGTTCATATCCAAACCTGGTCATTTTACTCCCTTCTTAAAAATTAACTTGGCTTTTTCGATGAAAATTCTGTAAAATTGTAAAAATTGCTTGATTTTAATGAAGTTTAAAATTTATTTAGTTTTATAAATTTAGAGAGAAATGAAAGTTCAACTGAAAATAAACATATAAGAAGAAATTTAATGAGTAGTTATTTGTAAATATGAAAGATTATTACATTACTAACTGCACTCTACCATAGGTGTGTACGATAAAAAGCACTTTTCTTAAAAAGGAAATTTAAATAGTCTATTCAAATACAAGTCATTAGCATTTTAGCCATTTCATTAATATCAACAGCAAAACAATTATTATAATGAAATTTAAAATTATATTTACTACCAAAATAAAAAATTTAAAACATATTACATATTTACGTAATTACGAAATGCGTTTATATACATATATAAAGCACATCTTGAATTAAAAGCTACTAATAAATTCAACAACTTCATTGCGATTCAACTTTAGATATAGTTTAAGACAGTAAATAAATAAAAATTTAAAGCACAAATTATTGCCTCATTAATTAGAAGATGCTTAGCTATTTTATTTCAAAGGAACTGAATAAAATAACTTAATTAAAAAAATTAATTAATTAATTTCTTGATTCTCAATTTCTTTTTGTTGCAATGATTGTTTAATCAACCAAACTGATAAGAATAAAAATTATACATAGATGTAATACGTTACAAAAATATCGAATTAATAATATTTACTAATTTCAGTTCTAATTTTCACATTAAATACTACGCATACAGTTAAATTTTTTTTTACAATATTGCATTTGTAATACTTACTAATTTCATTTGTAATATTCACATAAAAAAATGCGTATGAAATATCGGAAAAATGCTACTTTTATAATATATGTACTAATTTAAGTTTTAATGTCAATGTTTAAAATTATATAATGCAGGTAAAAAATTACGATATTACTGTATAAGTGATACTTACTAATTTCTGTGCTAATGGAGTTCTATCGTCTTTGGGCAGATGTTCCTCCAAGGCCAAGACTATACAATTGGCAATGATAGTCAACAATACTGCATATTCAAACGGAGTGATAAAGAGTTATGGAAATAACAGTGTTTTATAACATTATTCAATCATTTTAAAGAACAATATAAAAATAGAATAGCATTCCTAATGTATTTTTAACAATAGAAAAAAAAATGTATAATTATCTAATTACATTAAATAAAGAAAATAGGTATGCATTAAAACTCAATAAATTTAATCTATTTTAATTATACATAAATAAATAAGTAAATTAAACATTTTTTTAAAACTATTCTATATTTTATATGATTGTATAAATTAGGAGCTTTTCTTAATAATTTATTTTCAATGTAGCAACGATTTAAATGTTTATATTTGCAAGGGTTAGACTTAATGTGACCAGTAAATAAAATTTTGTCTGTCAACTATTTTCCGATTTAAACCTGTAAAGCAACAACATTATATTGACAGATTAATTATATTCTATAAAAAAATGACATCATTGTATCGTGTTTGTCTTTAATAGGAAAGAGACTACAATTTTAATGTATTATAGAAAAAATAAATTTCCATAAAGAAAAAAGCTTTTCTATTAGATTTTTATAGTTTCTTTCTCTCTCTCTCTGTCTCCCCCCCCCCCGCTCTTTTTTTTTTTTTTTTTTTTTTTTTTTGTAAATAATGGATTAATAAAACACAAATTCTATCATATGTAATATTAAAAGCATTAAATTTTGAATGTATTCACAATTCCATCTACCGGTTTCTGGAAAATAGCAACATTATTTTAAATTACTCACTATGTCTTTCAAGAAATAGTGTTAGAATATACAGTCGGTAACAAAAGTATCCGAACACTAGCGAAAATTCCTATGTAAAAAAAATACAGTTAATACTGTTTTGTTAAATAAATCCTTGTCGAATCCTGTTATTAGACAGTCTCAGAACATGATTCGACAAGGATTTATTTAACAAAACAGTTTTAACTCTACTCTTTTACATAGGAATTTTTGCTAGTGTTCGGATACTTTTGTTACCGACTGTACATCATACCGTGTTAATGCTAATCAACTCCGTTCTTCATGTTAAAGGACCTGAGTGTAAGAAACATTTTTAGACTTAATTGTTTTGAAGATAAGAAATGATTTTTAATCTGAGTAAAAATTACTGTAAAAGAGAGTACGTAGAGTCACAAGGGTAAGTTGTTTGTAAATCTTAATTATGCATTCAAACGTTAATAGAAAAAAGTATTAGTTTTACAGGCATACAATAGACTTTAGGGCTGTATTTTTCTATTCTGATCGTAAAATAATAATGGTAAAATAAAAAATAAAATAAAAAAAAAAGCGTTTACAAATACTATTTAATTAGTTTTACACCAATATATTTAATAATTGTTTATATAATATATTGTAATTAAAAAAAAATAATTAAGACGAATTATTTTTTTACATCACAAATTACAAAAAATAATGAAATGGATACAAAGAAAAATAATAAAGAAATTAAGTAAATGATTACTTGAAACGAATGGCACTGACACAGAAAGTAATAAATTATAAATAGAGTGTACTGTATAGGGTTAAATAGCCTTACATAAAAGCATTACAATCTAATTGTTGAACAATTCAGAAAGATTTAATTTTTCGGTACATTATTAATGCAGTATGCAAATATGTTTACTACATGCAATTAATAAAATAAAAGTAATATATATATATATATATATATATTCTTTAAAATATTTTCTGAATTGCATTTTTAGGGATAGAGGGCAGAATTTTCGCTGGTAAAGATATACGCATGAGGAAAATATCACACATTTTGATGAAGTGTAATTCTATATTAATTTAAAGGCATACGTTTTCACAGATTTTAGTTTCACAATCTGTTTTAAAATTAGAAATGTGGGATGGATTATTCTGAATGAAATTCAGATTTGTTTCCGTTTTTCTTAAATATCATAAACGTATATATAAATAATAATAATAATAATATTAAATAAATAAATAAATAATTTTTTTTCTTCTAATTCTACGTTATTTATTATCAGTAAAATAATGAAAACCATAACACTTATCAGTTTTTTGTTTGTAACATCTGTAACTGAAACTGGAAATTTTCATTTTGATACTTAAACATTCCTGTTTCCTTTTTCTGAAAAGATACAAACGGAATTCTAAAAAAATATTGTGATATTTCTTAATTTTATGTTAATAATTATCTGTAAAAAATAAAGCTCGTACCTGTTATTATTATTATTATTATTACTACTACTACTTTTAACATTTATACCTAAAAAAATGGAGCAGGCCATTCTGAAAGCTTAGCACAAATGTTTGTATATTGTACCTTAATAATAATAATAATAATAATAACAATGATAAGATTTGTTTTTAATGCAGCTTTAACCATATTCCAAGTGTTAAAAATAAATAAATTTCACCAGTGTTTAAATATAGCGTTAATTGTGCAATGCATAGTGAGGTTTATTAATCGAGGCTAAATTGACCTAGCTCGCGGTTTTAGGCATTGGAAAAGTCCGCCGTTCTACTATTAAAGCAGATATCACGTTGCTTTTTTTAAATCGAAAAAGACAAATTTTTACTTTCTTTTATTTTTACAGAAAAAGTACGGAATTCATAAAAATTTACCAACTTCTTGTTTTCGATTGATTTACACGTTTTGAGATTTCCTGAGCACGATTTGATCATTTCCAGTAAATGTCCGTCTCTCTATCCATTTGCGTGTGCGTGTGACAATTGTTTTTCTACAGACTTTAGCTAGTGCACAAAATTTCATGTAAAGTTATATTTAGTGACAACTTGAATTAAATTGGTGTTTATCAACTTCTGGTGCATAACGCTGAAGAGGCGAGCTAACACCTCGTTTTATTATAATTTTCAATATGATCGCATTGAATGACATTTAGTATAATTGTACATAATTATAACTATTTTTAAGAAATCGTGAAAGTAAAGAAAATTGTAATAGTAAACAACATAATTATGTTTTATAAATTATGTTGTTTAGTAAACAGCATAATTTTTTTTTACATACATCCGAGCAAGGCTAAATCTCCTAATGGTACTCCCCCCCTGTGCGTAATCTTTAGTATGAGTATTTAAAAAAGAACTTGTGAATACCTATAAAAAGAATGAATAAACTATGCATCTGTAATAATTCGAAACAAAATTATCGAATGTGTCCATAAAAAAAAAGAAAAAGAAGAGAGAAACATTGAAAAAAATGCACTTCTTAAAGATGTTGTCTGTAGGGCAAAATATTGACTTTCTTACGATATTTAAACTAATAGAGATGAAAATAGTTTACACTCACCATGGTAAATAATTCTGGCAAACAAATAAATTCAATAAATAATTTACATTGCATGAATTTGTGTAGGAAAATATAGAAAAAAGTTTTCTGGTGGCTACGACATACTAGTTTACCTTTTACGTGCTAAAAAAGATATTTTTTAACTAATAATATTATAATATGAAAAATGTAATATTTTAGAAAAGTTTTGTTGCTTATTAATCCAAAAAGGCTAAGATTTGTCTAAACGTTATTTTGTATTCCACACTCTAAATTTGTAATAAGTAAAGTCTATAGTCTTTTCTCTATTCTATACTTATGTACTAAATTTGTATTAGAAAAAAAAATCTTTGGTATTAGAAAAAAAAAATTGGAGATTTTAAATTTACTTCAGACTATTTTGCTGAATAAAATAAGATCGATTTTTCTATTTTTTTTTCTTTTTGTACATAGATAAAACATTTATTCGATAATGCCGCAAACCAAAATACGCTGTAGCTGTAAAAAGAAAATGCGTGAGAAAATGCTTCTCAAATATATAAAATGCTCTCCAACAGAGAAGAAAAATTTTTGAGGAAAAAAATTCCCTAAGAAAATTTGAAATATTTTCTTTTACATATACAATTTGAAATACTAAAGTTATAACCATGTATTTGAAAATCAAAAACTTAGGATATGAAAACTTCGAAATGAATAACAATTATTTGTTAAAATAGATATTCCTAGGAAAAATGTTATTTACTTTCTTAGACTAAATTTCCCCTTTAGAAAAAATAAGTAGATAAATATTTAAGGGTCATTTTCTGTAAATGATATTTTTTTATTTTTTCTTGTCCATACATGATACAGAAAGTATTGTTTTTTGATCAAATTTTTAAATGTGTGTTTTTCTTCTATTTAAACATTTTGAGGTTCACTGAATCTGGAAAACAGGTGTCTAAAGTTTAGTATGTGTGTCTATCTGAGTGTTTGTTTGTGTTTTTGTCATCAGCATGGCTCAAAAACAAATAGTAGCCTGAAATCCAAACTCAGTATTCTAAATCTGTATCATATAAAAATGCTACACTAAACTTTTCGTTGAGATCATGCAAATGGTTCGTGTATATGGACAGAACAGAAAATTAAAATACATTAGTAGACAATGGTAGGTAGAGTTTAATACATGCAGGCTGCTCTAAAGAAAACGAATATTTTTTATATGCATAAAAGCATGTTTCGTGTAGAATATGGTATGAAAATCACTCACCATTCGTTTACAGGGCTGCACGAAAGAATTCGGATGTATTGGGGCAATACCTGGCAATTGCTAAAAGTGCATTCCAGGTTGTGCTATGTTTTTTCATACATGATTAAATTTAATTACACAGTGTGGTTTGTATATAATTTATAGACAATATACAGGGCTACCGAAATTTAAGAGTAAACTTTCTTTTCTATTAACTGTGATAGGTAGAAGTGCTTTATTACGTTTTACCATGTCCATGAAAACTGCTATGGAATGAAAATTATTGCAGAAACGTCAGTGGAGGCCCTTTGTTGAGACTCAAAACGGTTTTGGGTTCTGTCTGTTTGTCTATGTGTCTGTCTCGCGATAGCGACAGCAAAAAACACGGCATTGACTTGCAATTTGCTACACATGTTCTTGAGCCCTATGGAATTAGCTGTATAGATTCGGGTGGAAATTCCATTTGTAGTTCGTGTACAGGGACACGCCAAAGTTTTTTCTTATCATTGCGGCCTATGGGAAGAATTTGTATATAGCGCGATGATGGCTGCAAAAATCATGCTAACGACTTGCAATTTGGTACACATGTTTATGAGCCACATGAAATTAGCTGTATTGTTTTGGATTTGTATTCCATTCGTAGTTTGTGTACAGGGACGCGCCAAAGTTTTTATTACCATTATGGCCTATGGGAAGAATTTGTATGTACCATGATAGCGGGCGCAAAAATCACGCTATTGACTTGCAATTTTTGGCTAAGTGTCAGTGGAGACCCTCTGTTGAGACTAAAAAAGATTTTGGGTTCCGTCTGTCTGTCTGCCTGTCGCGCGAGAGCGGCCGCAAAGAACACGCTATTGACTTGAAATTCGGTACACATGTTCATGAGCCCCAAGGAATCAGTTGTATAGTTTTAGGTGTGCATTTCATTTGTAGTTTGTGTAAAGGGACACGCCAAAATTTTTCATATCATTACGGCCTATGGGAAGAATTTGCATGTACCGTGACAGCTGCCGCACAAATCAAGCTATTGACTTGCAATTTGGTACACATATTTATGAGCCCAACAGAATTAGCTGTATAGCTTTTGGTGTGTATTCCATTTGTAGTTCGTGTACAGGGGCACGCTAAAGTTTTTCTTATCATTACGGCCTATGGGAAAAATTGCTATGTACCGCGATAGCGACCGCAAAAAATCACGCTATTGACTTGCAATTCGGTACACATATTTATGAGCCACACGGAATTTTGGCTGTGTAGTTTTGGGTGTGTATTTCATTTGTAGTTCGTGCATAGGGACACACCAAAATGTTTCTTATCATTACGGCTGAAGGGCAGAATTTGTATATACCGCAATAGCGGCCGCAAAAATCCTCCGATTGACTTACAAATTGGCACACACGTTTAGGCTCTGTATAGAAATAGCTGTAAAATTTTTTATGTCTATATTTATATGGATTGTGTACAGGGCACGTCAAAACTCTTATAATTACGGCATATGGGGTGAATTTCATTTAAACGCATTTTGACATCATTAATTTGCGATCAACAAAATGAAATTACCGTACATTACTGAGATGCTTAAACTTATGTTTTGTGCAGAAAATATGTGCTCCAAGGTTTCCTAATTAATGTATAGGTCTATACCGAAGTGTTCTGACAATGCAACGTAATCAGTCAAATTATGTCAAGTTTCGAAAACTTATTATTGAAAAACTTGTAATAAGCTGAATAGTTTTCACTGGTGTACAGTGTTTACGGTTCGTTTACGGAGACACACAAAAGAATTTCGGATATTAGAGAATATGAAATTTTTTTTATTTAAGCGTACTTTAAGGCGTTTATGCTGCATTCAAAATAATAGAATTAACATACATTATAAAGATGCTTAAAAGCATGTTTACTCTAAAAAAGGATACGTATAGACTAAATAATGTATTTTGTATACTAAATAATGTAATCATTTTGCATGAAATTTGGTACTAGTATTTATGAATTACAGGGAATTAATACCAGACAATAACTTATTAGGAATATATATACATATATATACAGGTCGTTATAGAAAGAGGTAGAGCGGGGGGTTGAGAGGGGGCGGCAGCCCCCTCAGAAACATTTCTGATTATGTAGCAAATCAGTCAAATCAATATATATATATATATATATATATATATATATATAATAAGGAATAAATAAAAACGATCTGCTAAATAATGCGTGATGCAAATAGGACGTTGAGGCTCCTGATCTGCAGATCGACTAGTTATTATTATTTTTTATATCCATGTGGTACATAATTCTTTTGTTCTTTCATTTTTTTTTAATTCAAATTTTAGCGCAGTTATAATTACGTGTTTTGATGACCATTAAATACGAAAGATATGTTTTTAGGTGTTGATCTGTGTATATGTTTCATTCGAATATCTAAGCCTGTTTGATGAAATATTAGGCAAAATATTTTATGAATTTTAATAAGATTTTTATTAGTATGAAGTTTAATGTATAAAATACCCTTTAGGATATTATTGTGTAATTGAAACAGGATATAAAAGTTTGCATTCGAAAAGTTAAAGCTTTATTTATATTTTTCCTATTAAAAAAAAAAAAAAAAAAAATCTTTATTGACTTAGATTTCGCAAAGATAGGAATTCTAAATGGGTAAATGTGTCATTTTGATGCTATATTATAATGTCACTTTGTGAAAACATGATTTTGATAATATTGGGAAAAATATTAAAATATTAATAAATGCAAATTTAAAGTTTTGAGCTCTTTTTTGTATCTTTTTAGAGGACATGGCGATATGGATTGCTACATGTACTTGGTGTACAGACGTTTAGCAAATTTTATATGTTTGCATTTGTAATTTTGAACGCATCTTAATTATCTTCTTTGACATCTATGCTAACATAAAGATTTTAGTTTTAGTTCTGCTTAGCTTTTTTAGGTTCGATTGTTATTATTATTATTATTATTATTATTATTATTATTATTTCCAACGTTATCTGGAGTTTTGAAGGCAATAAATAAAAAAGACCTCCATTTGTTTGTTACTTTGGTATTTGTTGTAGTAAATAATTTATTTGACATTTTGAAAAAAAATGATGTTCTAAAATGTTTATTTAATAGCATTTAAAGGCGTCAATTTAGTTACACAAATAGAATTTTTGCTGTTACATTTTATATTTTAATTCTGAATGTTTCTTTAGTATTTTGCGTAATGCGTACCCAATATATCTGGGTTAACCCAACTTCCTCTTTTTTTTTTTTTTTTGTTTCTTTAAAATTATTGTAAACCCATGTTATTGCGATTTGTTTCTCAGTTTGCACAATAAATAAAAAAATAAATAAATAAAATTACTGCAGAGTTGTTCAGAAAGATATATAAATTAATTATATTAATGAAAAAAATTCTACTGAAAATGATTTTTACAACCAGTTATAGCTTTGTTAAACGACCATAAAAATATGAAGACATATGTATCTATTATGCATATTTATAATTTGTCGTACCTTTTTTATGAAGAAGCACATTTTAAAACTAAATTAAACTTTAGTGCGTTATTAAAAAATGTTCAAAACTTCAAAAAGTCTACTTATCAATTACACTTTTATTTTTACAAAATTAATCAAGGCAATTATTAAATTTGTATGTAGTGTCTACATAGAAATCAACTATAATATGATATGTAAGAAAAATTACCTTTCTAAAATTCAGAAATCTTTTGAAAGACTGCACACAAATTTCAAATGCATTATTTTCGATCGGCAATAATTATGAAACCTGTGTTTTAATGAAATTGCTCTCGCCGATGTTTCAAATTTAATTCGAGAAGTGTGCTTTACTTTAGTCAGTTTACTTGATAAACTATCTATGCATCAACATTTACATTGTGGTAAACGCATAACGAAATTTGTACAGATTAAGCAACAACGACGAAATTTTTTTGATAGAAATTAGTAAAAAAGGAATAACACTGCTCTTCAAAAAAATTTTTTTTGTTTCGAGATCTGATACCATTTTTACTGATTCTTATGTAAAATGACCTCCTGAATCCGAATATGACTCTCATTTGTCACTCACCATTTTCAAGATACACCACCAACTACCTCAATTTCTTTCCCTGTTCGATAATTTTATGACCATGAAATTGATTTGAAGAATGAAAAATAATTAATTGAATGCCTAAAAACAAAAAAATATATAAAGTTTAAAAAATAACATTAATATCAGAATAAAAAAATATAAGATATGTAATGCATAGTTTCAGTGGCAAATCCCCCCCCCCCCCCAAAAAAAAAAAAAAATATATATATATATATATATATATATATATATATATATATTTCCCTTGTCGCAATTGTCCATGTTTTAAACTTTTCCAACTCTGTAGCCCCTCAGAAGATATTTAACGGTTAAAATAATCCTCCCTACTCCTAAAAATCAAACTTATAGCCTTAAAATCACAGAAAAATGATAAAAATAGGGGGCCATTCCTATACAACGGTGGGTGGTAAGGCAAAATGGGCGTCATATTCGAATTCAGGAGGTCATTTTACATAAGAATATACTGAAATGGTGTCAGAGGCAATTTTCCTGCCGAGCAGCGTAATTTGCAAAATGCGTAATGTACACAGGTCTGCGATGAAATTTTATTCTTCAAAGTGATATGTTTTTCTAATATATTTTTGGATGCTGACTAAGGAAAAACTATTCAAAAATATCCATCACGTACAGTTTTGGTAAAAAATGGGATTTTTTTTAAGCTTAAGGCTCCACTTTTTGAACTCCCATGAAAGTTATTTCCCGGAAAAATCTGGATGGTGTGAGTGAAGAACAAGGAGAATTATTTCATCAAGGCATCAAAGAAATGTAGAGGAGGTATCTGAGGAGTCTTAGGGACGATGGGGTGTGTTAGCAAATTGTTGTTGGATGCTGCATAGAGAATCCCCCTCCCCCCTCTCAAGCCCTTCAAGCCGTGAACAAGAAACATGTTCCAAAGTGAGCTTGTATGTAAAGAAACACATTAAAAGAGTAATCTGTAAATAATAGCCTATTTTGATGTATTTTATACATAAATAGTTTCGAATTTGTTATATCCTCTGTGTGAATTCTTTAAAAACTTCCGAACTTCATCCTTACTTTGTGAATTTTTTTTACGTGATTGGAAGAAAAGATAATCATTTCTGAATCCAGTGTATCAAAACATATTAGAGACACCCAACGCAGTTTATATCTTATTACTGATTTTATTTTATTTTATTTTATTTTTATTTTTTTCTTTCTTACGTTTCTTATTACTTGATAATCGTAAATATAATTCCCTTCTCACATATAGACAATACACGTACAGCGTAATAGACTCTTCCCAGTCAACACCGGAGACCCTGTGCATTTGGTCGCTTTTTGACACAAAATATTCATTCGATAGCAGGTATAACTAGCCTCGTCTATCGTAAAAATAAGATTATCAATCAACTCCTTTTACTTCGTTGACAGGAAGTAAAGACAAGTGACTCTTCTAAGATGACGGAATTCTAACATACCTACCTCAATTATTTGACAGAATGCCAGATAAAATAATTGGCAGTAAGCCAAATGAAACTTAAATGTCGATGTCCATTAGAAATCAATTCTCTACTGCAAGCAATTAAATTTAAGGTGACAATTTAATCAATAAATTCTATCCCTCAAGAAACGTGTTTCTATCTGATTACTTATAATAAAATATATTTAAAAAAAGTATTGCTAAGTATTCTCACTAAGATTTTATGTTGAAGAGTAATAAAAATTTAATTTAAATGACTAATTTAATCAAAATTTTATTTACTAAATTACACACCACTGTATGCATAAGTGAATTGATTGTGGCATTGTTTAAACAGATAAAAATGTACTCGGACTTTATGGATAAAGAAATTAGATTTATCTGTAAAAGTTTTAATTTAATGATTTAATCGTTAAGAGTTTTTTTTTTTTTTTTTTTTTTTTTTTAACCTCTCTCCCACCATAAAAATCATTGCATGTATAAATTAATTACTGTTTATTATATTTAAATAAATGAAATATATGCTTAAGTATTTTGATCAAAAATTTAAATTTATCTACCAAAGCACTTAAAGGATTGTATGAACAGTTTTGAACTTGTCAAAATATATCACTGTAAATGAAAATAATTGCTTATATATATTTCGCTTATTTAAAATTTGTTTTAATAAATAAAAGTATTTTGATGAATGCCCAATTTCAGATTCAAAAATTTATTTTACGATAATCGTAATTAATACATTTTAACCCTACTTTTATCCAATATAGGTATTAATTAATTAATTACCGATTTAAAATAAATTTAAAGAGCATTGTGGAGTATTTTGATTTTGATTTTTTTTTTTAAATATATGTAAAAATTAATAAATAAATAAATAAAAATAAAAATGATTATTTAGTTAAAAAATTTCAGTTTGTCTAAGAAAACATTAAAAATAAAAATTACTTATCGCTGTGTTAAAAAAAAAAAAAAAAAAAAAGAGAAATATATATATATATCGATAAGTTTATCAATATTTAATTTAAGGAAATGAGAGTCAATATATTTTATCTACCACTAAAATAAATCGGACAAAAAATAGATAGAGAAACAATATAAATGTAAATTAATTATTCATCATCATATTCAAAAAGAAAGAAAAAAATATATATATGTTTAAAAGTTATTTTGATCAAAATTTTAAGCATAGCCCCCCCCCTCCAAAAAAAAAAAAAAAAAAAAAAAAAAAAAAAATCACAGCGGTTATTTAGGTAAAAAGTTTTAGTTTGTCTAAAGAAAACATTACAAATCTTAATTATTTATCGCTATGTTAATATATATATGTATATCGATAAATTTATCAATATATAATTTAAGGAAATGAGTCAATGTATTTTACCTACTCGTAAAATAAATCGGACGAAAAATAGATAGAGAAAAGATACAAATGTAAATTAATTATTTATCATTATGTATATATATATGTTTAAAAGTTGTTTTGATCAACATTTTAAGCCCCCCCCCCCAAGAAAAAAAAAAAGGTAAGTAACGTATTCATTAATAAATTTTATTAATCAAAATAAATTATTATAAAAATAAACAAATAATTTATCATTATATTTAAACAAATAATATTTATGTTAAAATATTTTGATTTTGATTTTAAAGTTGAGTCTAAAAAATATTTAATTTTGCATAAATGTTTAATAAATAAATTTCAATTTTCAAAATACCCAGTAGAAATAGAAATAAGTAATATTCTGTGTTTGAATGAATATTTAAAAAGAATGTTGAAACTTTCTGGTTAATGTGAAAAAATAAATAAATAATAATAATAAAAAAATAAATAGAAATTACTTATTTAATCAAGGAGTTTCTGTCACAGAAATAAAATAACTCAAACATAAACTAATTACTTATTGCCTTATTGCTGTACTGAATCACATAATGCATATAGGTAAATTAAGATTTATAATTATCAGCCAAATACTTCAAAAAATAATTAAAAAATAATACATGCAAACATATTTCAATATATTATTAAAAACTAATAATTAATTTCAGTAAATTCAAAATTAATTATAAATATAATAATTTAAGATGATGATTTAATTAATAATTATTTTATCTACCATTATAAATTGATTATGCGTGATATTTAAAAAAATAAATAAAATTTGAGCAATCTGAGATTTAAAAAAAAAATTTGCAAAAACATTTAATTTAAATCATAAAAAAAATAGATTTATTTCATAAAATAAATCCAAATGAACATAAACAATTTCTCGTTATATGCAACAAAGAAAAAACTTTCTAGAGTATTTTGATTATATTTTTTAATTTAACTCCAAAGCATTTAATGTCCGGTGACTCTTTAATTATCATAAATTTTCATTACCGTTAACAAACGTGTATCAGCAAATACTCTCACTGGAGATATAAATTAATTGTTTATTGGTTTAAGTGGCTTTTAAAATGGTATATTTAATTATTAAGATTAAATTTTTAATGCGAAGAAAAAATGTGGCCGTGTAATCAAGGGGTTTAACCTCGGAAATAATTAATTTTAAATTAGCTCCTTATTTTTACCTCAAAAGACAAGTTATATTAAATGTATAGGGTACACCCCACAAAATAAAATAAAATAAAAACATTTGAAAGGCGAATAAAAGAAAAATCATTGTATATAAACTTCCTTAGTAAAAATTTGAATACATAAAATAATATTGAAAACAGTTTCTAAACGAAGTACCGTCTATACGAAGTATTGAGTTATTGTGTGATAATATGTGGCAATCCAATAGAACTGACAATACGATTAGTGTTAATAAAACCCCATACTATCCAATAAAACCTTACACTTATTAAGTGTCCTTTTCGAAACATATTCATAACTCGTAAAAATCTGTTGTCGTAACCATTGTATAATTTTGAATAAATAAGTTTCTTTCTGCAACTCTTTTTAGAAGCTTTTTATTGAAACTGGATTTTGTCATAGCAAGTAAATGTAAGCAACTCTTTTCGTCGCTCGTTGGCTCGCTTTATTAGAGCGTCAGGTTGCTAACGCGGATGGTCATGTGTTCGATCTCCTAAAGACCTATGTGTTAACTTTTGCAGTGTAATTAATAGAAAAGATGTCAGTTGATAAAAGAAAAAATTTAGAAGCTTGTCATCGCATCTTCGTGTCATGCTAATAAACAAGACTCCTCCGCTTTAAAGTAAATGTAAGCAACTCTTTTAGTCGCTCATTGGCTCGCTTTATTAGAGCGTTAGGTTGCTAACGCAATGGTCATGTGTTCAATCCCCGAAAGACCTCTATGTGTTAACTTTTGCAGATAATTAATAGAATAGGTGTCAGTTGATAAAAAACAATTTTTCATTGTCAACACAGTATCTTAAGAATTTTTGAAGAGTTTTTTTAAGAAGCCTTTTTTTAGATACTAAAAAGCACAAAATAAAAAGTTAAGTAAAATAAATAAATAAATATTTTCTTTAGAAGCTTTTTATTGAAATTGGATTTTTGTCATCGTGTCTTTGTGTCGCGTTGAAATAGTTTTTTTTAAGAAGCTTTTTCTTTCTTTTCTTTTCTTTTCTTTCTTTCTTTCATTTTTTTTTTTTTTTTTTTTTTTTTTTGGTAACTAAAAAGCACAAAATAAAAATATAAGATAAGTAAGAAAAAATTTTGAACATTAGAAGCTTTTTATTGTGAAGCCCTAAAAAAAGCATAAAATAAAAATTTATTCTAGCAAAGATATGCTACAAAGATAAAAAAGTTTCAACACTAAAAAATTTTTAGAGAAAAATATAGATATTTCCTTTTTACAAGAGATGAAAATTTTAAAATATTCAAAATATTTTAAAAAGCTTTCAAGACCTTTGAAATTTGTGGCTTAACGAATAATTATACAAAAACTAACAACTAAGAATATTGGTCTCGAATGTGTTGTAAAATATTTTGAATATTTAAAAATTTTCATCTCTTGCAAAAGGAAAATATCTATATTTTTCTCTAAAATTTTCTTAGTGTTGAAACTTTCATTTCTTTGTAGCATGTCTTTGCCAGAAATTTGTTTTACTTTCTGCTTTTTAGAGGGCTTTACAATAAAAAACTTCTAATGTTAAAAATCTTTTTTTTTTTTTTTTTTTTTTTTTTTACGTACATTTTTATTATCCTTTCAAATGT
This sequence comes from Salticus scenicus, assembly GCA_963930645.1. Lineage (NCBI taxonomy): Eukaryota > Metazoa > Arthropoda > Arachnida > Araneae > Salticidae > Salticus > Salticus scenicus. The sequence goes on from OZ005656.1 coordinate 76,621,753, forward strand.
GAGAGTTTTTTATGGGTCAGGATTCAATTCAGATTAATATTCTAGATTTATCAATGTAGGATTTAATAATAATAATAATATATATATATATATATAATTAATAAGTTTTATTTGCTAAAATATATCCCTTTTAATGTAAATAAAGTATTTATCACTACTTAACATGTTAAAATTATAAATTTTATATGCTTGATATTTGCAATATGTTTAATTGATACGGTTCAATCAATAAATTTTTACTTTTTTAAATAAATCGCTGCAAACAAAAGCTAATTATTTACTATCATTATATGTTCTTAAACTGACAAAATGTATACTTAGTACTCAAATTGAGATATTAGATTACTCTTTAAATTTCTACAAAGTTTAACGATCGTTGGAAAGTCTTTAAGACCATTATTGCTATTTCAGTCCTCAAGTTCATCTTGGATTAGGAAAGCTATATTTATTGCTTATAGTAAAAACCGCATTCTTTAAAGAATAAAATAGGAATAAAGTAGAATAAGTGAGGAAGAGGATGCGAAAAGAATGACTTACAGGGAATATCTTCCATCCGATCAAAATAAATAATTCATAGCGCACATAAAACTCTAAGCCCCTCTCCTTTTCTTTTGAAAGTTTTGAGGTCGTCTCGCGAAGTGGCACGAAGAATTTTAATTCAAGGTTTTATATCTCGCACATCAGAATTTTCTCATTAAACACAACTGTACGTGGATGATGATATATGTTTCTCTAATGAATAACAAGTACGTATACTTAATATTCATTTGGTTAATGTATACCCAAATATTAAAAGAATTTCTTTAATATTTTAATATCTCGTTACAATTATTTTAAATTTCCGCTTTATGCATCACAAGAAATTTTAATTTAAGCTTTTATATTTCGAACATAAGAATTTTCTCATTAAACACAAGTGTTCGTGAATGATGATATATTTTACCCTAATGAAAACAAGTGCGGCTGATGTATACTTGATATTCAATTCATATAAACATATTATGATTGATTTACAAATGTTAACAGCATTTATTTAATATTTAAATTTTTTACTAAAGGTAAATTATTTTTTATTCTCTCTTAATTCAGCACGAAGAGTTTTGATTCAAGGTTTTACGTCTCGCACATTAAATTTTTTTTATTAAATATGGGTCGGTTGTATACTTATTACCCATTAATGTAATATACATAATAATGGATACACAAATATTGATTGAATTTCTTTAATGTTTTAGCATTATGTTAAAATAAGTTAAAATTCTTGCTTGTAGTGTCGTGTCGCAAGAAATTATGAAGTTTTATATATTATACATGAGAATGTATGAGTGATATAGATTATGCATATTCAAATTGGATAACAAGTACAATTGACTTAGGTAACACTTGCTTTCCATTTCAGTAACATACATTCCCATTGATTTATAGATATTAATAGAAGTTCTTTAAACACTGTAATTTTTTATTAAAGTTAGTTTTATTTTTATTATTTTTTTCCTAAAGCAGCACAATTGCCCATCTGCGCAGCACTAGTGCGGCGTAAAACCCAACCATCCATCCATCCATCCTAAAGCAGCACAAACTAATTTAATTTTAAGGCTTATATTTTTCATATCAGAATTTTCTCATCAAAAATAAGTGAACATGTATGATGATATATGTTACTCAAATGAATAAAAAGTATTGCTGATTTACATTTGTTATTAATTTTAATAACATACGTTATAATTGATAACACAATTTCTTAAAATTAGTTTAATTTCTATTTTCGTCTAAAGACACACAAATAATTTTAATTTAAGCTTTTATATTTCACACATCAGAGTTTTTTCATCAAACCCGAGTTTCATGGATGATGATATATTTTATTCAAATGAATTATACTCGTTATTTATTTTTGTAACATATATTATAATTGATTAAAATGCTAACAGAATTTCTTTGATATTTTAATATTTTATTAAAATTAGTTTAATTTCTATTTTCTTCTAAAGCAACACGAACAATTTTAATCCAAGGTTTTATATCTTGCATTCTACACTTTTCTCTTTACACACAAGTATTCATTGATAGTGCAATATGTAAGTTAACCCCCTATAAAGCCATTTTTTTCTAGTAATGTTATGTTAAATATTTTTGGGATTGGGATTGATTTATAAAAAGAAATTCATTTAGCTTATTACCTAAAATTAATTTGATTTTTAAGATCATTCATTCTTTTTTTTTTTTTCTTTTTTCTTTGTGGTAAGTATGTTTCCCACCGCCCACTGGGAGCTATTCAAAGGTAAGATATCATATATTTTGCATTTATTTTTATTTTGCATTGCATTATATATTTTTTGCAAAGTTGGCATATGGTGACCAACTTTAGTCAATCGTACAGTCGGTAACAAAAGTATCCAAACACTAGCAAAAATTCCTATATAAAAAAAAAGTAAAGTTAATACTGTTTTGTTAAATAAATCCTTGTCGAATCATGTTCTTAGACTGACTAAGAACATGATTCGACAAGTATTTATTTAACAAAACAGTATTATCTCTACTTTTTTTATATAGGAATTTTTGCTAGCGTTCGGATACTTTTGTTACCGACTGTACGTCTTCTAGAACAGTTTTCTTACTGCTCAAGAAACTTACAGGCCGTCCTTTGCGTTTACGACTTGAAAATCCAGAAATCAGTTGTCGTGCTAGCCGATGTAGAAAATTTAATTGCTCTCTAGGTCCCGAATCTGTTCTACTGACTTTCCAGAAAAAGAAGGCATTTACAATTGCCAGATCAATTAGAAAGTATAGGATTCGACATTTAAAAATTAATAAAGTTGGTGGGAAGTATACTTCCCACGGCCTTATAAAGGGTTAAATGAAAAACTTATGTGACTGTTGTGTACTTGTTATACATTAAAAAATGTACATAATAATGTAATTGGCAAATATTAGCATAGTTTTTTATTATTTCATTAAAATTAGTTTAAATTCTCGTTTGAAATATAGTGAGCAATTTTAATTTAACCTTTATATACTGCATATCTGATTTTAATGATCAAACACAAATTTACATTAATTCTGATAAATGTTACTCAAACTGATAACAAGTATGAATGATGTAGGGATTAATAAATATTAATCATAATTTGTAAATCATAATGGATTTGTAAATGTTAAGAGAAATCCTTTAGTATTTTAATTTTTAATGAAACTTTTTTTTTTCTTTTTTTTTTTTTCTTTTTTTCTTTTTTTTATATATTTGCTTGAAATGGCATAAGAAAATTTAATTAAAGGTTTTATATGTCACACATCATCATTTTGTGCACGGATGATGATATAGGTTGATATGAATATTAAGTGTAATTGTTCTGTATTTATTATTCATTTGAATAACACAATAAAGATATATGTATTTGCATATCATAATCGATATGCAAACGCATATATCTTTAATATTTTAATTTTAATTAAAATTAATGTAAATTTTTATTCTATCTGGAAGCAGCAGGAATAATTTTACTTTAGGTTTTTTTTTGTCTGGCCCATTGGATTGTTTTATTAAATATTTTGTAGTATCACGTTTAAGTGTGAATAATATGTACTTGTTACTTATTTAAGTATCGTTTACCGCAAAATAACTTTACAAAAGTAATTAAATATTTTATTTACTTAAATAATAATAATAATAATAATTCTAATTTCTTCGGTCAGTCTACACAGCGTTTAGTATTCCAATCATTTCTTCTTCTTCTTCTTCTTAAAAAAAAAAAAAAAACCATACATCACTACTTTTTTTTTTTTTTTTTTTTTAAATAAATATAAGTGTACATGTGATTGAAGTCATGTCAATGCACTTTTGTTTTAATTCGTATTCGTGATTAATTTCTGAGTCGCATGAAAAGCGTATATCATAAGAGCTTTGCAAATAACAATTAAATATTTTTAATAAAAGAAATTAAAAAAAAAAAAAAAAAACCTTTTCGATTTTAATGAACTTTTATGTAGAAGGATTTTTTTTCTTTAATTCAAAGTTTTAAATCTGTCATTTGGAATTTTATTTTTAAAAAGAACTGTATCGACATAAAATCAAAAAATGTGAATGTTGTAAGCTTGTTATTAAGTTGAAGCCTATAAAGTAATAGCTTTGCAAAAGCTCTTCAAATCTTTCATTTGTGATAAATTTGGCTTAAACTATTTTTAACTTCTGTAATTTCTCGACGCGCCGTAAGGATTTTTATTTAAAGTTTTATACTCTATACATTTGTGCTTTATTATTAAAAATAATTGTAAGTGAAATTTAAATGTGAATATTGTATAGTTCTTAATCATTTGAATAACTCATAACTATCACTGTCTTATACAGTCATTTGCAAAAATTTAAGACCAGTAGCCCATTTTCAGTATTTTAACACATTGCATCATTTGCGCAGATTATTGTGTCATCTCATGTGATGATTGCATCAGACGCATTCTACTTCTATAAATAAAGATGGTCGGCAAGTTTATCGTCAGTTGTTTGTTAGATTTTGTCGTAGACAGTGCTGTAGTGTAATTATTGTAATGGGTAAAAAAAAACTTCACTCACTGTTTCAAAAAGGTCAGAAATATTGACCCTGCATAAAATTGGGTTTTCTAAACGTCAAATAAGTTCGAGGTTAAGCATGAGCAAGACAGCTGTGCAGAAAGCTATTAGTAAATTTAAAATTTCGGGAAAATTTGCGGACCTTAAGAGAAGCGGCCGCCCTAGAAAAACGAGTTCATGTGATGATCATGTGGTAAGAAGGATGGTCGTACGAAATTCAAGAACCTCCTGCAATACGATTAGACATTCTCTGACTGCAAAGGGCACCAACGTCAGTTTGAGTACTATTTCAAGACGTTTGGCCAAAGATTTTGGTTTATCATCACATAAACCTGCAAGGAAACCTCAACTTACTCCAAGTATGAAAAAAAAAAAAAAAAAAAAAAGACTGACTTTCGCCCGACAATATCAGAATTGGACATAGTACAGCAGTGGAGTAGGGTCTTATTTTCGGATGAGTCAAGTGTGCAGCAATTTTCTGTACGTGCTACAAGTGTTCGCCGCCCAAAGGGAAAAAGATATGATGTGGGATATACGATTCAAACTGTGAAACATCCTCCAAGCCAAAAGATATGAATACAATGCCTGTATCCGGTATTGCTAATCTCTTTTTGTGGCACCGAAAACCACTATGAACGGAAAGCGGTACCTAATTTGTTACGTGAGAAGTTGAAGCTTCACATGCGTGTTCATAAATGTTCTTCATGCATGATTGGGCTCCGTGACACAGGGCGAATATTGTCAAGAAATAACCGAGGGCACAGATAATCAAAGTGCTAGACTGCCCAGGTAACAGCCGAAATTTGAATCCAATCTGTGGTGTATTGGGAAAAATAAGGTCGCCGAAAAGCAACCATCCACTGCTACGGCATGTGTTGAAGCAATAAAACATGTCTGGTGCACAGACGTTTCTAAAGCTTACTGCAAGTCTCTTATTTAGAGCATGCCTAAGAGGATTGCACAAGTTATTAAAAACAAAGGAGGTCCTACAAAATACTGACTTTAATTACAGTAAATAACTATGCACAGTCTATTTTGTTCTTTTATATGTAAAATATGCATGTTATTTTTGCGGAATTCCATTAAATCTGATTTTTTTATGGGTGGTCTTAAACTTTTGCAAATGACTATATACAGGGTCTCCCATAAGTCTGTAGACATTTTAAAAATTCATAACTATTGAATGAATTGATAGAATTTAACGCGTTTGTGAAAAAAATATTTTGGTGAAAGGGGATTTTTTCGGTAAAGAAAAAATAATAATTAAGCTATTTGGCGATAGTTGGAGCTGTGTGTGACCAGATCACACATTTTCATGAAAAACTTTACTTATTCGTATGTAAATGTTTACAGGCATATAAAACCTATTCTATTTGTCTGTCGTCAACACAAATTACAGTTTGCAAATGAGTTATAACACTGCTAACTGCAGTTTCAGTCGGCAGCTCTTACCTGCGGTAAAACATCTTCGCCAATAACGTTTTATCTACGAAGTCAGCATCGAAATTAAAACTTCATGCGAAAAATGTAACTATTTGTCTGACAAACGTCAAAAAAATATATATCCCCCTTCAGGAGAATGATTGTTTTGCAAACCGCGTCGTTCAATTATATCAATTCATTCAATAGTTATGAACTTTTAAAATGTCTACAGACTTATGGGGCACCCTGTATATATATATATATATATATATATATATATATATATATATATATATATATATAAGGGAATCCCAGTGGGTACGCAACCTGAGATATCAAAAGATTCTGACAGATATTGGGGTAGGATATTTTAATACCCCACATGTAAGGATACGCACGTGTGTGTGTGAGAGGGGGGGGGATATGGTTTCTGAATATGGCGCCTTAGTCTAAAAATGCAATTAAGAAAAAATATTTTGACACTGAAATTCTCAAAACGTTTTTTATGCTGTTATGCTGAAGAAAATGAATATGCTAGAAAGCTTTAAAAAAGTTCTGGTATTAAAAGTATTTTATAAACTCTATAAATGTAAATTCTGTAATTGTCCAAATTAGGAGATAATAATTATTATTATTGTTTGTCAGTGTAGGAGTCTGTATAAAATATTTTAAATATTTTAAAGAATTTTGGTATTTAAATTAATTTTAGAATTACAAAAGATCAATTTTTGAAGAAAAAAGTTACTTAAAAAAAATAAGAATAAAAATAAAAAAGATAATTTTTTGTATTATTATTTGTAGACTATGGTACTATATTCAGAAACCCCGCATAGTGCGTTTGAAAACTCTCATCTCCTTGTTAACTATAAAAATTTGTAAATATCTCACGCTGCGCATACCAAATGATACTCTCTATATTAACCAAATTTTATTAAACTGTTTTTTGACTGAAAATTTTACATGTTTTTATACTTATTTTAGAAAAACTCAAAGAATTTCGATTTAAAATTTACTCACTTACTAGATCTTTCTCCTAAAACATTTGATGAAGACGAAATTTGAGTGAATTTAATAAACATATTAGCAATCGTTTTTATTAACAGAATAGATCAGTTTAACAAATAAATATTAAGCCAAATTTTTTAGACTATTTAAATTTTGATTAAAATTTTTTATTAAAACTATGTTTAATTACTGTATTATTAAAAAAAAAGCTAGAAATTTTTTATGTAAAAATATTTTGAACATCTAGCTATCAAAATTTGCAAAAATCTCACACTGCATACCGCGTGACACGCTCTATATTAACCAAATTTTATTAATTTATGTTTTGATAGAAAATTTACATGTTTTTATTCTTATCTTAGAAAAAATGGAACAATTTTTATTTAAAATTTTATTACTCGCTTACTAGAAGTTTCTCATAAAACATTTAATGAAGACGAAATTTGAGTGAATTTAATAAACATACTAGCAATTGTTTTCAATAACACAATAGATCATTTTAAGAAATAAATATTAAGCCAAATTTTTTAAGACTCGTTAAATTTTGAACTTAGTATGATAAAAAATAAATACTTTTTCATGTTTTTTAAGGTCTTGATCTTTTTTTTAGACCTATATGTGGCAGTCACATACAAAAGTATCATTTCATTAAATTCTCATTAATTACTATGATGAGGTCATGCGCATAATTTTTATTGTTTATATCTTCAAAAATTCATCTTAATTCACTAGATAAGAATATTTCAAATGCATATTTTGCTTTTTTCCCAACGTTATAAATAAATGATCAAAGCTTTATCTCCTGGTCTTGTTTAATCTCCCCACACAGGACAAAAGATTTTATCCGGGGAACAACATCTGAATTTCACATTACTTGAAATTTTAACCAAACTGGTCCTGACGTTCACAGGAAGCTTCAATAAGAGTTTTTTTTTTTTTTTTTTTGCTTATTTAAAAATTTTATTTAGAAATTCGAAAATTTTTCATATAAAAAATGATATTTTTTTTTTTATTTTTTTATTTTTAAAGGCTGTACTTTATCATCACTTAAATTATACTTCATTGGATATTCGTCAGCGCGAACATAATCATTCTTAAATATTTACTTTGATATTTGCTGATTCAAATTCACGAACCTCCCCTTTTTTAAAATCTCGAAATCCTGAGTACACACCTTCGTGAAATTTTAAAATCAATAAAACATTCCCATACACTAGCATCATTTTCAGTAGTGTCCACCAGATGGTGTTAGTAAGGAGATTGATTGCGAGAGTCGAATTTGATTTTCAGTCTTCAATGCGCTATTTGAAGAGTAATTACTTCCACTTTTACTCACGAAAACGGTAATTGCAAAAGACGTTCATAGGTGTGAGATGTTGCGAAAGCTTCTTAGGTGTTTTATTGGATGCCATTATAGCTTTTGATATTGTGTTGAGAAGCTAAGCTTTCTAGATTACTAATTATTTTTGTTTTTAGATAAAGGTCCGGAGGATATTTCGGAAAACTTGATAGAAGAGACGTCCAAATGTACTTTTAAAAGCTGTCTATAAGAATGAAAGTGAAGAATTCAAGAATACAAAATTAAATTGTACAAAAATAAAGAAATAAATTTAATAAAATTTTTCAAAAATATTAAGAAATATTCAAGGATTTATAAGTTCAGTTTTTATCAAAGAATTTTTTTAAGGATAGTTAAAAAAATTCATCCTTTTTAATTTTTGAAATTTTTTTCTCTTGATTATACGATTTTTAAATAATTTTCGACTTAACACAGTAAATTTGAAAAAAAAAAAAAAAAAAAATAATAATAATAATACTTTTTCGTAAAGTATATTGTAAAATAGGTTTTAAAAATAATTGTTAAATGAATTTTCGGTTGTCCTTAATTTGGGCAATCATATCAAAGAATTCAGTTTTTAATTACTTTTAAACTCTTTTTCAATTGTCATACTTGGCGAAATTATACGTAATTTTACAGAAAACTTAATGTAATCATGGTGTTTTTATTAATAAAAAAAACAAAACAAATTGTCTATATTATAACACTAGCAGGCTACGCCCGCTTAGCCGGTCCTCTATATTAAAATTAATTTTCAAAATAATTTAATCACTAATTTTTTTTATATCACTGTATAAATAAAAACTTATATATATATATATAAGTATATTGAAAATATTGCTAGAAATATATATAGAAAATATTGCTCTAAAGCTCTCTCTATATATATTGCTCTAAAGCTTTCTCTCTATATATTGCTCTATATATTGCTATAAGAAAATGTTCTAAACCTCGCTGCGGGTACAAGCTGCCTAGGGCAGCTCTTTTCCCGCCAGCACAGCATCGGGTCCAGATACCGACAAATATAATAAATAAAAGAAAAGTAGATTTTCATTTAAAAGGAATTAAATAAACAAAAAGTAAACAAATTTTAATTAAACTTAAATTTTAAAAAGTTTAATCCTTTGTACTAAATTACCAATTTTTCCGATAAATACAATAAATAAAAAAAATTCCTTTAAAAGGAATTAATTAAATAAATGAAAAATAAAAAGTTGTTATATTATAAAAATTATACATAAACATAAGTGTTCTAAATATATGTATATATTTTAATTTAAAATTTAATATGTTTAATTTTTTCTACTGTTTACCATTAGATTTCAATATATATATATATATATATGAAGAAAAAAATAATTTCGCCTTCTAATTAATGAATTAAATAAATAAATAATGAATAGTGTAATAGCCGTTGCTAAGATACGCAGACGTGATTGAATGAAAGAATAAATTTTAGAAAATGAAACGGAAAAGCCAATTTATATAATAATAATAATAAAATTAAAATAAAAATAAATCTAACGATCAATTTTTACAACCTTTAGTTAAACGTGAAATACTTAAACTAAGCTTAAGTTTTACTTGAGTGTTACATATCATGGCTTAAAGTAAAACAGTACGCGCATTTATTTATATTGCATAATAAATTAAAAAGAACGTACATAACACTTTGAAAATGAAACAGTGGTAAACAGTAATCACTCTCATCAGTGGGTTATTTTGTGTTTTTGTAGAATACCGATTTAACAAACAGTGATTTAGATCGAAATTTAAATTGATAAAAATAATTTCAAACTTAAAATTAAGTCTCAAATTTCAGTATAGATTACACATTAATATTGAAAATTTACACATATTTTATTAAAATTTAGGTCTTATTAGACTGGTTAGATAAAGTTTACCAAATAACTTTTTCAACTCTATATACGAAATTAATTTAAATATGTCTAACTTAAAAAAATTCATTTGTATAACTGTAATTTATGAACCGTGTATCTTTTGTTAATTTGTTTAAACTTTAAATCAAATTTTAATGGAAAATTATAAAGAATTCAAACTTTTTAAGCTATTAATTGGTTTGAATAATAATCATAGATTAAGAGGGGGAGTAAAACAGGTCTTTAGATTACAAAAATGTACAGGAACAAATTTATTTATAAGACTATACACTTTTATATTGAAAAATACTTCATAAGAAGATGTAATTCTTCCCCCCCCACACACACACAAGAAAAAGCTTTTTATTTATTTTTATTTTTTCCCTACGATTAGTCATATTTTATATTTGTTTCTCCCAATTTGTTCTCCTATTCACGTAATTTTTATACATATTTTAAACTTCGTTTGAACACTTTTAAACTGCGACATGCATTTCCAAAACCCACATTATGCGCGTAATTTACAGCCTTCATATAGTCCATGATATATATTTTTTTATTTTGATGTTTTACATATTTGTAAGAGTCCATTCAATCGTATACTCTATTTTATCGGAATTTTCCAATATTTCGTTAGACAAAGGTTGGTTGGTTGAGTTTTACGTTGCACTAGTGCTGCGCAGATGGGCAATTGGCGACGGTCTGGGATGCACCATTAGAGGTGGTCTGGAGACATGCCATCACAATTTTGATCCTCCACGGAAGGGATGGCTCTCCCGCTTCGGTAACACCCAGAGGTATAATCGTTTGACGAAGGATATGCATAATCACTAATGCCTTTAAATTCTTTCATAATTTACACACTCATTTTTTTTTATTGTTTCAATAATGTGTTTTTTCAATTCAATTCTTTTTTCTGTTTATGCAGGTTAATTTCCAAAAACATTGTTTTAAAATATCCTTTTGAACTGTAAATTTCGTTTTAAACGTTTATACTAAACGTAAAACTTAACATTTGTAACTTGCAAAATACATAAGATTTTCCAATTACCAATTAAAAAACTAGAGATATGCATAACTTAAACGTCTATTTGACTTCAATTTAAATATTTGCAACTCGCAAGATTGAAAAAAAAAAAAAAAAAATAAAAAAAAAATATAGAAAGATTCTTCAAAGCTAAAATGAAATACTTTTAATAAAAGGCCACAGGCATATACTATAGAAGCTTGTATAAGACACAGGCAACTATTTCATTAATTAATTTCAAACTATATTTACTATAAATCTATTCAGAAAGATTTGTTTTGCAAGAAATTCTTAAACGCATTAAAATTGCATTTGACGGGAAAGGATGTTGCTCGCCAAACCGCATGCACTTTTTGTCTGTTTGCGCCAAGTATTCGAAATTATTTTATTTTTTTTATAGAATTTTTAGTGGGATTCCGCCGATAAATTTGACTGATCTTCTATTACCTATGTGAGTAGTATCTCTGTAATTTTTTTCGCAATATTCTGAGTATGCGCTTTAAGGAAACCTTCCTTGTAAGATCACGACTCGACAAATATTTACTTAATAAAACAGTATTGGGTTCACATCTTTTACAAAGGAATTATTACTAACGATTCAATAATTTTGCTGCCGACTGTACCAAATTCTTTGAAACTTTTATATATGTTAAGTTTATGTAATATAATAAATCATATCAGGTACCTGAAGATTTTAATAAATTTATGCACCGAATAAATATAAAATGTTTTCAATTAAATATATCTGTACACAGGAGGTAAAGAATACTATGGCCATTTTGTGAAAAGTGTTAGCATCATGCTTTTGATGTGTATATTTCATTTTATATAAAAGCATAAAGCACTATGCAGAGTTACTATAAAGGAGATAGGATAGTGGAAGATAAAACTATGTTCATTTTCTTTATTGATTTCTCAAAGCATCATTAACATCATACCTAAAAAGATAACATTTTTTTGTGACAGGGTACATATATGTACTATATATATATATATACTTCGTGAATTTAATCGTTAATGAAACAGCTCAGACGTTAATTCTTTATCGATTACTCGATGTTTGCAATGCTTTTATTTTTAATTTCAATAATTTGTTGTAAAAGTTTTACATGTGGCTACTCTGCTTTTTTCTAGTTTTCTCTCTGGATTCCTTGATGATTTGATTTAATAATTTATTTAATTTCTCATTCAAAATAGTTTTGCTGCCTCGATCGGGGCTGGAACAATATAAATTGCTATGATTAGCTATATTGTTTTACAAAATCGATGCAGCTTTCACAGCTTTATGAAGTACATGTCCCCTGACGTGTTTTTACTTCTAATTTTAAGCATTTTTATCCAATTATTATTTCTGTGGTCCTTTAGTTATTTTTTCTGTCATTAAGTTTAATGGTCCTTTTTTTTTTATTATTATCATTCATGTCGGCGTAAGTAATTTAAATTGTTTTTGTCTCTTATTGGTTATTAATCTGTATAGCAACATTTTTGTGCCAGTCTTACCTATAAGTTAAAATCAGTTCTATTTTTGTTGTGTTGATATTGTTTTGTATCTATTAATTGCTAATTTTTAAGGTTAAATTTTATTACGATATCTATCATTTATATATATATATATAGATATATATGTATATATACATACATACACACATACATATAAATAAATAAATAAATATATATATATATATATGGAAATGACGATGGTTTGAGCAATGTCATATTATTTCAGTGATATCTAAAATGTAAGACATCTAAAATTATTTTTAATTTCGTTGTTTTGCCAATATTTATCAAAATAAGTTTTAGTTTTCATATTTTAATTTTCTATTCATAAAAATTCTTCATTAGTTTTAAAACACATAGGGTGAAGTGGGGTAAATGTAACTTAGAGGTAAGCGTAATCTCGCCTAACTCAACTGGTAAATTAACTTTAGATCTAATAGACAACATACTTGTTTGTTTAAATCTTTCTTTCTTATATTTAGCCTTTGGAAAAAAATTAGATGTAAAATAGTGATATATTTAGAAATTTGAAAAATTTCATATATTTCACTCTTCAGCAAAATGCCCCCTCTCTAAATTCACAGTTTGGTAGTTGCTGTATTTGTGAAGCAAACTTCACAATTTTTGGTAAGCAAACTAAATTTTGTATGCAGATTTTGTATGTAAGTCCAGATTTGTTCTAGATCTTTCTGGTGGTTAAACTTATTCCAGTAATTTTAAATGTCAGGAAATGTATCCAAGATACTTTTACTTTTCCGAGCAATTTAACTGTATCCTTTATAATTTTATTTTCCTGAAATAAAATAAAATCTTTTTAATTTCGTGTGTATAGTAATAAAAATTAGAAAAAAATAAAAAGAAAACTTAGTTACTCTACGAAAATACTTTTTTATAAGGAATTCTAAATATTTTCAAAGAGATATTTGGCATTAGTTTAAAATTTGTATTTAATTAAGTAGTACTTTTCTTTTGTACAGAAAAACAAAATTTTTCGTTTTTATTTATACTTTATATGTAATTTATGAGGTTCTTTTATGTTCTCACCTCAATTTTAAATAATTATAATTTGATTTTATTAAGATTTTTTTTTTGTATGGAACAACTTTAGTATCGACCTCTTTGGCAAAATTTGAAATTCGGTACCGAAGCAGCTTGGATGTTTCCCGCCAAAATCTGTAGTTATACAATTGCGATAGCCATTTCAATTCATCGCAAAAATGGCTAAAAATATTTAAAGTTGCCGAAGAAGAAGCTGCGCCTTTTGTATTTATTTATTAGTAATATTTTCCATTAAAGACTTCGGGAAATGTTTTTTTCATGCATTTCTCTTTCCATTTTACACCTTTGTTCAATTCATTTATTCATTTCAAAATTCTATAAACACTATTTCGACCGGAGAAACGCCAGGTAAACCTGCTAGTACACAATAAAAATTGATAATTTGGATTATTTATTTCTAACTGAAAACTATTGTAAATTTACAGCGACTCTGACTAAACATTACGATAAATTTACAAAATTCTTTTTTACAAAGTATTGTTACTTTGAATGTTTAATTTAGTCTTCTTACGATTTTAATTCTTAATCTGGAGCCTCTTCTTTATTTTCTAGAATCTTATAAACGGGAATTGTTTGTTGCATACTCGGGACATTTTAATAACATACGATCAATTCTGTCAGCTACTAAAATTTTTACAGCTCGAAACGATCAGAATTTCTCACGTTATATTTACCGAAATTCTTCTGCACACTTTTTTCTTTCACCACAAAAGAAGCAGTAAAGAATTTCTTTGATCATTATGCATAGCGTGTTGTTTGGGTAGTTCATTATATTTCGGAAGAGCAAAATTGAGAAATTGATTTTTTAAAAGAAGAATGATGACTAATAATATGATATAAATTGTTGAATTCATATCTTATTGAAAAAACGTTAATATATTTTTACTTTCTTCTGAATTCAGTAAAAAACGTATTGGCCTTCTAAAAATTTTCAACTTTGCATTTTCGAAGGATTAACAGGTTTTGAGAGATCTAGAACACAATTTGGCCATTTTTTAGAAAATGCCTGTCTGTGTGTGTGAAAGATTTTGTGGCAATTGTATTTCAGGAACTACTGCACAGATTTCATACAAATTGACATGTAGTCAATTACAGCTTGACATAAATTAGTGTTTATCAATTTTTGTGGAAAATTGCTCAATAGGTGGCGTTGCAATTGTGTTTTCTCTAAACTTTTAACATGACAGTATAGGACAAAATTTCGTATAAATGTGCAGAAACGTAATTTTTTAACGTATCATTGTAAAATTTAAAAGAATTATTTGTAATAGTAATAGTAAACTAGGAAAGAAAAAGTTTCTATATGTAGTAGCACAGTTTCCCTTCTTTGACTAGGGAAGGAGGTGGGGGGTGGGGAGGCGCTTTTCAAACCGCATAGAACAAATTGGCATACCAAAAAATAAAACTATTTTTTTTTTTCTAACAGTGCACAGACTTAGAATAAATGCGGAATAATTAAGAAATATTATTTAAAAATGTTACAATTGGTAAAACAATTGGACTAATACAAATTAATAATAATATTAATAATAATAATTAAAAAAAACTAAATAAATATTTAGTAGTTACATAATCACAGTTAACAGAATAAATCCGAAGAAAAGTAAAGTTAGGTATTCTCTTTCTTTAACCATCTCTCCTCTTTCTTTAAGCGACTATTTGGTTTATGGAGCCTGAACAAAATATTTTTCGCCGATGTGTAGGGCTCAATAATACCAAAATAACAACGTCGATTATTTCATAGAATTTTTGACAGTACAATCGATTATTCCGATAGCACAATCGATAAGCAACCATCTCTACTGGGTTTAGAACGAATTTTTTTGAGTGTAGAAGGAAATTCATCAAAGTATAGATGATATCAAAACATTTATTTGAAAAGTGAAATTGAATTATTTGTCGAAAAATCAGATGATTATCTAATGGTAGACTTTGAAAATGATGAATATATATATACACCCTTTCAAAAACAAGTGCTGAAAATTTTCTTCTCTGTTTTTTTCTATTTCTTTTTTCTAAAATTATTGAAAATGCAATTTTACCGCTTAATAGTATTAATTAATTAATTATTAATATTATTAATAATTTGATGTTTGTTAATTTCAATAATAATTTTATTTTCAAACATATAATTATCTCCAATTTCCCACTAATTTATAAAGTTATATTAAGACAATAGTAAAAAAATGTTTAGCATACACTCATGTACTAAAATACCAAATGGAGAGTTTTTTCTTTAAATAAATTCACCCCCTCCCCCTAAAAAAAAAAAAAAAAAAAAAGAATTATACAGTCTCTGCTGATAAAATTTTCAAACATATATTTCCAAGACCTCACCGAGATAAAGATAAATATAAAATATGAGTTTGATTTATTGCTTTAAAGAACGAGTTTGAAGATACACTGGTTATTTTTATTTAAAATGGAACAATTTATTATTTTGTTATGAATAATTTTCACATAAATAACTCAGTCTACAGCTTATCAAAATGTATTAATAAAACTGAATGAAATACAAACACACATATAAAATGTTACAGTATTTCGGGAGTTAAGAATTTTTTTAAAAAATGTTATACTTGAATGCAACTGTATGTTTATCAAAGCCTACAATGTAAATAAAATACTGAATTCTGAAATATTAAAACAAGGTCTACATCTGTAATATTTTTGTTATTCTAATATACAGTGAAGCAGCGATAATTCGGAATTCTGTAATCCGGCCACACCCATAAACCGACAGTAATGATTTTTTCTTTCTTACCTCCGCCCGTAAATCGTAGTAGCCCGTAAATCGAAGCATGCTTGCCAATTTTTATGGATCGTTAGTAAAGTTTACGGATTTTCATTTAATTTTATTGATTTATGGACCAGCGTGAATTTTTTTACAGATTAATCAGGATGATGGCAAAAATTCCGAAAAAGAACAACGAATTTTTTGTCTCTCTATGGCAAATCCAAAAGTTATTAATAAAAGAGATCATTCCTATTCCTGATACCGAAAAGTCAAAATAAACACGGCTACCCGAAATCTCGGTCAACAGTTTTTAGGACTTGAAAAATATGATTTTACCAGCGATAACCAACTAATGATGTGCATGTTAATCAGTGAACGATAAACTGAAAAACAAAAAAGAATGAAACAAATGAAATTGACTGACATATTTAATAGAATGCAGAAATGTCAAATTCCTGATCTTATTTGTTATTGAGCCAGTTTTAATATCAATTTTTTTAATTATTATTATTTGTACAGAAATAAACGATCTGTATTACTGTTTTATAAAAGTTATTTTAAAAATTTTAATTTCTTTCAAATGTTATTTTAATTATTTTCGTTTTTGATTGGAGTTTACATACATTTTTTAAAGCTAATTAAATATATATATATTTCTTTAGATGCTATGACTGCTATGGTTTCGATATGCATTTTCGAAACACCTATCCGGTAAAATCCATAATCCCTCAATGTCTATTTACCACCGATGCCTCACTGTAGTAAAAAAAAAAAAAAAAAAATAAATAAATAAAGACAAATTTTTTTAAAATACACACATTTTTAGGGAAAATGCGAGTAAATATTATTCATATTATAAACTCTTTTTAGAGATAATATGATTTAAAAAACAAAAAGTGTACCTAAATAACCATGAAGACTACCAATTTTCCCGTAGTAACCAACTAACATATAATGTATGTCATAAGGCTATTTAAAAGGCAGTTTATATAGTGAGTTTAAATAAAGTCGATGGTGCCATTTTTTTAGACACATAGTTCAGAGACTTTTCACTTACCTAATCAAAATTCTGTTCAATTTTCCTGTGATAATTAATACATACGAATGGACAACCAAATGGGTGCTTATATAGCAAACTTGAAGAAAATCAGTAGGGCGGTTTTTGAGCTATAGACTTTTAGTCCATTTTAGAATATCATCAAAATTTAGCAAACTCATCTGGAAATCAACTTATAAATACAAAAAAGACATCTAGAGAGATAACATAGAGAGTTTGAAGAAAATCTATGGAGAAGATTTATAAGAAACTCATTCTCGAGACCTAAAATCGATTTACCTTGTTAGGATGTAATACATTTTTCTACACCAACCAATAATATATACGAAAGGCCATCTAATATATCTAAACGGAGGTTTATACAGTAAGTTTAAATAAAATCATTAGATTTATTTTTAATATACAGACTTTCAGCCCACTTCCATTTTTCCAATTTCTACCAAAACTTTTCAAACTCAACTGCACACTGAACCTGCTTTACTTTTAATGCCGTTGTATTGTTCTATCTTTTTTATTTTAAAAATATGATAGTAAGATAAGGTGACCATATTTTCAAACACTGATTTGAGGACAAATTACCGTTTGTCCCCAAATCGAAGTAAATTTCGAGGACATTGAAAACTCTAATTGGGGACTTTTTCGAGGACACAATAGACCAATATCTATATGCATTATTAATAAAAAGAACTCTGATTTATACATTACAAAATGCTTTGAATCACTTTTTTCTATGAAAAATTGCTGAGCCTAAGGTAAGTTTATGCAAATTAAACTATCCCAGCATTATTAAAATAATCAAGTCTATAGAACCTATTTACACTTTATTATGATGATAGGAGAAAACACAAAATAGCACCATTTCATTTTAATCTTCAGAATCCCCACTCCCTGAAATGCAGAAATTATTCCCGATTATATAACTACAAGAAATAATTTCATTAAGCAAATTTTATTTTTCACTTAACATAAATCGGGCAAGATAGAATTTATATACTGATTAGTAGTGCATGATTCTTTCTCTGCACATGAAGTATGAGGGTCTTTATTTCAAAGTTCCGTTGATTTTCAAGATTATCCAATTACTTCTGCATTAGACTGCGATTTTGATTGGATTGGAATAGATGGGTTTTACGTCTCATTAGTGCTGTACAATGGGCAATTGGCGACAGTCTAGCACTTACCCCCAGAGGTAGTCCGGAGACATGCCATCACAATTTTGATCCTCCACGGAATGGACTGTGATTTTGAAAGAAATACACGCAAATATTTAAATTTGGGGACATTTAGCGTCCCCGAATAGTCAAAGAATTTTTGGGGACAAAAAATAGAAAAGGCCAAAATTCGAGGACAGTCCTCGAATTTCGAGGACGTATGGTCACCTTATAGTAAGATGATTCCCAACACACATTTATTTATTTATTTATTTTTTGACTCAGAGGATCTTAAAACACAAAATCAAAGGAATATTAAATATCGAAAATTTTCCTTGATATTTCCAATAACACACAGTGTTGGGTAATGGAAGTAAAAATAAATATATTTTTTACAAATATTCTTTAATTTTTAAAAAAGAAAAAAATATATTTTATGTATAAAAATTAAACAACAATTTTGCGTTTATGCTAGATTTTGTACAACTTATTTAACTGTTATTTTATAATTTTACTTTCCATTTCAATATGCATTTCTGTAACACTTGCCTGAATTAAACCCAAGACTAGAACCCTCGTGTATGGATAAGGTTAATGCCTTAGCCCTAATACCAACATTTGACCTAAAAATTTTACGCTATTCCTGAAAAGTACTAATATTTTACTGAATTACCTTTCTTTCTTTTCTTTTTCTTCTTCTTCTTTTTTTTTTTTTTTTTAATTTTTTTTTTAGAATTTAATTTTGCATAGAAAGAAATGTAAAATAACTAAGTTTAAGCGTAGAATTTATTTTTTATTCTGAAAAATTTGTTTTTTAGAAAATACAATTAGTTACTTTGTTTTGTAAAGGTATAGCGTATTTATATTTTGAAGTTAGAAATTTAGTCCCACTTATTCACCATATTCTGATTTTTCTGCTGAATTTTCTTCATAAATATCTTTGACTTTCATATTTTCAATTGATGTTCTAAAAAAGTCACGTTCGTTTTAATTAATCAACTATGGCTGTAACGTTGGACATTATGTGAAAATTAAAATTAAAATTAAAATAAAATATATACAGATTCGATGCGTTAAAAATTCATTGTAATTTTAAAATTTTGTGGCCATCACAAAACTGTTTTCTATATTTTTCATTACAAATTATAGCGTATAAATTATTTATTAAAATTATTTTCCATGATGAATACAGATGAATACAGACATGATGAATACAGAATCTCAGAGAAGTATAAAAATAAATGTCGAAAGAAAGTCGATTTTGTACCTTATAGTATTTGAGGAATAATAATAATAAGAAAGAGACAACTTTGTTTTAAATTACTACAAATCTATGGTTCAAACATTTTTCTTTTTTTTTTTTTCTTTTTTTCTTTTTTTTTTCTTTTTTTTTTTCTTTTTTTTTTTTTTTCCTTAAATAATCATATTGAAAAAATTTACCTGGTGTTTGTGTGTGTGTAGAGGGCAGCGATGCTCCTACACACACACACACACACACACACACACACACACACACATTTATTATTATTTTTTTCTAGTCAACTGTTACTATTGTCAACAATTCTTTTTAATTTCTCCTCAAAAATTCGTTAAAAATATTTCTCATGATAATCTCTCGGACAATATTAAGAAACAATATTTTAGGTAAAAATTAAAAATCTATTTTTCGACATAAGAAATACGGAATGTGAATTCAAAAATTAATATTAAACATAAAGTAAAATGTATGTGGACTCGACTTCAGACTCGTAGACTTTGTAGACTCGATAATTTTACTGAATTTTGTCCTATACTGCCGTATAAAAAATATGTAAAAATGATATAATAGTGCAACCTGTTCAATGACTTGCACCAACAGTTAATTAGAATCAAGTTAAGTCAAAATATAACCAAATATAAACTTGTGCGATATAACCTCCACAAATTTTTGCACACTAAACTTAAGGCATTTTCTAAAAATGGTCAAACCGTGTTCAAGCTATTTCAAAACATGTAAATCCATAGAAAACCGAACTTCGAATTTTTTCACGAATCCAATACTTTCTTCTTATATATGTAGAAGAAACAAAGAAGGATAAAAAATTTCTGTCTGAACGAATAAGATTTGGAAGTAGCAGAACTTTTTAAATAACACTGCGCTGATAAAAAAAAAAAAAAAAAAAAAAAAAAAAAAATCAAGCTTTGATACCATTTTTACTGATTCTTATGTAAAATGACGTCCTGAATCCGAATATGTCTTTAATTCTGTCCAATCATCCACCGTTTTCTCGGGACGTTACCCCCTCCTCTAATTTTTGTCACTGTCCGGTAATTTTATGGCCATGAATTGGATTTGGTGGGTGGAAAAGGATTATTTTGACATTAAAAAACATAAAAAAAAATGTATAATAAAAATTAATAATAACATATTGATAAAATATAATAAATGTAATAATTTATAATTTCAGTACCAAATTCCCCCCTCCCCTAAATTTCCTTCTTGTTACAATATTCATATTTTAGAATTTTTCACCTTTGTAGCACATCAGAAGATATTTAACAATTCAAATAATCCTTTCCTCCCTTCCAAATCAAATTCAAAGCCATAAAATTACCGAACAGTGATAAAAAAAAAAAGAAGCGGGGGTGGGGGATTCCAAAACAACGGTGGGTGATGAAGCAAAATGGGCATCATAATCGAATCAAGAGGTCATTTTACATAAGAATTTGCAGGAATGGTGTTGGGGTCGATTTTCCAGCAGAGCAGTGTGATCAAATAAGCTGTAAATCTAACAATCTCCAATATAGTTATGTCATGCAGTTTATGAAATATATTTATGCAAAATCTGACATTTAATGAAAAATAAAAATCCTATATTTATCATTCTTTGTTCTTACTGATCTACTGTCATTATTCCTTAAGTATTGTGAAATGAATTTTATGATATTAACGATAAATCACTGACCGAAGTTTGCGGAGAAGATTTAAAGCAAAAAAAAAAAAAAAAATGTTTCATTTGAATACCAGATATTCAAGATTATGAAATGTTTTAAAATAACAGATCGTTTAGAAATTTTTTAACGAACTGGTAGGTCTATATTCAAAGAAGAATACAAACCAACTGTGAAAATTCGTAAAGTGTACAATGTGTCATGATGCATTTCATTACGATTTCATTGCAACTTGTTTACGTGAATAATTTAATCTTGATTCTTTTCTATAAATCGCTGATAATTGCATGAAAGTGTACCTATAAAATATTGTGATGTGCTCATGAAAATAAATACTCTATAAAAGTTTCTGCTAGGTTTAAGTTATTTAACTTTTTTCACGGTTTAACTGATGCCGCTATTGTAAAGGTAATTGCTCCTAGTCACTGTACATTTATTACTTTACGAACATACGTATGTGAGGAAAGTATTCTAATCATGTCAAAAATCCGGCTTTGAGATTTTGGTGTATCTACTCGTTTTGACGTCCCGAGGTCATTTTTGCTATTTTTATAATAATATATCTATGTGCGTGAACACGATAGCGTCTAAACGCTTTGTTCAAATGAGCTGAAAGTTGATACGTATGTTATAGATCATCATAGCACAAATCATATTGATTTTGGTGAATGTAGCACTTATAGTGTTTTTGTAGGGACAAAAGGAAAAATCTTCTATCATTATGGCCTGTGGGCCTAAATTCTTTAAAGTACGATAACGTCTGAACGCCTTATACGATTGAACTGAAAACATATATACGTTATGGGTCACAGTCGTACAAATTGCGAAAATTTTGGGGAATCTAGCCCTTATAGTTTTTTTTTTTTTTTTTTTTTTTTTTACGGAGACACAAAGAAGAATTCTTTATCATTATCGCCTACGGGCTCAAATTATTTGAAGTGCAATAGCGTAAAATTAAACAATATACTATATGGAGAAAAATACTCGAACACCCAATTATGATTTCCATTTTTGTTTATTTGATGACTTCTCTTGATGTAACATATTTATATAACCGTTAAGTACTCAATGTTCGGAAAGTTTAGTGGAGTGACTCCAGATTTTATTTTTTATTGCTTTATGTTAAACCACATTTAATTCCATAACTGTGCACTAGCATTGTTTGACAAACTATCATTATTACAGAAACGAGAGCTTTAGAAAAAGTATATTACCGACCACTATAAAATTGAATGTATTGCAATACATCCCTTTATTTTAAATTCTCCCATTGTTTTTAATACATCATCAGTTGACATCGAGAGAAAAAATTTTAAATGCAAAAAGAGATGTCATGCACGAAGAAACACACTAATGGGAAATACTCCTTATTTTCTAAAAGTACATGTTGTTATAAGAACTTAAAATACTCTGAATATTTCATGAACATCTGCTTTACTGCATAAATGTAAGCCAACAGAAATTTAATTTTATCTTTTCTGAGATTCAGTGCATGGATTTTGAGTTAGTGAAAATCTACGGCAATATTATTTTCTTTTCTGTGACTGCAGATAAAAAGAAAATTCGTAAAGTAAGTTTCGATTACTTGGGTTTCGATACGAGATTTAATAGCTATTAGAATATAAGAAATAATAAAGAAAATGCAAGCTTAGAAACAGAGATTAATGGATTTATATTTTTTTCTACCTTAATTTTTGCATTTTCGAAAATGAATATTGTCTCACTACTTCTTTTATTAGAAATATCTTTTCAAAGTTTCTGAGTCATCTATATACAGGGTGGTTATAATTAAACTTCTCCTATAAACAACATCCTACAGCGCAGACGGATGAACGGAATGCAACGAAAATGTATATATAGACTATACACGAGATGCGCTCACGGAATTTCGAAAAAAAAATAGTTTCAAAATGTCCACCAGAGGGAGCCTTTTCCGGAAAAACATTAACAATAAACGACCAAAATAGAATACAGAAACAATATTAACAATCCAGAACAAGAATTATGAGTAATAAAATGTAAAACTGGGAAAAGCTGTCAGTTCTAGGAAAAAAATGTCGAGATTTGCATGCTTGCGAAGAAGAGCGAAGCTTTATGCGAAACAGGTTAGGGTATAAAACGTTTGCAGACGTTGTCATGTTTTATGTCGAAGTTTCCGGCTGTAATGATGACAGTATCTTTAGTTGAACGTGCGTTATTGGTGAAGCTGTTTTACGAAAACAAGGGGAATGCTTTTGCTGCAGTTTGTGTATTTCGTCGTATAAAGAACATATGACGTGGACCAATGTCTGCTAAAGGTTATCCGGGCCATGATTAAGAGATTTGAAGGGACGGAGACATTAGGAGTTCGACCTGGAAGAGGCCGTAAACCTGTTTTACCCTACTTGTTGATGCCGTCAAGACAGCCGTCAAGACAGCTGTTAACACACAGTCACCAGACATCGGAGTTTGGGGGCAGTAGCACACATGCAGTTTCTCGATAGACAGGCTATTCTTACTGCACTGTCCGAAAAGTGCTCAGAAACATAATGCCCTATTTCACATACAAGATTGACCATACCCAAGAGCTGCTTGATAGGGACAAGCCACAAAGTCTCTCATTCGCAGTCAGTTTTCTCAATCTCAACAGAATGAGTTGTCAATCAATGAATGTTGAATGAATGTCAATCTCAACATTCTCAATCTCAAAGTTGTACTATAAAGTACAGTCGGTAACAAAAGTATCCGAACACTAGAAAAAATTCCTATATAAAAAAAAGTAGAGTTAATACTGTTTTGTTAAATAAATCCTTGTCGAATTATGTTCTTAGACTGACTAAGAACATGATTCGACAAGGATTTTTTTAACAAAACAGTATTAATTCTACTTTTTTTACATAGGAATTTTTGCTAGTCTTCGGATACTTTTGTTACCGATTGTAGTCCTGTCACATATTCCGTTACAGGCCGTCGGTACCATTGCATGCTGCAAACACTTGGTTGCATTGGAGCAGCTGCGGTGTTGGTGCGTTGTCACTTTGTTTGCATTGCAGCACTCGCGCCTGCTTTGTTCGCCTGATGAAGGGTCGTATTTCCTTTCGACCCGAAACAACTGTTGCGAGTTCTTTCATTTTATGGTGTTTATTCAAAGTTTTGTACTTATTAACACAGTCACTTAATACTAAGTGTTCGCCTATTATACTGTCCGGAAGATAACACTCTTATAAATTGATAAAGTCTTTTGAATCGTTTTGAATCCACATGCGGTAAACATTATAATTCATTAATTTTGATGGATGTATCCATTCTTAGTAATAAATAAATAAATAAATAAAAATTAAATTAAAAGTAAGAAAAAAATAAAAATTCCCCTAGTACATAATGAATGTAACTTTGATCCATAAAAACCTTAATTTATTGAGCTGAGAACAAAATATTATTTGCTATTTCTGACACTATACTACTTTAAAGAACTTAACTGTACATAAAATTGAGGAACGCACATATTCAT
This sequence comes from Salticus scenicus, assembly GCA_963930645.1. Lineage (NCBI taxonomy): Eukaryota > Metazoa > Arthropoda > Arachnida > Araneae > Salticidae > Salticus > Salticus scenicus. Next base: position 76,646,915 of record OZ005656.1, read on the forward strand.
TTTCAAGATAAAATTACTAACTGAATACTAATTACTAATTACTAATTGAATACGGGTTAGGACCCCTTAGAAAGTCCAGCCACAAAGGGCATACTGATTGATCAGATCTAGATCTATGTGTAGACAAACTGTATTAATTCCTACAACGATATCACTAAAAATTTGTTATATTTTATGTCAATAAAAGAAAAACTTTCTTGTTAAATTCTATATTTAATTTCATCTGAAAATCCATCTAAGAGTTTAACTGGATGTTTTAAAACAAATACTCAAGCAAAGAAATGAAAAGATACACGGATGCTACCATTTAATCGACCCTTTTCTCGTGTTGTCAGATTTTACTTTTTCATTTTTATCACCCAAATGCTGCGACAACGCTCCACAGCACTGAAAAATGTTTCATTTTCTTCTTACATTCTTACGCGAAACTAAAGAGAAACTACAAAAATGTTCAATGCTAGAGTAAGAAATAGGATAATAAATTTTAATAAAAAAAGTAGCAGAATGCATGGTGATATTTTTCGTAGCTATTCCTTCTAATTTCATGACATAAATAAATTTACAATGCAAAACGTATTTTCGTATGGAACGGAGAAAAGCATATTGCGTTACTAGCTGATTTTTTTTTTTTTTTTTTTTTTTAGTAATAAGCACTTAGTAATTTAATTTACAGAAAAAATACATAAGACTATATTTTGAAAACAAAAACCACGTAACCTATTGTTTGTGTAATATATAAAAAAAAAATTATTCATTTTATTTATTTGTGTCCTTTTACTTCGATATTTATGCTGTAAAAAAGCTCTGAATTTATAACCATTTTTGACATCAGGGTTTTCATAAATTTACCCATTTTTGAACATCTTGAACTTTATTGAAACGATGTCTATCTGTCTTCTTTTATTTTGCATAAATTCAATGTGTGCTGTAGATCAATAATTAATGCATGAAATTTCATGATAATTTAAATTTGGGCCGAAACACAAAATCAAAGTGACTATATTTTGCTGTATATCGTTTAGTAGATCACAATGATATGCTGCACTTTTAACGATTTGATTGACAGGTATGTTTTATTTTATTGGGTGTAGAATAACTCTATGAGCTTTATGTGAATAAGAAAACGTATCGATTTAATTTTTGTTCTTTGCTCTCTCGATTCGGTAATAAAACATCTGAGTTTAAACATGTTATAAGCTGCTTGAAAAGGAGAACGAAAATGCATTATATAAGAGTTTGGTTTGATTTGTTACTCTACGATTATTTATTTATTCAAATTTTTATTTACACCGAGATCTACTTCTCAAAATTAATTTGGAACCACTACGAACATATGCCTGACCCGAGGATCACACCCGATACCTGTTAACTGAATGCACACTATATAACGGGAATACGGTTTCTAATAATTTCTTTATTTTACGAACGTGGGAAAAGACAAAGTGAAATTGTTATACAACAGCAGTTTGGCATTTGGTATACATGAATTTTATGTCGGAAATATATATTATATATATACATATATATATACTTTTGTAGGACAGGAATTAGTTTGTGGGTCTACATCTGTACACTGTAGATAAAGGACACCATGTTACAAAAAAGTTATTTTTTAAGGACTGATGTTAACACGTTGAGCGCCACGTGAATTCTTGAGGAAATCCCCGTCAAGGCATAGCCTCCTTAACTAGATGCCTGTCGCGTGGCTTATAAACTAGGCAACAGTTGAAGTGGTAGACAGCGCCACCTAGGTACAGATTGCACGATTTTTTTATTCAGCTGTCACCAATAATTTTAAGAAGTGATATACGATATATATAATCGACGTTTCTTCGATTCTTCTCGCCTTTTATGTATATCATATCCCACTTTTAAAATTTTTTGGTGGCTGTTGAATAAAAAATTCACGCAATCTGTACCAGGTGGCGCTGTCTACCGCTTAAACTGTTGCCAAGCTTTCGAGCCACGTGACAGGCATCTAGTTAAGGAGGCTATGGTCAGGCCATGATCGCTGCTTAGAAGCGCTGGTATTGTGTTATAGCAACTGCGTTTTTATGTTTACCGTGTTCCAATAAAATCCATTAAAATGCCTTAATGATATAATACTGTAATAAATAAAAATTAAGAAATTTTCATTAAATTTTCATTAATTACTTAAAACAATGTAAATTATTTAATTTTATATCATATTTTATATTATCAGCCATCGGTGGTTGACGGACAAGTTCAGTGTCATTTACCGATTGCTGACGTGGCACTCAACGTGTTAATGATGTTATAATGAAATACATTTATCATGAATAAAGAAAATGGGCATGGTTTTATTTTCAACTATCCTATCCCCTTTATTGTAACTGGATATAGTGCTTAATACCGGTATATTTAGCAAAATATGTACATTAAAAACATGGTGCTAACACTTTTCCCATAATGAACATGTGTGTCCTTTAAATCCGGGATAACAGATATTATATAAGGTTTCAAAGTCATAATTCTTCCTATAGTAATGTCATTATATCTTTTCACATCCACACTATCAAACTACTCGAATGATTCTATTACAGAAAGTTTACTTGAATTGTTGAAACTATATTTTGTACAAAAATACTTAATCGTATAAGTATATTATAAGTTTATAATAAAATTGTAATTTCAAGAGCCACGATGTCTTTTTATTAAAAAGAGCGCCACCATAAACAGTCATAGAAAATGAAAATCATAAGAATTTTCGGTTGAAACTTGTCCGGAAGAATGAACATAGTTTAATGTTATCCAATACGAAACTGTATAAAAAGGAAGATATCTTTTCTCGTATCCTTCTATTAAATACGTGACTTGAGTGACAGCATAAACATGACATGTATGTGCCCTAATTCATATCGCTCCGTCATTTTTTGTCTTTTATCAAATAATAATAGCTTTTACTCAGACACAGCTCTGATTTTTTATATTATGTTTATGCATTTCTCATCATGTTGGAAAATCGTGTTTGATATTAAATTTCTTTTTTGTTAGATGTATTGATCTCTGTCTGTATTGATTTGTGGAGTTACAGTCCGCATGATATGTGAATGTTTTTTAAAGGCAATAGAAATAACGTTCAGCTACAAAAATAAATAACGAATCTATTGATAAACTAGTGTGTTGGGGGTATATATTACAAAGCTTATTTATTTATCATTCTATATAACAGCGCCATCTATCGATTAATGACTGCAAAAATTTAATAATAAATTCTCTCAATGAATAATTTACATACGCAGCTTAGTGATTTTAATTAATGGATGCTGAGTGTTAGCTATAGGGAAAATCAGAGCGAGTGAATAATACGAGACCACCTGTCGACCGACATACACCTAAATTAACTGTCCTCTGTTATATGAAGTTAAGTCTTTTAACTCTTTATCTACTGTGTTATGAAACAGATAAAAGATGTATTTAGGGTAGGTGCTCCAGTGATTGACATGCTCCAGTAATTGACACCTATCCCGAAATAATTAATAAATAAGAAAAATAATAAAATCGTATATTTTACTTGTAAGAATTTTAATATTTTATGTGAAACACTGGAGCATAGGGTGCTAATAACTGGTAAAATGAATAACTAGCAGTGTCAAACACTGGAACATAGGGGGCAATTGCTGATAAAATGAAAAACTGGCAGTGTCAATTACTGGAACATTGAGTGGGTGTCAAATAAAAATTCATAAAAAAAATGTTATCAAATGTATATATTTTAACTTTTTAACATATATGTGGTTCTGACTTAAGATTTCTAAAAATATTTTCTGATGACTAGAACATTAAAAGCATCAGAGATTGCTCTAAAAGTGTCAACTGGTGCACTTACCCTAAAACATATTTTTTTAGTTACTTAAGATTATTTTTTAAAGATATGTGAATTAAAAATTATGTATATCACCTCATCATAGTAATTAATGAGGATTTTGTGAAGTGGTACTTTAGTGTATTACTGGTACATAGAGATCGAAAAAGATATTTAAACCTTAAAAACGTGTAAAAAAGTATTTACTTTTTATGTTTCTTATATTTTTTCTAAGATTGATGGGAGATTCTTTATGTAATATGATAATTAATTATAACACACGTGAAGATCGTGAAAAATGCCAAGCAAAACCAGCAAAAGTACTCTATAAAATAGTTTCTGGAACAAAAAGTGTTACCTAGAGCGTCTAGTGGCTTATAGTGAAATTAAAGTGAGGTATATGCATCCTATTGTAAATTATTTTGACATTTCTTCCATAAATTCGAATTTATGCCCTTTTTAAACTAATGGTACTTTAAAGTACCGTCCGTTGATAAAGAGTTAATACGCTATATAGACTGAGATAGAGCCTTCCTGTTAATGGGAGAAATCGCAGTATACCAGCGCCATCTGTTAGAAGATATACACGAATAATTGATAGATACCAATTTATGTTTAGGTGCAGCAAAATATTAATTTTTTATGAAATTAAGTGTTACCATTTTCTAAAAAAATTTAAAATTTTGTCCAGGACATCTTAAAACGTGTAAATCCATCGAAAACCGAAAGTCAAAATTTTTACGAATCCAATATTTTGTATGAATATAGAAGAAAGTGACAATGATAATACTAAAATGAAAACGTATACGACAGAAGAATCTCTCTCGATATCAATTTTATTCACCAGATAGTAAAAATAAATTCATTTCTTCCATAATCCATCAACCATCATTGCCAATTTATCAACCAAGCACATATACATATACGCTTAAACCTTAAAGAAATAAACATATACGTAATACAACAAGCTATAATTTATAAAATATACTTACAGCATATGCATACAATACAAAACTAAGATTTTTTTTTTTATACCGATCAAAAACCAACAGATTGTTCTTACTAAAACTATGCAGCTGAATTACACCATCTTGACAAAAAATAAAATTTTTCTTTTTCTTTTTCCGAATCCCTGATATACAGATGGCTGGCAAAATAATGTGAACACTTTCGCTTTTTACGTTTTGTTAACTATCCTGAAAAGTTTTTTACGAATCATCATGGGAACTTTGGTAGTGTAAAGAACATGTTTTACCTCATATTTTTCAGTAAAAGTTGTGTACCGAAAAAGAAAAGGGGACCTGTAAAAAATTAAACAAAAATAAAAATATTTTGAATCACTCGTGAAAGGTAACGCTTTAATTGCGTTTTGGCTGTAGCATGCGATTATGCGGAAATTTCTCATTATCCGTACAAAATTTTATTAGGATACCACATATATTCATGGAGATATAACGGTTTCTTTAAAAAAAAAATGCAAAAAGAATTTCCATTTTTTAATTATAACACGTAGGATATTAGACCCAGTGCAAAGCCATTTTCAGGAAATATGGAATACTACATTAGACACAGCATACAGCAATCAGAATGAAAAACTGTTAAATATCTTACGAAATACGAGCAAATTTACTAAATAATTTTTAACTACGCATGCGCAAGCTTTATAAAAACTTCATTTGAAAATTTAATACCCAGAGGTATTGAGCAACTTATATGGAAACCCAAATCAAATATCATGTAAATTCAAAACGCTACGAGAAATAGAATGAACAAAATTTCAGTTCTCTCAAAATAAAAGCTAAACTATAAGGGGTTTTACTCACATTTTTATTTTGATTCAATCAATGCCCAATGATATTACAGTATTTTCGTAGATTGTAAATTTTTGATAAAACCCCCAAACATCTTTCATTTTTTTTGAGAAAAACTTAAATTCTGTTTATTCTATCTCTCGTAACGTTTTAAATTTACAAGATATTTGTTTGAGGTTTCCATATAAGTTGCTCAATACCTTTGGCTATTAAATTATGCAAATGAAATTTTTATAAAGCTTGTGCATGCGTAGTTAAAAATTATTTAGTAAAGGTACTCGTATTTCGTAAGATATTTAACAGTTTTTCATTCTAATTGCTGTATGCTGTGTCTAATGTAGTATGCCCTATTTCCTGAAAATGGCTTTGCATTGGGGCTAATACCCTACGTGTTAGTATTAAAAAAGTGGAAACTGTTTTTGCAATTTTTTAAAGAAACCTTTATATCTCCATGAGTATATGTGGTAGCCTCATAAAATTTTATACAGACAATGGGAAAAGTCTTAATAATCACATAATAATCACATGCTACAGCCAAAACGCATTTAAAGCATTACCTTTTACAGAGAGATATTTGATTTTTGTTTAATTTTTTACTGGTACCCCTTTCCTTTTCATGACACAACTTTTTCTGAAAAAAGTATGAGGCATAACATGTTATTTACACTATCAAAGTTTCAAGATGATTCCTAAAGAACTTTTCAAGATATTTAACAAAACGTAAAAAAGCGAAAGTGTTCACAATATTTTGTCAGCCATCTGTATATTTATATATATAAACACCGAAATTGCTCCATCATTGCCGTTCTTAAGAGAGACGGTATATATATATATAATAAAAATTATAGTATTAAATGTAAAAACAATGTATTTATTGAATATGCTACAAATCTGTAAAAACATGGAAAATGAACAATTGTCTTTACTTTATTTTTGAAAAAATAAATAAATAAATAAAAAATAAATAAAATAAATAAATAAAAAATAAATAAATACATAAATAAATAAAATAAATAAATAAATAAATAAAATAATAAATTAAAATAAAAAATAAATTAATAAAAAAAAAAATAATAATCAAAATAAAATAAATAAATAGATAAAAAAGTGAAAAAATGAGTTAAAAAAATAAAAAAAATCTGGCGCGAAAATGTCATTCTGTTGACATTTGCCTTTTGAGACTGTGCATGTCTCAATTCAGAACATAGATCTTCAAAGAAGGAAGGTCTACACAACTTTTTCGGAAAAGCATGGGAAATTTTTCCGGTAAAAAGTGGATTTAAATAAGATGAAAGAAAATAAAAACTAATGAGTCGCACACTGATATCTCTAATGTTTTAGCAAGAGAAAACTATTTTATTTTTAAAGACGACCCCCTTCCCCTTCCCTACAAAAAGGTAGTACGTATTTAATAAAATTTGATACAAATGATCATTACTTTTACAAGGAAGGTTTTGATGTCTACCAGTGTATATTAAAGAATGAATCTAAAAGTTCGCAAAAGTATGGAAATACAGCCGCAGAAAAAAAAAAAGTATCATTAAAGTTAAAAAATCTAATAAATTTCTCCAGTTTCACGCCGAATAACAGTATTTCCCCATGACTAACAGAAATTGAAAAGAAGAAGAAAAAAATCTGGTGTGAAACAACCACACGACTTCCATTACCCGATATTACACGTATCATATGCATTTTTAAAAAATAACGTGATCAGAAGACATAAAATTGGCCTAACGAAGTGGACACCTAACAAATTTTCTATGAGAGAAAGCTGATATAAAGACATGTAAAACAGAGTTTACATAGTTAAATTTACAGAGTTTACATTACAAGTAAAACAGAGTTTACTGAGTTAAAAAAAAAAAAAAAAAAAAAGATAGTTATTTTTTGAAATACCAATTTCCGAGATCTGAACCTTACTTATCTAAGTGGATCACTGTTAATTTCCTGTAATAACCACGTAATACGCAAGAAAGGATATCTAAAATGGATTATGTAACAATTTTCTAGAAAATCGCTAGAGTCTTTTTTGAGATACCAACTTTTACCAAAACTTGGTATATGCAATTATTGACCGGAAAACAATACTTACATACAAAAGGATATTTAAAAGGAAGTTAATATGTCGAGTTTGAAAAAATTCTGTTCAGCCGTTTTTAAAGGAATGCGCTTGCGAGACCAAGGCGTCTATCAATTTTCCTACTAACCAACTATATCATTCGAAAAGACATCTAGTAGAGTGTTTATATAGCAAATTTGAAGAAAATCTTTAGAGCCGTTTTAAAGATACGGACTTACTGTCTCACTTCCGGTTTCCGATGTTCCACTTCCGGTTTTTCGATTTTCACCAAAATTTGGAAAATTCATCTGTATACCAGTCCTGTCTCAATTCTGAAGTTTCGTAGCTCTATTTTATTAGTTTCGGAGATACGATAGCCAGAAGATTCCACACATGCACACATACATACACACACACTCTGACCAATTGCCCAAAACTACTTTTTTGGACACAGGAGACCTTAAAACGTGTAAATCAGGTGAAAATTCGACGTCGATTTTTTGGACCGAATACAATACTTCCATTACCTATGGTAGTCGGGTAATAGAAGTAAAAAAAAGGTTACAGATTTTAATTTTACAGTTTAGCGAAAAAAGCAAATTGTTTCATGAAAGAAAAAAAAAATGTCCAGTTAAAATATAAATAAATAAATAAATAAACATTTGTACTACGAATCAAATAAGGAAAATAAAAATAGTAATGAAATTAATATAAACCAGGAATATATATAGAAATGTTATTAATATTTTTTCTGAATTAATGTATAACGATGTACACGCTTTTATATTAAAAAGTAATTGAATGGCCTGCTTAAATAAAATCTAGCTATTTATAGTTCCAAGGGAAAAAAAAAAAAAAAAAAAAATGTATGCGAGCTACCGAATATATTTAACTCATGCAATGCTTGGTAGTAACGATAAAAGGGAAGATTATTCTACAATAGAGGTCATTAAGTACTTAGGATTGTTTAAATGTGCCAAAACCATGTGTAGTGTGTATTGTTGCCGTCCATCCTAGAGCTGATTAATAAAAGTGAGCTGTGCGCATGTCCGGCACTGGTCAGCAGGTCGATAGGTCAGTTCCGCATTCTGCCGGATAATGGAATGGATTTCAGATAAAACAGAAGAATTTGGAGGGCAACAGTTTCCGTCTGTGAGTTTAGACGGAGAAAAATTCAATTAATCCTTCAGAAAAATATTTACTTTAGGAAATAAATACTTAAGCCAGTATTTACTTGGCTAAATGTGTGTTAGAATTTCGTTGAGTTTCTGAACAAGAATATAAGGAGAAAATATTAAGAAAAAATAAGTATAAAAATATATATACGAAAACTCTATGTTGAAAGTATTTTAAAAAATAACTGAATGTTACGAAATACTTGATAAAATTGTGTGTTTTTGTGTATCCACATTAAGAAAATTCTAACACCAAAGTTATTAATTAATACACTAATTTTAGGATAACTTTATAATACCAATAGAGTCCACTGTGATTATTATATTTGTTTTGGCTTGCCAGTTAAGGGTGATTGTTTACCCTAGAGACCTAGACGTGGGGGTTCATGCATAGATGCCTTAGACGAGTTTTAAAGAAAACCTTGGAGGATTCCGAATGAATAAGATAAATAGCAACACCTCTGATATCGAACCTGACACCTCTGGTTAACTAGTCTTTTTGAGAATATCATTTTTCAATTTCTAGTGGTGAGCATGATTATTGAAACATAATATGTAGCATTTACTTTCCTGTAAAAACGAAGGAAAATAATTTATTTTTTAAATAACTATCATTCTTACAGCACCCATGAAAAAATATCAATGCCATAAAATGTTTATTTATATTGCTATTTTAGAATGCAGCTTTTGTACTCATAGATAAACCCCTATAATTCGTATTTTTTTTTAACAAACTTAAATAATAATAATAATAATATATATCTATATATCTCTCTCTCTCTCTCTATATATATATATATATATATATATATAATAAATATTTCAGTTTTGTTATTTTTAACTTTTAGACTAACCTTAAAATAAATTATTAAAAGAATGGTCCTTAAAAACTAAAAACTCATTATTTTATTTACTCAAAACATTTCATGTAAATTAGAATTATATACAAATTCTAATATAATGACAGCGTTTTAAAAGTGTTGTCCCGATTTTTAATATGTTTTTAATTATAACTAGCAAACCCATGCGAAATTTTTGCATTTCATTTCTTTCCTTATTTACCTTTAAAATTTGAAACACATAAATATTATATGAATTTCACCACTTAATTTAAATTTTAATTCACTATTCACCAAATTATTATGAGAAACAAATTAATGTTAGTGAAACTAATATGATATAAGGAAAGGTTTTTAAATAAAATTCATAATTGACGACCCAGTTTTTATACTACCACAAAGCCGTACTGTATTAGTATAGGACCCCCATAAACGACTTTTAAATTTTTGTCGCCATGCTGGGGATGACTTTTTATTTAATTATTTTGGAATAATTAAAAAAAAAAAAAAAAAAAAATTCTTATTTTGATTATATTTCTTTATGATATGTTTTTTAGTCAATTTATGATAATAGATCATGTTCTGTACAATCTTTAAAGTACTTCTAGGTTTAAAATGACGCTTGTAAAAATTCTTAAGATTCTGTTTTTAAAAATACATCTTTCCATAAAATACTTCTATCAGATAAATGTCGTCATTTTTTCTTATTAGATCATTGAACTGAGTGCGCGTGCGTAAATACTGTCCGTTTATAAATATTATTTTTTACCCTCGCGTATTTTATTAATTACATCACTATCGTGTCGTTTAGACAAAATATAATCGTAATTGGACCATGTTAGATAAATATTATATAGATTATTCACGTGGACTTTGTGAGAAATATGACTTTTGGAGATTCGAGTTTTAACTATATACAAATTGTCTAGTACATCTTAAGTAATTATACTTGACTTTATTGATTTAAAAAGTAATTTTTATATAATCAAATTACAGGCAAAAAAGAAAAAAATATATATTTATACATGTTTAGTAAATGTTCCTCCTTTTGATCATTTTAATCATTTTTGTCAATTGACCGAATAAAACAATAGTAATAAAATAGATACTTTGGATCTTTTGGATCTTTTTATGATCTGTCTCTTATATTTATTTATCTATTTATAGGATATATGCATATTTTTAGAACGATTTCAAGGACGTTTAATTAATGTTTAAATTATAAGGAGGTTTTTTTTTTTTTTAAATGTTCGATCTGATAGCTTTCTTTTTACTATAATACTATACGTCAATCACGAAAGGGCTTTTTGGCGTTTTGTAAAATTTTAAGAATACTTTATAAGATAGTACCACGGTATTTTTTATTTCTTTTTCATTACTTTCCAGATTCCATCCCCACAAACAAAATTTATATGGGCCAACATTGAAACTATAGTGAGATTTTTGATGGTCAACGGTTACAAATGACCGTTGGTTAGATTGATGGCCCAATCGTTGGTACACCGTTGGCCCATATTCAATATTTAACTTTGGCAATACATTTTGGCATTTATTATTTGCTTTCCGGCGTATTGTAAAATTTTAAGAATACTTTACAAGATAGTAGCACGGCATTTTTTATTTCTTTTTCATTACTTTCCAGATTCCATCCCCACAAACAAAATTTATATGGGCCAACATTGAAACAATAGTGAGATTTTTGATGGCCAACGGTTATAAATGACCGTTGGTTAGATTGATGGCCCAATCGTTGGTATACTGTTGGCCCATATTCAATGTTTTACTTTGGCAATACATTTTGGCATTTATTATTTGCCAATTTTATACTTTTTCACGAATAATCAACATCATCGATGATATTTTAATACATTTAACCCTTTGAGTACTAAATTGTTTGAAGATTTTTATGCCCATGTTACGGATTTAATTTGTCGCTATATGGAATGATTTTGAATTTTTGACAGTAAGATCCGCCTGTGGGTGTTATTCTCCCATGTTACAATATTTCAGAACAAATTTTCTGTATTCACATTTATATTAAATATGGATATACATTATAATTTTATTCTTTCTAATCAAAGTACTTGTATCCGTAGTATATTTCATTGTAAAATTGTGAATATTAATTATATATTTAAGAAAAAAATAGCATACAAATTGCAAAAGAAACGCCCAGCACTGGTGGAGTTACAGATTTTCAAATGATGTGAATCTACGTCAGCGGTCGCGAAGGTGTTAATATGTAAAAGTAATACATTTTATTTGGAATATACCTATATTGATGATATAAGTATGGTTGTAAGATATCATAAAAAAACGCCAGGAAAGTGTTTGCGATCAACGCCCACTGGCGGGGGTGCCGCAAACTTTAACGCTTACTTTTTAAATCAGATGGCGAGTGAGACTCGTCCACCGTAACTTCGTCCAAGTAAGCAGATGACGAGTCTCACTCGTCAAATGTACCCGAAGGGTTAATAAAATTATATATTTTCTTTGGAGTTGCGCAATGGTTAGAAATGAGTCGTCGTATGTAAATTTAACACATCAATTATTATTCAACTCATAACGTTGTTCATTATGGGGGGGGGGGGGCAAACATAGTTACTTCAGCAAATAAAATGCCAACGGAGGGGATAAAATAATAGACGTTGGACCAAGTGTAACTATCCCAACTAACCAAGTGGCAACCGCGCGAACCGTTAGTTGCTGATGGGCTTACAACTCATGTTTGTCGGGATCAATCATGGTGGGTTTGCCGTTAGAGAGAGAGCTCTTTTCAACATACCAAAAGAACGATAATTCATAGGTGAAATGTCAGGGGACTTTACAGGAATATGTTGAAAAGATACATAAGCAATACCTGTATGAGTAATAATATTTTCAAGGAATGCAATGGTAGTTTTTGAAGTATGGTTTGTTACTTTGGTGAAGTTTAACGCTTTGCATGTTTTTACGCTAAAGAAATGAAACTTATTTTGTAATTACCGGTCGTAAAACTTTCTTTCGATAGTATGTTGAATTGACTTTAAATTTCTTTTACTCTAATTTTTTTTTTAATTTTCCTATTGTAGGAGTACTCTGCGACAATCACAAATCCCTTGCTGAAGTTTTTCTTTCATTGACGGAATCAGATTTGCACATTGTTTTTTCTCAGTTTCTATAATAAATAGATGTTTTTTGTTGCATTCACTTAGGTTAAGCCCATGCTTCATCAAGGGGCACAATGTATTTTCATTTATCTCCTATCTCCTGCTAAATGGCTTTCATACAGGGTTCTATAAAAGGGTTATATGTTGGGCCACCGCTTCTTTACAAAAACTGGTAATTATTACTATTATTATTATTATTGGCTTTTTTAAGTAGTAAGTCTTGATTAATTATCTTATTTATTGTTGCTGCAGCTGCATTACACATGAATATATTACACCCCACCTAATAAAGTCCCAACTGCAAAAACACATCTCAGAATTTTTTTTAGAAAGTTTCACTTTAATAATATGGAAGAAAAACCTCATTTATTCCTTTCGTTTTTTCCTATTCGTAAATTCCAATGGTGAATTCTTTAAAATGAGCGAAATTTCTTTGTCCCTGAAATGATTAAACTCCTTAAAATTGATTTATGCGGTGCCAAATTTTATTTCCAGTGATTTCACTTTAGAAATTTTAGGATGATTACGTATGTACTTTTTTAGGCTATTTGTTTGAAGTCTTCTTTACACGTAGAAGTAATGTGATGACATTGTTTATTTATTTATTTTTTAAACTTTCCGATTAATAGTCCGATTAATTTCCGATTAATAGTATCATTGTTGCTGATTCCTTATAGCTTGCTTATGGTTTGTAACTCTTCTACATGTTCCTTGGTTCATTTATTTTTAAAGGATTTTTCAATAATTTCAAGAATCATATGATAATTCAAGAGCCATAATAAAGATTGGCTATTTGAATAATTTTATTCAAAATCCATAAAGTCCCTTTAGCAGGCTGATATTTTTTATATCTTGAAGGTTTTAGTTTTGAATACATATACTATATATTTATTTATATAGACATAAATACACGCATACATACATAGGTATATACATACGCATTAAAAAGTAATTTAAAAATAATTTTACATGTTTATTTAATTAAGTTATGCAAAATTGTCTTTTTATTTTTTTGAGTGAAAAAATGAGCAAGATACGTGTGGCATGAAAATAAAAAAAGTTAATATGCTGAGAATTTTAAATTACTAAAATACAAGTCCGAACTGCTATAAACGAAGGCATTCGGCTGCTTGCCAAATTAGACAAGATTTTGTACATAAACTGTCCAATGAACTTTGGAATAAGATTTCTAGAAACTTATAACCAAGTGATATCAAAAGATACATACATTTATCGACTATTAGCAAAAGACAAATCCCATTATTAAAAGTTATATAAAAGGTTTATGTAGATGTATTTTCGCAAAAAAATATATGTTTATTGCTATGTGTTAATGAAGAAAAATTACTGACATCAAAAACAATTTGATAAAATGTAATGAAAAGTGGAAGAGAAATTTTTTTTTCTTTTTTTCCGGCAAATATTCGAATTAGCATTTCATAGTTATGCATTAGAAATTATTTATTAGAAACGCTAAGGATAGTTAAACGAAATCATTCAAAGTAAAGTTTCAAAATCATGCTTGATGACCCAGTTATCATACTTCCCCAGGCAGGACAGCTTTAGTATAGGACCCCTATGGCGACTTTTAAAATTATGCCACCACGTTGGCGATGCTTTTTATTTATTTTTTTTTTTAATTTATTCATTTTGGCATAATTTTTTGTTAAAGAAAAACTTAGTACCTATTTTGATTATACTTTTTATTATTGCGTTTTTTAGTCCATTCATGAAAAAATTCATATTTTGTTTATATTTTTAAAGTATTGTTAGGTTTAAAATGACGTTTGCAAAGATTGTAAAGATACAATTTTTAGAAATAGATTTTTCTGTAAAATGAGATCTCATCAGACAAATGTCGTCATTTTTTTTATTAGATCACTGAACTGAGCTTAAATATTGTGCGTTTAAATGTTGTTTAGATGCATTATTTTTTATCCTCGCCGCATCTTATTAAGTCACTATTATTGGTTAAAAATAATTCTCATTGTTACATTAATACGAAATTTTGTCTTATGATGCCATATTAAAAATTTTGAAAAAAAAAAAAAAAAAAAAAAAAAAAACAGGGTGAGAATGCCATCTGTTGAGTACTATGTACAAAAAACGATTTAGCACCAACCTAAATCAAAGATGAATCAAATATACATTTATATTGATCTTCGTCCATTGAAACGTTAGATACAGCGCTCTCAAAATCTTGGTAACATGCATCCAGGCACAAACAGACAGACATTTTTAAGAATTGTTCAAATCATGGTCAGGACATCTCAAAACGTGTAAATCCACGGAAAACCGGAAAGGAAAATTTTTTCACGAATCCATTATTTTCTTTTGGCACTCCTATATACAGAAGTAAGTAAGAATTCCAGCGTTTACATGCACTAGCATTTATAACTTTTCTTTCTTTTTTCTGCTCTAAACCCATTTAAATGCACACTTATGGCTGATACAAGAGCAACACTGCTCTGCATGGAAATTGCCCCCAACACCATTTTTGCAAATTCTTATGTAAAATGAACTCCTGAATCCGAATATGACGCCCATTTTGCACTATCACCCACCGTTTTTTAGGGACGGCCCCCCATTTTTATCACTTCTCGGTAATTTTATGGCTATAAATTTGATTTTTTGAGGGTAAAAGGGTTATTTTAACTGCTAAATATTTTTTGAATATGCCACTGAAATTATGGATTATATTTCTTATATATTTTTTAATCCATTATTAATGTTATTTATTAAACATTATATTTGTTGTGTTTTTAAGTGTTAAATTAATTCTTTTTCCTTCTCCAAATCAAATTCATGTCTATAAAATTACTGAACAGTGATAAAAGTTGGGGAGGAGTGGCGTCCCGAGAAAACGGTGGGTGACTGGGCGAAATGGGAGTCATATTTGGATTCAGGAGGTCATTTTACATAAGAATGAGCAAAAATGGTATCAGGGCTCGAATTATTATTATAATAATTATTATTATTATTTGCAGCGCATTGTAATTAATGGGGGGCATTTTGCAAATATAGTATATAATTTTGCTTTTAACAATGGATAAAATTTTTATAGATCACTATGGTGTGGATACACTTTTTGAATGTTATGTTATTAACTTCTTGCGTAAAGACACCAAGATGACCGACATTTTACTTCCATCACACTGTAATAGAAATTTTACAATGTACAATGTACACTGAATACTTCTTTTCTACTTTTGACATGCTCTTCATACTAAGTTACACTATGATTTACAGAGTTCTATGGAAAATATCATTATTGTACAAAAAAATGTTAAATAAATTAAACTTATCATGCAGTAATTTGTATTTGTGCTTGTGTATATGCGTAGGTATTTGGTTCCCATTACAAAAATATCGTACAAGCATGAATTTAAAATTGCGTTTTTTTTACACAAACATACCACATATATGTTTGTTTCTTCTTAATACCACACACTCTGTAAATATGCAAATAATACTCTATAAATATGCTATAGAGCAAATAGGAGCTACCGAAGATGTGGCTGTAAAATAATAAACAAAAATTTTCGGATTTTTTCTACGGACCATTCAAGATATATTTCAGAGACATTAATATCTTGCTAGTACATACCGTTTCTATTCATTTCCAAACAAAACTATCCAAAACATAAGTTGGGGTTCTTTCGTTAGTTTATTTGGGTTTGGGGTGACGCTCTACAGTTCCCCCCCCCTCCCCCCCCCCACACACACATTCAGGATCATTGAATCAATATGAACACCCATACCTAACCTGGGATTTGAATACGGCACATGGGAACTAAAGGCCAGAGTGCTATCCATTCAGTTACTAGATGGCGTTAGTTTACATGAATAGAAATGTAAATCCTTTATAGCACAAAACAGTATAAAAAAAATAGTTCCTTATATATTCGAGCACTTTCCTTTCGTCTGTTTACACATTGATGATGGTACGCTAAAAGCTACCGAAACAGTTGCCTGCAATTGTTGCAATTTCCATTTGACGTTCTGTACCTTAAAGACTTTTTCTATATTTAAAAATAGTTAATTGTTAAAAAAATTTGGTACATAAGTTAAAATACTTATATCAATAACTGCTCATCGAATTGAATAATTGTGTATTTTTAAAAATTAAGGTTAACAGAGACAACAAAACAATGGACTTCGATTTGACCTGATTGTTATCTTAATGTTAATCATCCACGGATTAGATAGTTATACCCGCTTTAACTGATTGACGATCTGAGCTGGAAATTGAGCATTTGAGGTACAGAATAGATTAACGAAGACCAGGCACCGTCACGTCCAAGGTACATTTGTAGACTGGTTGAGAGAGGATATAAAACAACTTCCAAACACTGATCGTAGTCTATTCAGCTTTATTTGCGGTGTTCTAATGTTCAGTTCTTTTCGTAACACTGCGATATAATGTTTGATGATTTCTTCGTCATTTTATATAATGTTCTATATAGTTAAACACTGTAGAACAATATATCATATATTAAAAAAATTGAAGATTACGGTGAACATTATAGTTAAAATGTATGTATTGTATTTTATAAAGGAAAAAAAATGTATTTGATAGAATTCAAATATAATCAATGCTTAAAAAATTTGTTCCTATAGTGAGCGTATTAAAATTTAGATTATTTTCCATAATGGGGGGGGAAAAAAAGCTTGTATATATATGTATCTGGACCTACTCATAAAAGTTTGTTAAAAAAAGAAAAGAAATGTCTTATTTTGCATAAAGTCAGCTAAAACAGCATCTTAACTCAATAACGTTGGTAAAAAATTTTCCCATCTTCTTAAACCACTTAATATTTTTTCGCTTATTAGTCATTGGAATTTAAATATTTCCAAAAAACCGAATTAATTTTTACCAATGAACCATATTCAGTTTATGACGCAATATTCAAGACATTAATGTATCAACACTGAATGTTGAAAAAAAAAAAAAAAAATAAATAAAAATAAATAAAAAAGTCATTTTAATAACCCACCAACTAACGGAAAAATCCAGATTAACTTTTTACATTCATTACTGAAACATAGTTTTCTAAAAATACCTATGAATGAAACGTGAGTCATTACCAAACTCAAACTGTGTAAAATGAAAATTTCCCGGAATGAATCTACCCACCTCAATTTTGCCTACTCTCGGGCAAACGGGAATCGGGAAAAGATTGTAACTTGAAATGACGTCATTTGGCCATCGATCACGTGAACATTTGCTAGTAGTTGCTATAGTTACCGGAGAGGGATCCGGAAATTTTCATCTAGTCACAGAGCTAGGAGTTTTGGCGCCAAGAAGTACTACTACATACAGGACAGGGCCTGTCTGGGGCAATGAAACAACGCGCCAAGTCTGCGACCAGACAGTTATGTTTTTCGAAATTCCTTTATTTGTTTATTGGTTTGTTTTGTATATTTTTTCAGACTTGCTGATGGAAGCATTTGTCAACCGAAATTGAAGCGGTGTTCCCCTTTTTTCTTTTTCAGGAGTATCCAATAAAGCAGAACTAATAACCTTTGATGTATGCAGGTCTTTTATATTCTGGAGTAATCTAATGAATACAGAATTAAACCAAATGGCATTTCTTTACAAAGTTTTCCTCTGCTAATAAGAATTATTTTCACAAGTTTAGTTTAATTTGTATTTAAGGACATAAGGGGACTTAAGCGTATTACACCTTTTATGTTTAGATTTGTGATGTCTTGCAAAAGAATTTCACCACAAAAGATAAAGTGTTTTTTCTTCTTTTCACGAAATGTGTTTTAAATGTAATTTTTGACATGAATGGTCTTTATATATTGACATCTATGATTTTTATATTTTGACATGAATAATCTGTTTATTGTCTTATATAGTAACGATCTCCATTTTATGCCGTCTTTTATAAAATTTATCACGATTTATATTTAGTTTTATTGGTATTTAAATAAAGACCATAAGTATAACATTTTCACGAAATAAACTTTCCTTTTTCAATTTGATTATATATATATATATATATATATATATATAGTTATAAATCGTTTTATTTATCATGCAATAAATAGACTTTCGGCCATTTAGCGCATAATATTTACTAATATTTTTTTTTAACTAAATTTTTCTAATCTTGCTTTTTAGTAGCTATTTATTTATTTATTATTATTGTTTTTTGACATATCTTCGCATCCGAAGCTATAATAATGACATAAATAGTATTTCATGGCTTTTGCACACATAAAATGATGTTATAGATTATAGAAAAATGTAATTTTCTGAAATTGATATTTTAGGGGGCTATCAATTTAAAATCCATATGTAAGACCTTAATTTACTAAATTACTAAACTCTGCTTAAGTATAACACAATTTAAAATGCTACGGCTTTAAATAGGTTAATAATCCACAATGCTACAACTTTTCATTCAGTAAATAGTTTAAGAGTATTTATCAACTAGTGGATCTGCAGATCAGGAGCCTCAACGTCCTATTTGCATCACGCATTATTCAACATATCATTTTTTTTATTCCTTACTATATAATATTATATATTGATTCGACTGATTTGCTACATAAGCAGAAAGTTTTCTGAGGGAGGGGGGCTGTCTTCCTCCTCAACCCCCCCGCTGTATCTCTCTTTCTTTAACTATCTGCATATATACGTATACATATATATTCCTAATAACTCATTACCTTGTATTAATTCCCTGCAATTCATAAATACTTGTACCAAATTTCATGCAAAATGATTACATCACACATCGGAATTTTTTTGAGCAACCCTGTAAATGAATTACCAATTTTATGCCCACACTTCTCCACTGAAAAACATTCTTTTAAAATTCTAATAAAATTTCATTATATTTAACGAGGTGTAACCACGTTAAAATACACTTTTAAGCAATACCGACTGTAGACCGTAATAGTATGAAATTCTTTTATGTATCCCAGAAAAGGAGCCACAGTAATTATTTACACTAAGAAGATTACACCTATTTAATTCATTAATATTTCAGCCTAATTTGACATCATTTGGATGATACAGTACAACATCGGAATTCTTTTGTGGGGTCACGTAAATAAATTATTTCGTTTATACATATCCTTTTTCTAGGGTAAATATGCTTTTAAGCATCTTTATAATGTATGTTAATTCCTTTATGTTGAATGCATCATAAACGCATTAAAGTGCGCTTAAATAAAAATTTCTTCATAGGCTCTAATGTCACGAAATTCTTTTGTGTCTCGCCGTAAACGAACCATAAACATCGTATACACCAGTAAAAACTATTCAGCTTATTCTACGTTTTTCATGAATAATTGCTCGAAATTTGACGTACTTTGGATGATTACATTACATTGTCAGAACACTTTTGTATGGTCCTGTAATTAGGAAACCTAAGAGCATATATTTTCTGCAGAAAACACAAGTTTAAGCATCTCAGTAATGTATGCTAATTTTATTTTGTTGATAGCAAAATAATGATGTCAAAATGCGTTTAAACGAAATTCACCTCATATGTTGCAATGATAAGAATTTTGACGTGTCCCTGTACACAATCCATAAAAAATATAGAAATAAAAAATTATATAGCTATTTCTATACAGAGCTTGAATGTGTGTGCCGATTTGCAAGTCAATAGGAGCATTTTTGTAGCCGCTAAGGCGGTACAAGCAAATTCTGCTCATAGGCCGTAATGATAAGAAAATATTTGGTGTCCCTGTACACGAACTATAAATGGAATACACACCCAAAACTATACAAATAACATTCCGTCTGGCTCATAAATATGTGTACCGAATTGCAAATCAATAGCTTGATTTTTGCGGTGGCTATCATGGTACATACAAATTCTTTCCATAGGCCGTAATGTTAAGAAAAACTTTGGCGTATCCCTGTACACGAACTACAAATGGTTTACACACCTAAAACTATACAGATGATTTGTGCTCATGCATATGTCTACCAACTTGCAAGCCAATAGCGTGATTTTTGTGGCCGCTATCGCGCGACTCATAGGTAGACGGACAGACACACAGACGGAACCCAAAATCTTTTGAGCCTCAACAGAAGGCCTTCACTGACGTTTCGGCAAAAATTGCAAGTCAATAGCTTGATTTTCGCGGTGGCTATCGCGGTACGTTCAAATTCTTCCCATAGGCCGTAAAGGTAGGAAAGAAATTGGCGTGTCCCTGTACACGAACTGCAAATGGTATACACACCTAAAACTCTACAGATAATTCCGTTTGGCTCATGAATATGTGTACCAAATTGCAAGTCAAAAGTGTGATTTTTGCGGCCGCTATCGCAGTACATACAAATTCTTCCCATAGGCCGTATTGTTAAGAAAAACTTTGGCGTGTCCCTGTACACGAACTACAAATGGAATACTTACCCAAAACTATACAGCTGTTTCCGTGGGACTCATGAACATGTGTACCAATTTACAATCAATAGCGTGATCTTTTCGGCCATTATCGTGCGACAGACAAGCACACAGACGGAAACCAAAACCGTTTTGAGTCTCAACAGAGGGCCTCACTGACGTTTCGACAATTACGAAAACGACTTACTTTTTCGGCCAAGCTGCTTTAAGGACATTTTACGATTCTAGAACAAACAATTAATTTTATTTTGTGGAATATGGTATAGAAATCCCTGTTCACTTACAGGACTACACAAAAGAACTAGATTATAGTACGATAATACTTGAAAATTGATGGATGTGTACTTCAGGTTGTGCCGTGTATTATTAATATAGGATCATATTTATGTCCTCCACGTGATGTGTACATAACTTTTAGAAGATATACAGGGCTGGCAATATTTAAGCCATAGCATTCTTTTTTATTGTTAGTGGAAGTGCTTTACTGTAATATTTTAAAATGTCCAGGAAATCTGCTCAGGAATTGAAATCAATTCCTCATAGCTATATGGTAAATAATGTGTTTTTTAAAAACTAAATATTCATCGCTTGGTGTTTTGTATATTTAGACATTTTGAGGCTTCTGAAATACCGAAGTCAAGTTTTTAATGTTTGACCTTTGTCTGCGTCTGTTAGAATAAATTAAAAACAAATAATTTCAGTCAATTTAAATGTTGTATTTTGAAGTTAATGTGTTCGTTACTAGAAATGTTTGATCAAGATTGATAAGTTTCAAGGAATGTTGCTGTGAATGAAAGTTGTTTCAATAATTTAAAATGAACTTTTAAATTTAATAATAGGTTAGAATTCTATATAAATATAGGTACAATAATGAAACGGGGGGTTGAGGGGGTACCGCCCCTCTCACACATAATTGCTTGTCAAATAAAGCTATTACGAGGCCTAATCTGAATTGTTTTAACGTAGGTTTGCATAACAGTACTCGTTATCTTACCCCTTAATTTCCAATCTGTATATATAGTGTTAAATTTCAGGGAAGAGAAAGTCGTGTGTGTGACACACCAGATTATTCTAGATATTTTACAAAACGTCTAATCTCGAAGTGTCCAAATATTGGTAGATAGTGTATCTATATATACATTTAATCAAAAGCGAATTAAAGTAAAATTACATTTTTGTTTAACATTAATTTTAAATTTTTTGACAAATGCTTCACTTATTCAGATATTTGAATTGATTACACAACACAATATCTCAGTTAATTGGAATTTAATGTAATTAATTTGCATGTTTCTTTCTCATTAACCAAAAAATGCGAGTGAGATGTTTTTATGTGTCCAATTGAAAATTTAATTACACTTTCATAATATTAAGAAACTAGCATTTCGCGCGCAGAACATCTGCGTTATAATACCTACATAAATAATATGATTATCAGAAAAATCTCATAAATAAAATCTCTGGAAATTTTCAGTTTTTTTTCCCTTATTATTATTATTTTTTTAATTAATGAAAGAGATTTAAATACTTGATGTTTGCATTATAATTTCAAGGTTAAAAAATAAGTTTTCCACTGCTAAGTTAAAAATTCTCAGAATTAAATTATTATAAATAATCTCTAAAAAAAAGAGTTAAATTGAACACGCGTCATTTGTTAAATATATTAAAAACACTTTAAATACACGTAAATTTAAATTTTATTTAAAAGATGTTAAAAAAATTTATCCAAAGCTTTTCGCTTTAATAGTAAAGCGAATGATCCCTGAAATCCTTAATGATGCTTTACTATTAAAGCTAAAAGCTTTGGATAAATTTTTTTAACATCTTTTAAATAAAATTTAAATTTACTTGTATTTAAAGTGTTTTTAATACATTTAATTAAATTATTATTATTTTAAAAATCAATTATATCTTGAAATTTGACGGAATTAAATCACCACACATAATAGAAATTGGATAGTTAATAATAATAGCTACAAAAATGAATGAATAAATAAAAAGAAATAGCGTTCATTCTGTTTATAAAGAATAAAGAATTTAATAGACGGTACCACTATCGTCTTGCAGAAAAGACACCTTTAAATGCGAATCCTAACTGACGTTAAATTATTTCAAATGTACTTCTAAATATGAGATTTTGAGCATATGTTTCAGCACAAAAAGGTAATAATTTTTCAGTTTATTTAATAAAATGTGCATTTTAAGCGTATTAGATTAAATTTTTGTACCGAAATTTCTATAGAAAACCTTTGTACAAAATATAGCCAAAGCTCTTATAATCGTCTCTTATAATTGTCTCTAGCAGATGAATTTATGCTTTGGATCTTGGTTGACCTAAGGCGAGCTGGCACATCAGGCATTTTGTTGCCTTAGGGTTGCCATACGTACCCAGCGCGTTTCTCTGATAAACAAACGACGAACTTTTTTTTAATCGTCTTACGTTACTTTAGAGTAACTTTTTTTTTATTATATTTCATAATTTTAGCTAAGTAAACTATGATATGGAAGTTTATTTAGCGATAAACTGCTAAAATCTTTCAAGAAGTGAATTGGCGACATTTTGTAAAAGAAACAGAAACCGCCCTAACAACATATCTTACCCCAGAACATCCATAGTATATCCTCAGAATAAAATGACATCCTGAGAATGTACTATGAAACAAATGTGTTTTTAGAAATATTATTGTTGCTTATTGCTCTTATCTTGACCGGATTAGCTTCAGATCAAGATTTCTTAAAATCATTAGGGAAGCGATAAGGACGCCAAGCGGGAATGCTGTCCTCTTCGGAGGCAAAAAAATGGCGGTGATGCGCCGGCCTATTATTTTATTTAGGGGCTCTAGGTTGACCAATCAGATAACACAATACGTGACTATCGTATCGTTGCGACAAAATTTAATCGTAACTGGTCCACGTTAAAGAAATACGATATAGATTGTAAAGAACATTTTTACAGAAAATATTTAGTTTAAGTTTAGCTAAGCAATTTAAAATTCCATTCGACTTGATATATTGCTTATGACTGTGATATAATTACTTATGTTACAATATAATTATTGATCTTTTCTAAACAATGAGAAAGTTAATTCTTTTAATGATTATTGTCATTTTTAATGCGTTGCACCGAAAAGGAATAATTCGAGTCATTGATGTGTTTCACGTTGATAATTATAAAAAAAATGATCCTTTACTAGATATAATTATTCCAGATACAATTTTTAAAAAGTATGTTATTTAGCTTTTAGCTTTCTTTTTGTTTTTTCTTATCAGAACTAGTATTATTAGCGTTTCTCAGTACGGAGAAAATAAAAATAGTGTAAATATGAAATGAAATAATAAATGTAATTAAGTTTAACTGTAACGTATAAGAAATATGCATTTATTTTTTTAATTATTTTCTACAGAAAAGATAAGCACGAGACATTTAAAATAATCGGTGTATTTTTTTCCCAGAACATTATGAACACATTATAATTACTGGATATAATTTGAGAAATTATTTAATGAATACTATACATTTTTAAATTTTAGATCTACATACTTTATCATTATGGTATACCTTTTGCAGGTTAAGTTAAAGAAAGAAATGTGGTAAGCATCTAAAATGATCTAAATTGCGTGCATCGAATTTTTATACTCGATGCTCAATAATTGGTGAGTATTTTACAATCTAGGCGTGATACCACATATTTTTGTTGCAGGAAAGCTTTTCATGGTATAGGTATTTACTGATAAAACGCATTATCCCAGCAATTACTAATAATATGGAATTGTCTACTGTTTATAAAAATCTGAACTGTTTTAGGAGAAAATTTTTACAGAAGTATTTTTTATAGGAAATAGGGAAAATAAATAAAAGAGAAAAACACAGGAAAGTATTTAAAAATTTCAGACGTTATCGGCATTTTGACAGGCATTTACAAAAATATTGATAAGTAACGGCAAAATTATTGTGACAGTTTCTCTTTGCAGTGGAAAAAAGCAGCGATTTTCATTTTTTCCAGAACTCGCCGATATTGAGTAATAGGATTGTTGAGGCGTAGATTTTATTTCTTTTCTAAATCAATTTAAATTCTTATTCTATTAAGAATTACTAAATATGCAAATTTTTAACCATTTTCCTGTTTGAAATATCTTCTTAGTAACTTAATGTTTGTTTCAAACACGTTTTTATATTTATATCATATTAAGCTTTATTTCGTAAATTAACGCATTGCCTGTTCCTATATACATTTTATTTTAATAGCTATTTTAAGTTTTGGGTTTAGTTTATCGCTCAACGGTCACTTTTGCACACCATGACTCATTAGACCGGGACCTATGATTCCGAAACACAACGAACATCAATTCTATACCCGGATTCGAACTCGGCACCTGTCAACAGAAAGCTAGAGCGCTAACAATTCGTCCACAAGAAAAAATGAATGATCACAGGGAAAAAAAACATGGTTAATGTGATATTTTTTAATAAAACAATTATTATTAAGCCATGTATGTTGTTAAAAAATTAAGAGGTTTCAAAGTATATTGCTATTAAAAAACTAGTATGTTGTGGCCATCTCAAACATTTTTTACATCACTCTACATAAAAGCGCCACCTACCGTATAACATGAAAAAGTGTATAATGCTAGCTTCTTTCAATAAAATTTTACGTATTCAATTTGATGCAACATTAGCCATCACTTGATGAGATGTAAAAATAAGGAAAGTTACAAAAGGTTAGTAATAGTAGAGTCCTTTTTCGGCCGATATGCATTCAAATTGAGTCAACATTTTTTTGCTGTTTCACATGTTAAGTCTGATGCATTTATGTGCTATAGAAATTGAGATAGAGCCTTCAAGTTCACGTGGAAAATTGCAGCATAGCTGCACTATACCTGTCGGCTGATATTCACCGGAACTTAGTCAACAAAATTTTTCATAATAACAATATCACATAATAAGTTTGTTTCGTTTAAACGCTAAAGTAGCTGAGATATAACCTTAACAAAAATGACAAAAATAGTAGAATAGCATTGTTTCCTTTTGAGAGATTTGCACCAAATGTTAATGGATATTAATGTTTTCCAAGGCGAAACTAAATATAAATTTACTTGAAATTCTGTGCATCAGCTCTTGAGTTAGAGCTGCTGCAAAATTTTGCTCGCACACAGACAGACGGACATTTTCGAAAAAGGACCAAATAGAGTTCAGGGTATCTCAAAACGCATAAATTTATCAAAAAATGTAAATCGAAAATTTTTACAAATTCAATACTTTCTTCGATAAACATAAGAAACAATAATAAACGAGATCAGGGAATTAAAGTATTTTTTCACGCGTGCATTTTACTGTATAATTATTTTGAATCCCTTAAAAAATGTACTTTAATAGAGAAAATATTCAATTAAAATGTAGGTGCTCTTTCGTTATTATTATTATTATTATTATAATTTTCAAATAAAAGTTGAGAAAGAATATTTTAAACTATTTTTCATGTAATGTATGGAGTTATTAGACTATCTAGCCTTTTCATGCCAAAAAAAAAAAAAAAAAAAATGAAGAAGAATATGTTTTTAAATTATAATTAAATTAATTCCATAGCCCATCTTAATTTTTTTTTTTTTTATTTTTTTTTTTTTAAACATAAAAACATCTTCAATTTTTTTTTCTCTTAGGAGTTCTAATTATCAATGACAAAAGACTGATCGTCTACTACTAATTTTGATTATTATTTTTGTTGTTTTCTTTTAATCATTTATCAAAAATTATGTCACGATGCTTGGCCCGTTTTTCTTTTTATTGGCGAAGTTATCCACCACTCAGTTTAGAAGTGCATTTTATTCCTATCCAATGCATATCAATTTTGAAAGGCTTCGCAATCATGAATGGCTGTGACGGTGGCGGTGAAAGCTTTGAATTTATAGATTTCTTATTTACTAGGCCAAAATACGTGAAGAAAAGTAAAATTATAAAAGGGGAATTGATAGAATGTATTTTTAATATAACATATTACTAATCAATAACAGATTCCGAGCGCATTTATTAATTTTTTTTAAATATTAATAAATTTAAATAAGTTTTTACACATCATTAGAGATACAACTGACAAGCAATTGACAAAATTTAGGCATTCAAAGTAGTTATAAATAAGTAATTTTCTGAACTTATTTTTCGGACAATGTAAAAGCCTCCCTTTCTTTTTCTCAGAAGCTCTAAATATCATTAGGGAGAGAGAGAGGGAGAGAAAGATTTTCTAAATACAAGTATAATTTAAAAATACTTGTACATACAAGAGAAAACTGCGAATATGAAAGCATATATGCAAAAAAAAAAAAAAAAAAAAAAAAAAAAAGATAGTTGTTTAGGGTTCAGCTTGGAGATCCTTCATGAGAGTAGACAAAAATAATGCGTGGAGGTAAAAGAAGAAAAATAGGGTTTTATATATATATATATATATCTAAAAAAAAAAAAAAAAAACTAGAATTATAGTAAAGATATTTAGCACCAAAAGTTTACTGACACTATGTGAAATTGAATTATGAATAAAATTTGAAGTCTTTTTTATGATATGGTTGACTATTCAGAAATACTAATAAAACATAGAAAAACGATGTTGAGTAGTAAGAACTTAAAGGAAAATTAAACTGGCGGTTCATGGACAAAGACAGCTAAACTATATATATATAAATAAAGATTTAAGATCTTGCTTTATTATGCAGTTTTCATACTATTTGCTCCCTGATTCGAATTCTCAGAGCACATTTTGCCTGAACTATACAAGATAACTCTAATGTCTCAATCACTAACATTTTGAGTTGTTTATTTCAGATTGGTAAATTTCATTTTATTGATCGGAGAAAGCATAACTTTGATGTAAAATTCCCAAAGAATTCCTTCAATTTTATGATTGATACAAGAATAAAACGGTAAAACGAAAAAACGGGTTTACTTAATATGTAATGTATATTACAGTCAGCAGCAAAATTATTGAAGCACACATCCACACTTTTCATACATTTTATTTTTTAGTTTGATCGCTAATTTTTATCATCAGCTTACATTTTTATAAATAGTATAAGACTAAGATCATGACTCGACAAAAATTTACTTAACAAAACAGTATTTTTATTTATTTATTTATTTATTTTTTAAATAGGTGCCCACATTTTAAGTAGAAATTATTGCTAGTGCTTTAGTAATTTTCCTGCCAACTGTATCAATAAGTTTACAGTTGAATCTGAGGTCAACAGCAATTAAAACATTTAATGGTAGGCTTTTGTCTTAAGTAATGATAATAATAATTATAATAAAATACGACTACGAGTAGTTGCATAAATATATAAATTTAAAAAATCAAATACTGTTTTGGGTTCAGCACGGAGATCCTTGGTCAGTATAATTTATTTTAGAGTTTTGTGTTTTAGTAGTAAAGTCGCTTGACTCGCCAGAGTCCTAGCCTGAAGGGAAGTGCCATAGGGGTCTTTCTAAAGGGTCCTAGACTCTATTTACACAGGTTTCGGAGAAAGCCATGGAAAACGCCGAACGTCTGAGCCATCGAACTTCTAGGTCATCGAACGTCTAGGACGAGAGTGACCGGGGACTGAATCCGACACCTTATGCCTACGAGCTTTGAGGACAAAACTTCTTGGCCATTGGTGGATACAATTTGATTTAGAATGTAAGTAATTATATTCTGCATTTTAATCTTTATAAAAAAGTCTAAATACTCCTTATTCTTTCAATTTGCGATTAAATTTTCCATTAGTGACCTTAGACATGAATTATATTGCATCGTAATCCAAAAGTTAAAAGCTTATATTTAATTCAGAAATCCAATGCATAAATAGCCGTTAAATTTGATAAATTTTAGATTCTCTGAAGTAAGTGCCTAAACTAAAAAATAGCTTCTTTATTATTATTATATAATCTTAAATTACCTAAGCTCTATACAATATTATTTTCCACAAAATAGCAGTAATGTTCAAAATTAAAATTAAGTTTCTTTACAGTTCACTTTTCTGTAATATTATTGAATTTTATAATACCAGAAAAATTCTGTTTATTTTATTTTATTTGATAAAAAAATATTTTAGATAAATCAAGTATTATTTTAATGTAATTAGATTTATCTGTCTTATGGCGGGTTAAACTGTTTATGTTGCCTTCATGGTTGCGTATTGTGATTTTCTAATCTTCATAACTGCAGATACTACTCAACTCCTGATTTGCAATATTTAGCTAATCTCCATGCGGCTCTGGTTTTTTAAGTTACTGTTATTGTTCTTTGGTTCTTTCTGTTGTGTTTTATTATTATTTTTTTCCAATCGTTTAATTGTTTTACATGAAGGATTGCAGAGTCATCTATTATTTTGCCCTATAGCAGCTAGATTAAGAAATCATTCATTTTAACATGCTCATCTTGGTGATGGCTTCTCCCCGATGACAAATCTCCAATGTTTGAGTGTATTTTTTTTTTTTTTTTTTTTTTGTCCTTAATTGATTTAGTAATCATTTTTCTTTTAACGACCTTGTTGTATGGCATCACTCTCTCTATAATGGTTCTATTTATTGTCTTCATTTTGGGTAATATTCTGGAATAGTGTTTTAGTAAGTTTGAATAATTAAAACTGTTACTTGTTAATTCTTTTCTTATCTTTCTTAAAGATGTCACAGGTTATTTAGTTTAATTATATATTAATTTATTTTGATTATCGAGGATTTCGGTGGCATTTATCATCCGTTATTCTAAATATCTACTACTTCTTTACTACATTTGCATATATATATATAGTTGATATTTAGTTGATATATATATATATATATCAACTAAACAATAACAACAATAAAATTCTTCCAAATGTCTAGATACATTCACAGAAAAGAATGATATCGTCTAACTTTTGCTTTAGATTACGAGCTTTATTCTTTTTTATTAGACATTGATCAAATTGCGCCTTCCTTACGTCACCACACGAGCTTATTTTCCTTTTCTTTTGCGATAAATTTTCTCTTTGGTCAATTTAGAGATGAATTACATTGTTCGAAAATGGGTAAAATGTCGGTTGTAGCCAAGACTTTAAATTTATAACTGTTTTATTTAATGGTACGAGATATCGTTTGAAGAAAAAAGAAAAAAAAAAAAATCAAAGTAATTTATCCAATAGATCTTTTCAAAATAATGGATCGAGTATAAATTTTTAAAAACGAATTGATAAATTTTATGTTTTCTAAGAACAAGAATTATTTAAGGATACTTTATTTTAGTAAACTGAACGAATTTGTTAAGAACTTACGAATTTATTAAAAACACAACACTTAATTAATCTTTATTAGATGCTACGAATGTATTAATGAGTAACATCTTACGCACAATTAAGTAAATTTCTAAGCCAATCAAGTAACATTATTCTGGAAATATATAGAACAACTAAAAGAAATATTTCCATAGTTCTAGATATATGCACAGAAAAAAATGATCTTCTAACTTTTGCTTTAGATACAAGCTTTATTCTTTTTTATTAGACATTCATCAAATCACTACTCCCTTACGTCACTATACGAGCTTATTTTCCCTTTCTTTTGTAATAAATTTTCCTTTTGGTCAATTTAGAAATGAATTGCATTGTTCGGAAACGAATAACAGTGTCGAATGTAGCCAAGTAAATAAATTTATGACTGTTTTAATTAATGGTACATGATTTATCTTTTTTGAAAAAGAATTAAATTCAGAGAAATTTATTAAACAGTTCTTTGAAAAATAATGGACAGAGTATAAGTTTTTGATAATGAATGTTATTTCAATTTTATGTTTTCTAAGCATAAGAATTATTTCAGACTTCTTTATTTTACCAAAACTAAATTCAAAACTGGTGTACAAACGATAAATAGATTATAAGACTTCTTCACACACCATAAGGTGTGGTGTGTGAAGGTGTGTGAAGAAGTCTTATAATCTATTTATTCTTTATTTTAGTAAACTGAACGAATTTGTAAAGAACTTACAAATTTATTCAAAACACAATAATTAATTGATCTTTTACTTTTATAACATCCTAAACCAATCAAATAACATTATTTTCGAAATATATAAAACATGCGGGGAAAAAAAATAAATAGAAATAAATCCTTCCAAAGTTCTAGATACATGAACAGAAAAGAATGATCTTCTAATTTTTGCTTTGGATTACGAGTATTATTCCTTTATTAGACATTCATCAAATTGCTCCTCTTTTACGTCAACATACAAGCTGAGTTTCTTTTCTTTCGCGATAAATTTTTCCTTTGATCGATGTAGAGATGAACTAATTATACTAAAACAGAGTAACAGTCTCAGTTGTTGAGAAAACTTTAAACTTATAACTGTTTTATTTAATTGTACAATTCATGTCTTTTAAAAACAAAGAATTAAAAAAACTCGAAATTTATACAAGTTTTTGAAAAGTAATAGATCAAGTATAATAATAATAATAATAATAATAAAAAAAATGGAATAATAAATTTTATGTTTTATAAGCCCATGAGTTATTTAGAATGTTTCATTTTTTTTTTAAGTGGACGAATTTATATAGATCTTAAGAATTCATCAAAACGCAACACTTAATTGGTATTTACATTTGTAACATCCTAAACATTTAAAAAAAAAATTCCTAAGGCAATCAAATAACTTTGTTTTGGAAATATACAGAACAACTGGAAGAAATATTCCCAAAGTTCTAGATATATGTGAGGCGAACAGCTGAATTAGTTTGGTGAACATTTTACTGGTTGTGGATTGTGTCAGTAGATGGCGCAACAAAGTACTGTTTGTAACCATCGCTGAAAGACTTGAGTTCAGAGAGAAAATGCTGTTCAGTTTGCTCGCTCGCTATGTAAAGATGTTTACGTATTCTGTGCACAGTTATAGCACCTATTTAATTCAATTGAGCTCTTATATTTTTATAAATTGTTAGTTATTATTTTATTAGTAAAACTGTTACAAGTATCAGTGTGTCTTCTTTGAGTTTATTGAAATAGTGAACACAAGTCAGCCGAAGTGGTGACCCAGACGTAGTGGTTTTCGTAGTGGTGACCTCTGACGAAACAGCGTAATATGGCGATACCTCCGGCCTTTGAGCTAAGTGGTTTAACTTTGAATGAATATATTTTAAATTAATTGATTTTTTTTTACTGTTTGAAATTAAAAATGCAATAAATAAATAACGAATACATATATTTCTGCTCTTATAAGCTATTTTAACTAGATTGATATGTATATATATTTTTTTAATGCTGTTTTAAATGGTATATATTATATAGTGTATTACGATATGGCTATAATAGAGTAAAAGATTTCCTATTTTAAGTTAGCGTTAGGAATCTTCTTTCGTATGAATTTAGATTCATTTTGACTTTGAATTTTGAACTTATGAATTTTTAAATAGTAGTTAAAGTATAAAATCTTGATAAGATTGCCATGGACTCTGGTGAGAAGGGGATAAATGTTGAAAAAGTTTCTTGTAGAATTCCCCCGATGTGGAAAAACAATATTCAAATTTGGTTCGTTCAGGTTGAAGCGAACTTCGCGACATCGCAGATTACAAATGATCTGACAAAATATAACACAGTTATAGGTTCAATTGATCCAGATTCGCTTATTTCAGTTTCTGATTTGATATTAAACCCCCCCTCCGAAAATCGTTATGAAACTTTAAAACAAAGGTTAATTTCGGAGTTTTCAGATTCTCAATCTCAGCAGCTGCGTAAATTATTGTCTGAATTAACACTGGGAGATAAAAAACCTTCAACTTTACTGCGTCAAATGAAAGAATTAGGAGGGAAATCCGTAAATGAGGATTTTTTGAAAACAATTTGGATGGAACGATTACCTGTAAATTTTCAGGCAATATTGTCTGCCTCTTCAGCGGATTTATCGGAATTGGCAAAATTAGCTGATAAGATTGCTGAAATTAAGGAAATCCCTAGTGTTTGCGCGGTTGTTGAGGGGAAAACTTTGGAAAGCGAGGTTAAAGAAATTCGAAAAGAAATTGTAGAGTTAAAAACTCAGATTTCAACTTTATTTTCGAAAGTAAATAGGCAATCAAGATCGAGAAGTCGTGATTTAAACCGTGTATATTACCGTAGGGAAAGTCGTAATGTAGGAGATGGAAATTTTGACGGTAATGATTCGAATTTATGTTTTTATCATTCAAAATTTGGTGAAAATGCTAGAAGGTGTCGGAAACCATGTCAGTATAATTCAAAAGAGGAAAAAAACTGGTTTTGGCTGCTGCATCTGGTTTAAAATGTGGTTCAGGTGTAGCAGCCCAAGTAAAAAAATGTAGACTTTTTGTTTATGATAAAGCTACAAACTGTAATTTTTTAATTGATTCTGGAAGTGATATTTCTTGTATACCGGCACCAATAAATTGTAAATATAATGCTCCTGAAGATTTTTTGTATGCCGCAAATGATTCTAGGATACCTACGTATGGTAGTAAAACATTGGATATTAATTTGGGATTGCGTCGAATGTTCCGGTGGTCCTTTGTGATAGCTAGAGTAAATACACCTATTATTGGTGCAGATTTTTTAAACAATTACGGAATTCTTATAGATTTGAAAAATCAAACTTTAATTGATTCGAATACTACCTTACAAATAAGAGGAAAATTGAGTGGTATTGAATCCCCCTCTATAAAATTAATTTCGGGAAATTCCCCTTATGATAAACTCTTAGAGTCATTTCCAAATTTGGCGAGTCCGGTACCAAATTTTAAAGGTCCGGTATTGCATAATACTAAACATTATATTGAAACAAAGGGAGCTCCGGTGTTTTCTAGACCTAGACGATTACATCCAAAATTATTAGAAATTGTAAAAAAGGAATTCCAAGTTTTGGTAGAACAGGGAATTTGTCGACCTTCTAAGTCTCCTTGGTCCTCACCCATACATGTCGTTCCAAAATCAAATGGTACGTATAGGATATGTGGAGATTACAGACGTTTAAATTCAATAACTATTTCAGATAGATATCCTATCCCACATATTCATGATATAACAAATGTCCTTCATAATAAGACAATATTTTCAAAGATTGATATTGTTAGGGCATATTATCATATACCAGTGAATGAAGAGGATATTCCAAAAACTTGTGTAACGACACCAATTGGAAATTTCGAATTTTTATATCTCCCATTTGGTTTAAAATGCGCTCCAATGACATATCAGCGATTTATGAATGGGGTCCTGGGGGATTTGGACTTTGTTGTTTCTTACATAGACGATGTACTGATATTTTCAGAAAACGAAACGGAGCATATCAACCATGTAAAAATGGTCTTTGAAAGACTAAATAAATTTGGTTTAAATATAAATAAATCAAAGAGTATATATGGTCAAAATACTATTGAATTTTTAGGTCATGAAATCTCCGCGTCGGGTATTAAACCTCTTGACAGAAAAGTTAAAGCCATTTTGGAGTACCCTAGACCTGAAAATTTGCTAGAGTTACGAAAATATTTAGGATTAATAAATTTTTATAGAAAATTCATAAAACACGCTGCGGAAATTTTGGCTAATTTAACAGATTTATTAAAAGGAGTGAAGGGAAAAAATAATCGTACAAAAATTGAATGGACTCAGGAATTAATCGATTCTTTTGAAAAATCAAAGCAAGCTCTTTCGAATGCTGCTTTGTTGTCATTTCCGAGTACAAATGGAAGGCTTGTATTGCATAGTGATGCCAGTAATATTGCTATTGGTGCAACACTTAGTATATTAGAAGGGTCAGATTGTAAACCAGTTGGATTTTTTTCCAGACGGTTATCGCCTTCTCAGGCTAAGTATTCTAGTTTTGATCGTGAACTCTTAG
Organism: Salticus scenicus; assembly: GCA_963930645.1. Taxonomy (NCBI): domain Eukaryota; kingdom Metazoa; phylum Arthropoda; class Arachnida; order Araneae; family Salticidae; genus Salticus; species Salticus scenicus. The sequence goes on from OZ005656.1 coordinate 76,681,984, forward strand.
CAATGTATGAGTCAGTAAAATTTTTCAGACACATGCTAGAAGCACGAAACTGCGAAATAATTACGGATCATAAACCAATTATTGAAGCCTTTCATAAAGTACGTGACACACATACAAATAAGCAGGCACGTTGGCTTTCATTTATATCAGAATTTACTACGGATATTAAATATATAAAAGGGGAGTTAAACGGTGCTGCAGATGCTTTGTCGCGTATAAATGAAATTTCTATTCCTGGAAATTTAGATTTTGATGAATTGAGTAAGGATCAAAAATCGGATGAGGAATTAAATAAATTAATTTCAGAACCAGAGTCAGTACTTAAATTAAAATTAATTACATTGCCAAATACAAATTCACAGCTTTACTGTGACATTAGTACTGGAAAAGCTCGTCCATATGTCACATTAAAATTTCGTAAGAAAGTTTTCCAGAATTTACATTGCCTTTCACACCCTGGTATGCGAACTACAGTCAATCTCATTAGAGATAGATTTGTTTGGCCTTTTATGAATAAAGATTGTCGTGAATGGGCACGTCAATGTATTGATTGCCAACGATCAAAAATTAATAAACATACTAAATCTTCATTGAAGAAATTTGATATCCCTACTGCGCGTTTCCAACACATTCATTGTGATATTGTAGGTCCCTTACCGGAGTCACATGGTAAATCTTATTGTTTAACTGTAATTGATCGAGTTACCCGTTGGCCGGAGGCTTATCCGCTAAAAGACATTACAGCTGAAACAGTTGCACGAACTCTTTACAGAGAATGGATTGCCCGATATGGTACACCATTAAGAATTACGACAGATCAAGGGAGACAGTTTGAATCTGACTTATTTAAACAGTTTGCTCAATTACTTGGTATAGAAAAATGGAGAACTTCCCCATACAATCCAAAAGCAAATGGCTTAGTTGAAAATTTTCACAGACCACTAAAAGCAGCGATTATGGCCCATGGAACTCGTAGTTGGACTGAGGTCCTCCCAACAATTCTTTTGGGTTTTAGATGTGCATTGAAAGAGGATATTGAAGCAACTCCTGCTGAATTATTGTATGGAAGTAACTTAAGACTTCCTGGTGATTTTTACGACCCTACGGTAGACATAAAAGACCCACGTATATATGTTGAGAAATTAAGAGAATTTATGACGTTGCTCAAACCAAAACCTACATCTGCACATCAAAATAATCCAGTTTTTGTGCATAAACATTTAAAACAGTGTTCACATGTGTTTGTGAGATATGATCGAGTTAGAGGATCATTACAACCACCGTATAATGGACCATACCCTGTGGTGTCAAGAAAGGAAAAATATTTCCATGTTTTAATAGATGGGAAAATTCAAGTCGTTAATATCGATAGACTTAAACCAGCATTTATTGTGTTTGATTCTCCAACAGAAGTTCAACTAGATGAAAACAGTAGTGCTCGTACCTCCGAGAAACTGGTACCTAGACGTTCTAAAAGACAGGTCCGATTTCCAGACAGATTCGTACCCAGTTGAAGTTTGCCTGTCTTTGTTCACTGGGGAGGGGGTACTGAGGCGAACAGCTGAATTAGTTTGGTGAACATTTTACTGGTTGTGGATTGTGTCAGTAGATGGCGCAACAAAGTACTGTTTGTAACCATCGCTGAAAGACTTGAGTTCAGAGAGAAAATGCTGTTCAGTTTGCTCGCTCGCTATGTAAAGATGTTTACGTATTCTGTGCACAGTTATAGCACCTATTTAATTCAATTGAGCTCTTATATTTTTATAAATTGTTAGTTATTATTTTATTAGTAAAACTGTTACAAGTATCAGTGTGTCTTCTTTGAGTTTATTGAAATAGTGAACACAAGTCAGCCGAAATATGCACAAAAAAAAAAAAAAAAAAAATCTTCTAACTTTTGCTTTGGATTACGAGTTTTATTATCTACTAGCAGGCAACGCCCGCTTCGCTGGTCCCTATTTTTAAATGAATCACTATAATGAATTCTCAAAATTGCATTAATTTTTATCACATGAAAAAAAAGAGAAACAAAATCTGAGTAGGAAAAATGTCGCACCGGGTTCTCACTGCCTTCGGAAAAAATTCCCAAAATGCTCTAACTCTTATTTCTATTATTGTCCCACTTCGCCCCCCCTTCTGTCTATCCTAATAATTTTACAAATTTGAAAATATCCGCAATCGATTTGTAAGTATCAAAAACCTCTATGCACCAGTTTTGAACGACATATCTCTATTTTTATTTTTTTACCGCTCTACTCCCCCCCTTCCCGCCCTCCCAATAATTTTAAAAATTCGAAAATATCCGCAATCGATTTGTAGGTTTTGGAAACCTCTATGTACCAATTTTGAATGATCTAACTCTATTTTCTTTTTTTTTTTGCCCCTCTGCCCCCCCTTCCCGGCCCTCCTAATAACTTTACACTTTCGAAAAAATCCCCATTCGACTTGCAGGCCTCTAAAATCTATCTGTACCGATTCTGAACGGCCTAACTGTATTTCTATTTGTTTTTGACCATAGTCCCCCCCCTTCCCGCCCCCCTTCCCGCCCCACCTAATAATTTTAAAAATTCGAAAGTATCCGCAATCGATTTGTAAGTATCGAAAACATCTATATACCAATTTTGAACGATCTAACTCTATTTTTATTTTTTTGCCCCCCCCCTCTCCCCTCCCCCTTTCCCGGCCCTCCTAATAACTTTACACTTTCGAAAACATCCCCATTCGACTTGCAGGCCTTTAAAACCTGTCTGTACCAATTTTGAACGGCCTAACTGTATTTCTATTTGTTTTTGCCCCATAGCCCCCCCCCCTTGCCGCCCCCCCTTCCCGCCCTTCCTAATAATTTTACAAATTCGAAAATATCCGAAATCGATTTGTAGGTATCGAAAACCTCTATATACCAATTTTGAACGATCTAACTCTCTTTTTATTTTTTGCCCCCCCCTCTCCCCCCCTGCTGCCCCACCTGGGGACTGAATTTCTAAAATTCCAGAAATTGGTTTTTAGATATTTGCATTAGCTATATTTTAGAGCAAAAACTTCACGCATATCTATTTTTTTGTTTGAGATATATAGGATTATGCGAAATCACGTTTTTACGCATGTGAAATCACGTTTTGCCCCCCCCGCCCCCCTTGGGGACCGAATTTTGAAAATTCCAGAAATTGGTTTTTTGATATTTGTATTAGCTATATTTTAAAGCAAAAATTTTACGGATATCTGTTTTTTTGTTTGAGATATGAAGGATTTTGTGAAATCACGTTTTGCCCCCCTCCCCCCCCTTGGGGGGCGAATTTTGTAAAATCGCTTCTTAGTGGATGCCTACGTCATAGAAAGAACATTGTCACAAAATTTAATGCTTCTAGGTCCAGGGGTTTGGTCTGGGCGTTGATAGATCACCCCCTCACTCACTAACTCACTCAGGAAGTGTTCTTTTATATATATAGATTATTATGACATTGATCAAAATGCGCCTCCCATTCGTCACCATATCAGTTTATTTTATATTTTTCTTTCGCGATAAAGATTCCCTTTCGTCAATTTAGAGATGATTTGTGTTGTTTGAAAATCGGTAACAATATTGATAGTTATGAAGACATTAAATTTATAAATGCTTAATTCAAATACGTAGTTTGTATTAATTTGTTTTTTTTTTTTTTTTTTTTTTTCACCGAAGTATGAATAGTGGAATTAAATTTAAATTGAATCATTTTAAATACGAAAAATAATAACAGAACGAAAAAAAAAAATGTTTAAAAGGTAGATTTTAATAATTTACAGAAATAATTCTGTCCAGGCAGAAAAACTATTGGAAACTTTAACAGATAGTAGTAAATAATTACATCTGTTTTATAACAGCTACTTCATCAAAAAGAATGTTCGGTGCATTGAAATAAAAAGAGTAGAATACGTTTTATTATTCATGAATGTAAAAAAAAAAAAAAAAAGGAAATTATAGGATATCATCTTCCATTTAACTTAATCTAGATTATGGCACATCACTCTTTCTTCCAAGAATTTCTTTTGCGAACAAAACTTTCTCAGTCTTTGCTTACCTTTGCTCCAACAAAAATTCTGTCTCAGAAGAGCATTTAGAAAATTAAAGGAAGTATTCAGGAAAAAAAAAAAAAAAAAAAAAAATAAGAAAACCTGATTTGGTAATTATATGGAAAATTCTTTTCTTATACATAATATAAGGGAATGAAATGAAAGTCTCGATACTTTTTAAAAGATACTGTTGAGAGAAATTAAATATACAATTTTATAGTGAACATCGAAAGCAAGTAAACAAGTAAAACTCTATTAAAAAATATCAATAAAATTTTGTTAGTGGGTTATTTTTTATCATTTCGGAAATTTTATTACTTTTAAAGTAAGTTAATATTTCGTTTTAGTTTTTGTTTATTTTATTTTATTTTTTAATAAGAAAATTATTTTTTTTTATTTAGAATAAATACAAATACGCATCTATATTATGTATGTGTATAAAAAATATTATACACACACACACACACACACACACACACATATAGTGGTCCGATGTTAGGGAGACCACTTTAACTAACGTAGTTCCATGATTCTAAACGAGTTAATCTTAATATATATAGATTAATAATTTGTCCTTCAAAATAAAAATCTTAAAAATTATCTTAATCTTGCTGTTAATACTTCTAAATTATCTTAATCTTTCAGTCAATACATCTTATTTAACTGACTTAATGTTTTTATAGCTAACCGAAAGATGGCGCTTGTACTCAGTAGTCTTATACCTTCATTCTTCAGTCCTTATCTTAAATGATTTAATTATTAATATTTTTGGTACGATTTAATTTAACTCTACTAGTATTAATTTTAACATTATCATTTAATATTTACTCTGTGTATTTTATCTTTAATGTAATTGTTCTGAAGTATTTTCGATTAATCGATATCTGTCGAGCTATTATTTTAACTTCAATTTAGGTTTTGGCATCAACCATTTTTCCAGTTTGTGTTAACTGTTTTCCATGTGGTTACTCTGATTATTTCATGTTATTACTTTGGTTTCCTCTAAGATTTTAGTTAATAATTATTTATTCTTTGTTTTAATTTAATTTTTCACTTTTTACTCATTCTTTATGGTTTTTTTGCTGCATTGATCGGGGCGTGAGATGATATAAATTGCTATGATTAGCAGTATCGTTTTACGAAATCATTGCAGCTTTCTCTGCTTTATGAAGTATGCGCCCCTTGAAAAGTATATTTCTAATTTTAAGCATTTATATCCAATTGATTATGTGGTTTATTATCTTTTTTCTCTTTCACAAGTTTAATGGTCCTTTTTCATTATCCTTCAGGTCGGCGTAAGTATTTTAACTTAATATGGTAACTCATTGGTTCCTTATCTATATCGCAACTTTTTGTGTCATTCTTTCCTCTATGTTAAATTCAGTTCTATATTTTAGTGTGCTGTTATTGTTTTAGTTCTATCAATTGCTAAATTTTTAGATTAAATTTTATTACGTTATCTATTATATATATATATATATATATTAGATTTTTGGAATACGCGAATGGCGATATATGATTAAAGCTTGGAGCAAATTTTATTTATTTGGCTTCAATTTTTTTTTTTTTTTACCAAGGTAGTGGATCGTCTGTTAAACTTAATCTGCCTCATTTTTTTTAAAAATAAATTTCATTCATTTTTAATTTTCCTGCCTCATAAAAATAACAGAAAATTTCCTTCTATACTTTTAAAAGATAAATTATAATAATTTACTGAAATAATTCTGCTTAAATAGCGAAAATATTAAAAGGCTTAGTTGTTTGTAAATAATTAATTACACCTTCTTCTTCTCCTTTTTCTTTCTTTCTTTCTTTTTCTTTTTTCTTTCTTTCTTTTTTTTTTTTTGCCAAGGGAGTGGATTGCCCTGTTAAACTTAATCTGCGTCAACTATAAGAATGTTCTGAATCTAAAACTAATATATAATGTGGTTTATTCAAGATGGTACACAAACAAGTAATGATGCAAAAATGATCAAAAGAAGAAACATATCTTTCTCGCATGGCACATCATTCTTTCTTCCAACATATTTTTGCGAGGAAAAGTTCAAATCTTTTCTCATTGCTTACTTTTGCTTCAGCATAAATTATATCTCAAAAATGCATGTAGGAAATAAGGAAGGATTAAAAAAGTACAGTTTATCTAATTTGATAATTATGTGGAAAATTACTTTCTTATTTATAATATATGGAATGGAAATGAAATTAATTCTTTATACATTTTAAAGATATTGTTGAGTAAAATAACTGTTTTACAGTGAACGTTAAAAATAAGTAAACTTTTTTTTTCTTTCTATCTTCCTCTTTTACTTCAATATGTATTATTTAATCTGTATTTCAAAATATCAATGAAATTTTGTTAGCCATAGTTATTTTTTATCATTTTGTTATTTTTAATGCAAGTTTAATCTTTAGTTTTAATTTTCTTATAAGAATATTTGTTATTATTTTTTTTCACTATACCAATATATTACTAAATTATTTATTTAACTAAAGAATGATAAAAAATTTTTAGATTTCGGGATGGCGCAATTGGTGATATATGATCACAGTTTAGCGTAATTTTTATCTATTTATCTTCATTTTGATTTTCGCCAAAGAATAAAACGTCATGATAAACTTAATCTTCCTCAGTTGAAATAATAATAATAAAAAAAAAATAATAGACATTTTTCTTTCACACTTTTAAAAGAGATATTATAATAATATACAAAAATAGTTTTGTACAGACAGCAAAAAGACCAGAAAGCTTGATGGTTAGTAAATAATTAATTACATTCGTTTTTTAAGAGAAATATATAATAACAACTTGAGCATCAAAAGTGCTCTGCACACAAAAAAGTATAGAATGCAGCATTTTAATCAAGGTACAAAAGTGGGGAATGATGAAAGAAAAAAGAAGGGGAAAAAGAAGAAAGATATTATCTTTTTCTCAACTTAATCCAGATTATAGCACATCATTCTTTCTTGAAACTATTTTTTTTTTGGGAGCAAAACTTTATTAGTCTTTTCTTTTTGCTTACCTTTGCTCCAACATAAATTCTTCGGCATAACAGCATGTAGGAAATTAAATGAAAGATAAAAAAAAAAAAAAAAAAAAAAAAAAAATACGTAATTTGATAATGAACAGGAAATTTCTTTTTCATTTATAATATATGGAAACGAAATTAAATATGCATTTTTTTTAAGGACATTGTAAAGTGAAATTAAATATACAGATTTGTTGTTAATGTTCTAAGTATATAAACATAAAATTTCTTTATATTACTTTCTTTCTCTTTTTGAAATATACATTTTGCAGTTTCATTGAGTTAAAAAAATATTTTAGGGAATTCTTTATTTTTAATGATTTTTATTTTTATTTATTATTATTATTATTATTTTTTTATGTTGAATGTTATATATTGTATGTTATGTTTCAATGTTGTTTCATATTGTATGTTATGTTTCAATGTTGTTTTATATTGTATGCTATGTTTCAACGTTATTTAATGTTTATCTTTTGTTTAGTTTTCATATCCTGCTTAAAATAGTTAAAATGTTTGCATGTCGAAACTTACGCAGTTGGTGATATATAATCAAATATCGACGTAATTTGTGTTTATTTTGCTGAATTTTGCTTTTAGAAAAATAGTCATGTTAAATTTAATCTTACTAATTTTAAATAAGAAGAAAATAATAATAATAATAATAATAATAATAATAAGTAGAAAATTTTCTTTAGCACTGAAAAAAGATGGATTATGCTAATTTACAGATATAAAAGTTTTCAAACTGAAAAAAAAAAAATAAAATAAAAAAACTGAAAGGTTTGTCATGTGTATATAAATAAACAAGAATAAAAAATCATGCGGTACGCATTGATTAACACTTTCCAACTGTACGTATTTCTTGTATCTTATAGCTTTCAATGTTCTTTGCCTATGTTATCACACAACTAATATACAGAAAGACTGAACGGTATACAAATAGACAAATTGTATTAATAATCTCTCTTAAACGTTCTTGGAAAGTGTTAAAAATGATTAACGCAAAAGGAAATGCAGCCCTGATATTCTGATTGCAGCCCCCTAATGTACCTGAATATTTTAGCGTAGCCTTGTAAATCTGATGATTAACCACATAATGCTCTATACAAATTATTATTTTAGTATAATAACAATAATGTCAAATTCTTTATGAGTTTTACAGAAGAAAGTTATTTAAATGTGATTTATAAAAATCTGTCATAAAATACAATGCATGGAAATTTTTTGGGGTGTCCCTGTGCACAAGTTGTACAGAACCTATTAATGCCGTTTTAAATAGGAAACATTTCCTAGTGAACTTGAATAACATAATGAATTTTTAAAAATTCTAAAAATATTTAACGACACTGGGGGCGGGCAGACAAATAGAAAGGTGGACAGTCGAACAGACAGATACAGAAATTGAAATCATATTCACAGTTAAAAATTGTTATAAAGTTTTAAAAACGTTTAATATAAACGAAAATGTAATTCCAGGAAATTTCCAATAATAGCCATGAATATTTTTATGTGGCCCTGGAAATCTAATGCTAATGATACTATATTCCATAAAAAGCATTCTTTTGTGCATATGAATAATATATTTCAATTTCATTAAGGTTTGTGTAAAGTAAAGGTATTAAAATTTGGTTTATACAAATCCTTCTCATAGAACGAAATGCTTTGGAATGCTTTTGAGTGTCCCTGTACCGATGGGGCTATTTAATCCATTTTCATTGGGGAACATCCGATAGTGAACTAGCAGGTTTCAAAAGATATGTAGGCTAGCAATTGGAGTATGCTAGCTTATATATCTTTTGAAACTTGCTAGTACTACATGGTTATTAATAGCTGTGTTCCCACCTGCTGAAGAGAATAGCACAGCATAATTTAATTTCTTGGCTTAAATAGTGTTTAACTTTAACTAGTTTTCTTGTTTATTAACATTGTTAAATAATTTTTCTTGTTGTTTATTACATTTCACTTTCATGTCATCACTTATCATTATATATATATATATATATATATATATATATATATTAAAGTCTTTAATATATATATATATTCGAGGATCATTAAATTTCCGTTTGCAGTTCTTTTGTATTTAGTATTTAAATAATGCAGACATTTATCTTGTACGTGAGGGAGTAACAATTTATATTCCTGCTGAAACTAAATTAGGAGGTAAAATATATACGAAAAATGTAAACCTTGCTTTTGTTAATATAATTTAAACTGATGTTTTTCTCATAAAAAATAATACATGGTGCCATTGTAATTATTATCTAATTCTAAAATGAAAAGCTGAAAGAAGAGAACGATAAAAACAATATATATATCTTAAACGCTTAAAAACGAAAAAAAAAAAAAAAATCTTTTATCAAATTTAAAAAGTAATTAAAAACAAATAAAAATAAATCAATATATATATATATATATATATATATATATATGTTTTCTTATTTACGTTTTAAATATTCAGTAAAAATAGTGAATTGTTTAATTCAAATATTTCGAATATATATGAACAAACATTAAAAATAATGCATGAAACGAAGTGTTATGGTAATTATGTGGCACTGCCATAAAATTATCTGTTTTGCCTCATTCATGTAATCTCAAGCATTGTAAACTTTTCTCATAATGGTTGTTTTCATAAAAACTCCATTCTACGTAGTCTAATACACTATACGTCGGCTACACAAATCAGAAAGAATCATACCTACATTTATAGCCGTTTTTTATAGCTCACATTTTCCTTAGTAAGATAAAGTGTAATTTTATGGTGTTTAAGCAAAAGAGAACCACCAGACGACAGATTAATAGACAAGAATTAATTTAAGTGACTAAAACTGTGTTTAACTTACGACGAAACACTTGAAACTAATCACATCAATGAAATACTTGTACAATTTCATATCATTAAAAAATAAAAAAAGTAATTTTATTTTAAGTCGAATGTTTAAAGTTTTATCAGACATTTTACTCTCAGACTTTTTTTTAGATAAGCTATTATCTTTCACTTAAAAAAATACCGGAGATAATAGTAAGTGTAATTTTAATCCTTTTTTTTTAAATTTTTTAAATTGGATTTCCTTTTATTTTCAAATTGGGTAATTTTTTTTAAACTTTCTTTTATAGATAAAATACAATTTTTAACAATATTTAAAAATATAAATGTAAAGACAAATTTAAAATTTTTTTTAAAAATAATTTTATTGTGTTAAAGTAAATGAAAACCACCAGACGACAGATTAATAGACAAGAATTAATTTAGATGACTAAAACTGTGTTTAACTTGTGAAGAAACACTTGAAACAAATCATATCAATGAAACACGTGAACAATTTCATATCATTAAAAAAAAAAAAAAAAAAAAAAAAAGGAATTTTATTTTAAATCGAATGTTTAAATTTTTATCAGGCATTTTACTCTCAGATTTGTTTTTAGTTAAACAATTATCTTTCACTCGAAAAAAAGTATACCGTAAGTGTAATTTTAATCTCCGTTTTTTTTCTTTTTTTTCAAATTTGTTATTATTATTATTATTATTATTTAATTCCTTTTATAGATAAAGTACAATTTTTAACAATATTTAAAAATATAAATGTAAAGAAAAATTAATTTTTTTTTTTTTTTAATAATTTTATTGTGTTAAAGTAAAAGAAAACCACCAGACGACAGATTAATAGACAAGAATTAATTTAAATGACTAAAACTGTGTTTAACTTGTGAAGAAACACTTGAAACAAATCATATCAATGAAACACTTGAACAATTTCATATCATTTAAAAAAAAAAAGGAATTTTATTTTAAATCGAATGTTTAAATTTTTATCAGGCATTTTACTCTCAGATTTGTTTTTAGTTAAACAATTATCTTTCACTCGAAAAAAAGTATACCGTAAGTGTAATTTTAATCTCCGTTTTTTTTTTTCTTTTTTTTCAAATTTGTTATTATTATTATTATTATTATTTAATTCCTTTTATAGATAAAGTACAATTTTTAACAATATTTAAAAATATAAATGTAAAGAAAAATTAATTTTTTTTTTTTAAAATAATTTTATTGTGTTAAAGTAAAAGAAAACCACCAGACGACAGATTAATAGACAAGAATTAATTTAAATGACTAAAACTGTGTTTAACTTGTGAAGAAACACTTGAAACAAATCATATCAATGAAACACTTGAACAATTTCATATCATTTAAAAAAAAAAAAGGGAATTTCATTTTAAATCGAATGTTTAAATTTTTATCAGGCATTTTACTCTCAGATTTGTTTTTAGTTAAACAATTATCTTTCACTCGAAAAAAAGTATACCGTAAGTGTAATTTTAATCCCCCCCCTTTTTTTTTCTAATTTGTTATTAATATTATTATTATTATTTAATGTCTTTTATAGATAAAATACAATTTTTAACAATATTTACAAATATAAATGTAAAGACAAAATTAAAAAAAATTTTTCATAATTTTATTTAACCAGGATCTTTTATTTGCATTACATTTTAAAAGCCATTATATTTTATGCTACTTCTAAAAGCCGACTTATCATAAAACCGTTACGCATATTTAGTTAAAATGACAATTTTGTAACCTATCCAGTTTTACCAAACAAAATTTATTTTCACTTTTAATTTCAATTACCAACTTCATAAAATAAATAATTACAAAATAAAAAGAACTTTTTATATACCAAGTTTTTAAATTTTCTGTTGAATCATATAAACTTGACAATTATACGTACTAATAAATACTTTAAAAAATGTTTTTGATGAATTATCCCGTCAACTTGAAAGAAAATGATCAAATGCGTATTAAAGAGAGCAATTATAAGAAATTTTCAAACATTTATTAACTGAATAAAACTATTAAAATAATGCGTTGTCATCGTGGTCTGAGCTATTCTAAAAGTTTCAAATGTCTAGCTAGTCGGGAGTCGGGAAGTTATATCTATAGAAATACATTAGCACTTTATCAATGTGTATAAAATTTTTAAAGTGATAATGACGTCAATTTTTGTGAGATGTATAATTTAATTTTTTACACTTTTTTATTATTCACGTTTAAGTAAATATATCTAGTTTTCTGCCGAATAAAGATGAACTCGTAAATTTAAACAACAATTAAATTATAAAGAAAACTTAAATGACTAATTTTAAAGCTATATGAAGTTATTGCTTTCACATTTTATTAATTAATTAAAAGAAAACATTTATTAATTGAATATAAGTATTAAACGAATGCATTATCATCGTGTTCTGAGCTATTCTAAAAGTTTCAAATGTCTAGCTAGTCGGGAAGTTAGTTAAAAATCGATTGCAAGATTTGTACTGGACAAACAAGAAAGCGAGTTAATAAAAACATGGTGAAATCGGATCACTGAAAAATTTCAGTAGTTTACTTCTATTTAAGAATACTCTCTGTTCAATATATTGTGTGAAATGATTTCAAGAAAGACATTATATTCCAGTTTGAAAGTTCTTAAAAATGTCGAATGTCTTGATATCGTCATAGCTGTCAACATGTATGGTTTTCTCCATTGGAAATTTTTAGCAATTTTTTTTTTAGTAGTTTTCCTTGCTTAAGCGGACTTGGCTCCTTTGACGTCACGACTGAAGTAGGTTTCATATAAAAGCTTATATTTCCATTTAATATATATAAACTAAACTATATGAACTTTGTTCAATAATATATATATTTAGGCAACAATTCTTATGGTTTTTGATATATTTTTTGCAGATTTGAAATCTTTAAATTGCAATTACATAGTTTGTATTTTTTTCATGAATTTATGATCTTTAAAGTGCTAAAACTTTTACAGATATTTAAGAAAAGACTGAATATATATTGGGATGCTTAATAGCACCTATTTAAAAGAATTGAGGATGGATTTTGCAATATTTTTCAAAAAAATAAATAAAATATATAAATATAACCAAAAGCATCTTTTTTTTTTTCCAAATTTTTAATTAGACATGCACTTTTTAATTTTTTTTTCTCGGAAACTAATTAATAAATTTTAAAACCCATATGTAATTTTTTTTTAAGTAGGTTCCATTAAACACTCCAAATAATCTGGTGTGTCACTCACACGACTTTCTCTTACCCTGAAATTTAATACTATAAATAGAGGTTGCAGATTAAGAGGTAAGATAACGAGAACTGTCATGTAAACCTATGCTAAACAATTCAAATTAGGCTTCAGAAGAGTTTTATACGATAATTAGTTCTGTGTGAGGGGGGCTACTGCCCCCCTCAAGCCCCCGTTTCATTAATGCACCTACATTTATATAGAATTTAATTCGGTTATTAAAAAATAATTTATTAAAATTATTATTTAAAAAAAAATATCTTTTTTGATAATGCAGACGATTTCCATATTAGAGAAGTAGTGTAACACTAAATATCCAAAAAAAGTCCATTTTACTCTCAATATTAAAAAAAAAAAAAATTACGATTTTTTTAAAGTTTTTTTTTGTTAAAAGTAAAAAAAAATCTATAACTTTGTTTTAAATTATCACAGATTTATAGTCCAACCATTCGTTTTAAAGGTATTGGTGAGCTCTTTTGAATGATACCCATCATGAAAATTTACTCCCCTCTAAGGGGGACTTCCACCCCCCAGGGGGGAGGCGAGGCTTCTACATACACATTTTTTTTTTCTCAGTTAACTATCTCTATTACAAAAAATATATATTCGTTTCATTTGGTTTAGTGCAGTCTATAGACGTTAAACTCTACTTACCTGCAATTTTCCCCATAGACGTAATGTTTTAGAATTCTCTTGATTGTCCCTGTATACGAACCATTTGCTTGATCTGAACGAAAAGCTTACTGTAGCATCCCTATGTGATACACATTTAGAATACCAAGTTTGAACTTTCTGCCATAATTTGTTTTTGAGATATGCTGATAACAGACAGACACACACAGACACACAGACATACACACAGACCATTTGCTGAAAACATGATTTTCGTGTTTAGGGGACCTCAAAACGTGTAAATATAACAAAATCTCGCGTTCGAAAATTTGACCCAAAAACAATACTTTCTCTACCTTATGGGTAAAGAAAGTAATAAGAGAAAGTAAAAAGTAAAAAATATTAAGTATTTTCTTAAATATCTGTAGAATTTTTAGCATTTTGAAGATCGTGACTTTATGAAAGAATTCGAAAATGCAATTTAAAGATTTCATATCTGTAAAAAATATATTTAAAACCACAAGAATTTGTTACTGAATATATATTTTATTGAAAAAACCTAATACATTTTATAAATATTGAATGAAAATATAAGCGTTTATATGAAACCTACTACAGTGGTGCCATCAAATGTGCCCCCCCCCAAATAAATTCAAGCCCTGATACTGTTTCTGCTGATTCTTATGTAAAATGACATCCTGAATCCGAATATGACGTCCATTTTGCACAATCACTCACCGTTTTCTCGGAACGCCCCCCCCCCCCTCCCTCAATTTTTATCGCTGTTCGGTAATTTTATGGCCATGAATTTGATTTGGAGAATGAAAAAGTATTATTTTAAAACGTAAAAACAGAAAAAAATAATGTATAATAAATAATAATATTAATTGATTAATAAAATATAATAAACGTAATTTATAATTTCAGTGCCGAATCATCCCCTAAATTTTCCTCTTGCTGCAAAAGTTCATATTTTAGAATTTTTCATTTCTGTAGCTCCTCAGAAGATATTTAACAGTTAAAATAATCCTTTCCTCCCCTACAAATCACATTTATAGCCATAAAATTACCGAAAAGTGATAAAAATAGAGGGGCGTCCCCGAAAAACTGTAGATGATAGCGCAAAATGGATATCCTGTTCGGATTCAGGAGGTCATTTAACATAAGAATTTGCAAAAATGGTTTGTTGGGGGCAATTTTCATGCCGAGCAGTGATATTTGCACTAAGTTTTGCTTTATATTATCAAGTGAAAATAGATCGAATTTAACAACATATGTTTACACAGTATATCTTCGATTTATCACTTAAACGACGACATGTTTTTGAGAATAAACTCCACCTGTGGATGTTATTCTTACAAGTTACATTATTTTTAAACAAGTTTCTCCGTTTTCATATTTATATTATAAATCGTCGCTCTCATGAGAAACAGGCGTAACTCAAAATTACTAACTTATTAGATATAAACCATAAGTCCCTTATAAATAGGCAACATACTGGAATTGAATTACACCCTTTGAAACGTCATAGATACCACCATAGCCCTTTCAAAAAACTCCTTAGCTCAAAATAACGTTTTTTTTTTTTTTTTTTGAATTACTCAAAATTTTATTCAAAATCGCAATTTTTTTTTTAATTACACCTCTTTATCATGAGATTGACGAAATAAGTATACGTTATAATTATACGTTTTTTAATCAGAATATTTGTAACTATAATATATTGATTGTATAATTAAGAATACTGGAAAGAAATTAATGGAAAATAATTAAGAATACCAGAAGCCAGAGCCTATGGAGAATTTCACCCCATTATAACTTATTAACTAATATATATATTTAAGTTCCGTTTTCACATTCAGAAACTTCATAACTATTAAACAATTTATCGCTTTCAAAAAATTATTTTTTAAAATTTTTAATATTTTATTTTTAGGTTGTAAAATGCAAATTTTCACAATGTGAAATTTTTGATTTTTGAGCTTAAAATTAAAATCTTAAAAATAAAAAAATCAATTTTTAAAAAGCGATAAATTGTTTAATAGTTGTGAATTTTCGGAAAGTGAAAACGGAATTTAAAAATATGTATTAGTTTATGAATTATAATGGGGCAAAATTTCCCATAGAATAACATTGGATTCGACTTTCGGAGACGATAGATAGAGAGTCCCCTTAAGGCATAAAGTAAGCTACAATCTGCAAAAGAAATGCCCACTGGTGGAGTTACATATCCAAATAACGAGATGTAATAAATTAAAAAATATGCTCACTTGGAAGAATGTAAGGATCTGCTGTAAATGTTGAGTTCGTTACCATATGAATAATCGTTTATACACAAAGTAAATTAACCCCTTATCTGGACGAAAGATTACGAGATTCGCTTCTCAGTGCCACCATTTTTCTCACAGGCGCGTGTAGTTATGCGTTCACTGTTCCAAAAACACCCCCTTTCCGATAACTCCCACTCCTCATCTTCTCTGAAATAAGTAAATCCTTCGAAAATACTGTCATGGTCATTTAATTGCTTTCCAAAGCCGTCAGACTAGATTCACTGGTAGAAGCATAACATAAAGGATCATACTTCGGCAAGACGTATATATACGCCCGGGTCAGTTAATGCATCGGCATAGCGAGACGAATATGTACGCCATGGGCAGATAAGAGGTTTAATCTCAATTTACATATAATCAAAGCTAATAAAAAAATCACTTATAACAACAATTCACTTATAACAACAGCAAATCACTTATAACAACAATTAAAAAAACATCTTACGTGTGTAACTCGAAAAAGGTTAAATACTAACTAAATTTCTTTAAACTAGATATTATAGAACGTTTAAATTTTAAATAAACTCATAAAGCGTCTGATATATAGATCTTCTACGATGTATCATAATTGAACAGAACTATTACTCAAATTTCAAATGAGATTACACATTTATATATCATTTTCTTTTCTCTCCTTTTTTCTTTCATATTTTCAGTTTTTAACGTAACTCGTTGAGCTTGAAATATTAAAGCGTCCATAAAAGCGCATTGTAATACTACTACATCATAGTGATTTATATAAAGATATTTTCTCAAAATAGATGGTCATTCAGTAAAAATTTATAAGTAATTTAAAGCAAAGAAGTCGAAGAACACATTTATATTGCTTTGTCACATGAAAGTGTTTCGGATTTCTCTACTTGATATATATGATCTAGTGTTTTTCAGGCTTACAATATTTATTTTGTAGCAGCTATAAACAACTTAAGTGTTTAAGGAAAAAAGAGCCGAAAAGGGAATTCGTTTCTTCTTCTTTTTTTTTTTTTCTTTGAGTGATTTTCCTGGCAATTATTTATGTGTTTTTTCAAGCGCTTAAATTTGTAGTAAAATGTCTATTTTGCTGTAAAATAATGGAAGCAAAATATTCTTTATTTTTAAAGAAAAGTTATTAAACGCTCTAAGTTAGAGAACTGTTCTTTTTTTCTTTCTGCAGGGTTTCCATTGCTAATTCTTTTAATAATTAAACAAGTTAATTTTCTATATGTTCTGCGTTTCTCGAGAATAATTTTAACGATATTGATAAAGATTTAAGGTTAGGGTTTTTAAGATGAACGATCGATTCGACTTATTCTCATCATTGGGAAAATGAGCGTTATCCTTTTTAGTGTTCTTCTAAATAAAAATTACTAATATCATAGAACAAAAATTATTTACTTAAATTGGTGACCGGAGATTTTTCAGAAAGATATCTTTACACTTGTTAAATCTTCCTTATTATTAAACAAATCAATGTTGTATTTATGTCGTGGGTTTCTCAGAAACGGCTCTAAAGATTTCGATAGAAGATTAGAGTTAAGATTTTTATCAGATGGCAAACCGATCTGTCTTATCCCCATCTTTAGAAAAATGAACTTTCGTTGATAAATTGTGCACCACCAGGGGCGAAATATAGCAAAAACTTAATTTTTTAGGAAAATGCTCAAATGATTTTGATGAGCTTTTAAGGTTAGGATTTTTGTTAGGTAACAATTCGACTGAAGTTACTCACCTGCACGAAAAAAAAAAAAAAATCTTTCACTGGTAATCGTTGCCTTATACCCGACAAAATACGGAAAAGAATTTGGTTTTCCCGGAAATTACTAAAATAAAACTAATAAATTATACTAAAAATTATAATAAATTATAAACTAAAAAATTATACTAACTGTTATTTCAAATGTATAATCCTCAGTTCTTAGTTTTCAAAACACATTTATTAACAAACATAAAACATTATTTACATATGTACAACTTAAAATTTATAACACTTTCGTACACAGCTACATTGCGATGGAACATTTCAAGTTAAACTGACTTTTAACAGCAAGTCAAAACGAATCTCATTCTAACAACTGGCTAAATAGCTCTTTGTTATTTTACCAGACTTCTGTAACCAGCTAAATAGCTTTTACGTTGTATTATCAGAAAGGTGAATATCGTCATTTCTTAGAAAAGAAGGTAGTTAAACTTTGTTACAAATGTCAATTTAATTTCAATTATTATTGTATTAAAAAAATAATTAGAGTTCGATGATAATGTTTTCTCCCCAAAAGGCAAAATATTGCAGAAATATGGTTGTCAAGGAATTTGTTCGAGCAATTTTGATAAAAATTTAAAGTTAGCTGTATTTTAAGATGACTATTTCAATTATACATACATACATACATATATATATATATATATATATATAAATCACCGGAATTTTTATGAAAATTAGCATTTACTGATAACTGGCACTTGAATCGGGGCAAAATATAATAAAATCTCCGTTTTCTTGAAAATGATTTCAATAAAACTTGTTCGAATCATTTCGAGTTAGTGAATTTTGTTGTCACCCATGTCTTATTTTCAGGAAACTTACCATTTATTGGTAGCCCGCGCTCCGCCAGTGGTAAAATTCAGCAGGCATAGAGTTTTCTTGAAATCAGCTGTAATAATAATAATAATGTTATTATTATTATAAACCGTGGATAAGGAAATCTTCGAAATTTGAAGTAAATATGTCTGGCTGGCTTTTAAATTATTTTAATGACTTCTAAACAATTTTTAAATATTACTTTGTGGATTCATGGATAAATTAATATTTTGAAAACGTAACGTAAGTGCATATTGGCCGACATGTGATGTTGGAATACTTTCCGTGTTCGGAAAGTCTATTTCTCAGTTTCTATATAGCGTATAAATACACCAAATTTGATATGTGAGATGGTCATTATAAAAAGAATGATGATTTAAATTGAGTGTATATTGGCCGACAAGAGACGCTGTTATAATCTATCTTTTGCGATTATCCATACAATTATATTTGAGCATCTATTTGTTATAATTGCACCAAACTACATATGCAAATTCTTTATTGTGAGTAACTATAATTAAATTTTCTCAGCATGTTAAAAGTTAAATCTCTCTGTTAGGCTTTTTGCATGAAGTCGTTTTAGGACAATTTTTTAAAGTATAACTTGGGAGACTGGGGGACCATGTAAAAATTAGTTTTTATTATTTATGCATAATTTTACTTATTCAATTAAAATTTTCTAATACATTTAAAAATTTAAAACATCTTTACAATTGAAAGTATGCTATTGAGACAAATGGTTGATTAAATACGCTTTAGTACCAACAGTACTGTACATCCTTATTAAAAAAATATTTAACTTTTTTTTATATTATCTTGTGCATGAAAATAAAATTACAACATCATCTATTTTATGTTTTTGCGTTTAAAAGAAGTTTGTAGAGAATTTTTAGATTTTGATATGCATTATATATCTATAATTATTATTTATAACATATAAAACAGCTCATAAAAATATCGTCTAAGGCGTGATATATGATTAAATATGATATTCACATCACTGGGTAATATCACGTTTAAGATACACACATCATATGAGATATGAGAGAAAAGAATTTCCAAAATCGAGAACAGAGTCAAATGATACGGAAAAAATCCCAGTGTATGAATAAAAGAGTTTTACAGCCACTATACTTCAGAAATTTGATTCAAAGAATGTATTTTTCAAACCATATGAATACATAAAACGTGGTTTTTTTTCCCTGGAAAAACCTAGTGTGAGTTTTCTTCTAGAGCGGAGTTTGAATATGTGAAATTGCTTTCTCTCATTTCATAAAAATGTACGTCAATGATTTATTCAGTCGTTGAGCTGGATGAATTCGGAAATTCAATCTCTCAGAAACGAATAGTCTTAAAATTAAAGAATGTAGTTTTCCAGTTATAAAGAGAATATGCGTGCTCCAGCGATCTTCTACGGAAAAAGTATTTTTATTTTCATAAAAATCCTATTTAGAATTTTTAAAAATCTATCAAACGTTATACGTTTTTAATTTATAAGAAGTTTTACTAACGGATATTAAATTTTACGACCTATAAGTGTTTAAATTAGGGTATTTTAATATTCTTTAAAATTCTATATGGAAAATTTTTACTCGAGATATTTAATTAAACCAAGATAAATTATAATAGCATTTTTATTTTAGACATGTATATCAAAATGTACACGCAATTCTTTAAATTTTCAACGTGCACGTAATTGGTAATGTATATGTAATTGGTTAAACAAAAATAAATTAAATTTTTAGTATTTTATTAAGTGTATTAATGGCTGAAAACAAATAAATTATAGATTTTTTTAAAACGTGTAAAATATTTTTGACAGTTAGTAATTGTTTAAATTAAAATAAATAAGGCTAGAATTTCTTTGAAAAATAATATATAAATTTAGTTACAGTATAAAATATTATTGTCATTTAATTTGGAGATTCTTTCTTAATGGAAAAACGCCTTGATTCAAAATCTTAATAATAATAATAATAATAAATGTATTAAAAAATACACAAGACGTTTTTAAGATTGCGTCTTTCTGGTATTGAAATAAACTCCTAGCCTGGCTTTACCCGTCTATCCGGGCGGCCCAGATTAATACACCAAACAGAAAAGTAGGCACTGTTGCCTTCCGGGCAGTTTTCATAGCGACTACAGCAGAGGTTTTAAAGTAAACACAAATTTTATAGGGTTTCGAGAGACGAGTGTGTATAATTATCTTTTCAAGAAAAAGAAAAAATAACCTTAATGCATAAATTGTGGAAAAAATTATTTCTTGTTAGGCTGGTTTATCTCCCCTTAAAAAAAAAAAAAAAAAAAAAGTTTAAATTTGGTTTAAATCTTTATTTTCCTATCCGCAACTTTTCAGAGTTGAAAGCAAGAATTACGTTTAGGCTTGCCAATTCTTTAATTTTCATAAAAAAAAAAAAAAAAAAAAAAAAAAAGAAAAAAAAAAAAAAAAAAAAGACTTCTAGATTCTTACCGTACTTTCACATTTCACACATATTTTTGACAAAGATTGTGACTGATAATTGAAAAAGATTACAGTTTTTAATTTCTTCAATATGAGGTGAATTCGAATCTCGAGCTTTTATATTTTTCAACCACTTAAAAATGACGCCTCAAAAGATAAATTCATTGTTAGAGTGTGCAAAAGCCGTTGTAAATGATGGTGTAATTATCAAAATACCTGTTACTAAACACATTAGATGCGACAGTTTTTAAAACGGATAAAATTTCTCCAATTTCTCTCTCTTTTTCCTTCGTTTCATTAAATGAAATAGCAGGCTTATATTGTCCATTCACGTAAAGACAGAAAAATTCTGTAAAGAAATCGATTTGGATTGGCTCACATATTTTTGCACAAGGTAAAATGGTTTCATTTTGGTTTTAAAAATATAACTTTCTGTTCTAATATATAAGATGCCTATAGTACTGTTCTATCTCTCTATATATATTTTAGGAAAGCATGTTTTGACTAATAGTTACACGCAACTTGCAACTATTTTCCACACAGGTAACACATTTCTTTTTAAAGAGTTTGACACGGTTCGCCGCTCAATTCGTATATAATACATTTGTCCATGTGTTCGCATTCTAACTCAAAAAAAAAAAAAAAAAAAAAAATCCTTAAAATAATTTAGAAATGGTCACTATAGCATCTGTTCTACTGAAAATGATAGGGTTATTGTCTATAGTTCTTAATGGATAAAGGATTCGCAGAAAATATTCGAAAGCATAAAAAAATATGGAGCATATCTTTTTTTTTTTAATGTATATTTTATAATATGATACCATTTCATAAACATCGAATTTAGCATTGTTTGCAGAAATCTACTGCAGCACAATTTGCATTTAATGTGGCATATATCGCATATATCGCGTTTACAATTCTGTTATAGGGCTGCACGAAATAATATGGATATATTACTCTCAAGGGGAGTAACTGTTTCTACAGTGCTTAAATGGATGTAAGCTATTACAAAGGCAATGAAATTGAATTAGCACTTATTACTAAGGTGAATGCCAGTATTTGGAAATAAGTATAATTAATGTTTACAGCTATTTCAGAAGGTCACAAGAATTTTTTGGACAATTATGTATTAATTTGTCTGAAACAATGTGCACATATTGTGATCTCCAAGAATGAAAAGTTGACGGTGAAATTTGAGTTGTGTATATATGTTATTATTATTTATATGAAAATGACATAATAACAGTTTTCTGCTCTGTAAAAGAAATTAGGATAACAGAGAAACGATTAAATAATAATAATAATAATCTTTATATTGTATCTGAAGTATTTAAAACGTTACTACTATTTTAAAAAGTGTTTAATAGTATATTGCATAGTCCAATAAATTCAAAAATATAGTTTCATGAACCTCCAAAATAATTCAAATGATATTGTATCTTTGTAATGTTGGAAAAATATTTCGTAATTTAGGATGCAAGATTAGAAAAAAAAAAAAAAAAAAAAAAAAAAAAAAGTTATATGTGCTTGGTTATAGTAAAACAAATCCTGATTGCAATTAAATATAAAAATAGAAATTAAGTATAAAATATACAGTCGGTAACAAAAATGTCCGAACACTAGCAAAAATTCCTATCTAAAAAAAGTACACTTCATACGGTTTTGTTAAATAAATCCTTATCGAATCCTGCTTTTAGTCAGTGTGAGAAAATGATCCGATAAGGATTTATTTAACAAAACCGTATGAAGTGTACTTTTTTACATAGGAATTTTTGCTAGTGTTCAGACACTTTTGTTACTGACTGTACATAAAACCACACGCACAAAAAGAACTTTTTATTTTGTAAATAATCTTGTAGTATGATATTAACTACATATTTTCAGAAAAGTATTTATTTATGTACTATTTTAAATACTATTTACAAACATAAATCAAATACTTCATTCTATATTCTTTTTAACCCTTTAACAGGCAGCGTTTGAGCCACGCAGACGCTATTACTAATTACCAACTGCTAAAATGCATTTCGAAAATTTTTTAACAGAAGTTTAATTAGCAGAAAAAAGTACTTTATTTTTTCTTTCATAACTTTAGTAGTGTTTTTTGGTGCTTTTACAATTAAATGAGTGTAAATTATTTTGTCTCTAAAATGGTTAATGTGCAAACGATGAAAAAATCTCTCGAAGTTCAGCACATATATTGTCATGTAGCAGTGACCGACCAAAGTAAGACAACGTCTGTTGTTAGCTTTGTAACTTGGTGTTGACCGACAAAACAATACCAAATAATAGTCATTTGGAGTTGTAGAAATCCCATAAGAACCAGTGACAGTACATGTTGCTTCTGAGAAACCGTGCCAAATAAAGAGTTAAATAAGCGAAACTGTTTTTAAAAATTTTTCAACTGTTTTATTTGTCCGTGAAAAAATATATCATGATTGGGAGATTTTTTTTTTTTTTTTTTTTTTTTTAAACAAACCATAACCTTACTTCCTATAAAAGAGCATCTGATAAATTTGTAAAGTATTCGGATTTGTTTGATTAAGCCACATGCTATTTTGGGAAAAATCTACAGAGTGGTTAAATTAATTATTCACTATAAACAGTAAAAAATGGTAGGTAAATTAACTCTAAATTTGTTATATGGATGGTAATCAAAGTTCAACAAAGGAATGAAAAGAAAAATAATTCAAACATGCTCACAGCGTTTTGCGTGTAAAAAAGACAAATTTAATAATTAAAATTACTAACACAGAATGCATTAAAAAAATCAACATTTATTGATTAATATTTTATTTTTTGTCTATGATTCTTTTTGTTGATTTTTCCATTTATGAGCCTCGTAGTAAACGTTTTTAAACGTTAAAAAAAAAAAAAAATCTTTGAGCTAAATTAATGAGTTGTTCATATAATAAATTTGGAAATTATCTGCCAATTGGCTTCATCTGTAGTATGATAGAGAACGTTTAATTATAGCAGCCCTCTAAATTAAAGTATTCCTCAAGTCTAAAACTTATATGAAAATTTTTAAAATAGTCTAAAGCAATTAAATTTACCATGGTAAAATAAATATTGTATTCTATTTTCCTTTTTATCAAAATAAGACAACATACCTTTTTCTTTTCAGCTAAAAATAAATTATGCTTGTAAGTCTTTTTTCAATAAGAACCAACAGTCCTCCCCCTTTTTTCCCCCCGGTAAAAGCAATTTTAAGTATTTCATCAAATCATTTGTAATCATCAAATTCTTCTTCTTCTTCTTTTTTTTAAATTTATTAAATGTCCATTTTGGGTGTATGATTAGGAAGGAATATCTTAAGCTGAATTTAGGGGAATATGTACTTCCTGTATTTATTTTTCTCTTCCTTCTTTTTTTTTTTTTTTTACTCTATGTGAATAATTAAAGAAAAAAAAAATGCATGCGAATTTGAAAATTGGATGAGGTGTTTGTTTTAAAATTATTTATTGATATATTTTTACTATTTTGGCTATGTTTAGTTTCAAGATTAATAATTATATTCTTTCTAAAAGTTCATTGTGGGGAATAAAAAAAAAAAAAAAAAAAAAAAAAAGAGAGAAAAAGCGTATACAAGAAGAAAAATCCAATTTTAATTTAACATTTGGTAGCCTGCGTACCTTCAGCTACCTTTAATACACTTTTAACACTCTTTCGCATTGAATTTCCATTGATAAAACTGTTTAGATTTTCCCTTTTTTCCAATACTGACTTTTGAAAAAAATTGAAGTTATATCAATTTAAAAATTATTACTTATGTTAAAGTTATGTAAAATTAGATTGATTGTTTGATAACGAATACCCCATCCAAATTTATGTTCATATATGATCATTTGTTTAAAAATTGTGCGTAAAAGAATACAACGGGAAAACAGGTTGTCCCTTAAATTTTGTACGTGTGTTGAAAATGATAGAAAATGAAGAGCTCTTGCAGTTGTGAATAAAATTTCACTATCTGAAATCTATACAGCAATAGCTGTCATGGAGCGTGATGGTACAATCACATTCTAAAAGCCTAAACATCAGACTTTATTCAATTATATCAGCAGAAAACGGTGCTTAAGTCGATGTTAAAAATACATTAATCACTAGGCTTTACAAATTGTTGCATAATGTTAAAAAGCATATATTTCAAGAATTTGAACATTTACAAAAAAGAAAAAAATTCATTGATTGAAAATAATAAGCACAAAATTTGATTAATTATAAACAAATAATTTAAGAAAACATAAAATATTTTAAAATGTGAAGTGACTGCAACTGTCAATATAAATTTACTGTCTGAAATGTTTGCAAGAATAGTCCCCATAAAACATTTTATTTGAGTTAGATTTCGTCTTATCATAACGATACAATCCCATTCTAAAACATTGCCCTTATTCAATTATATATATGAAAAATGGTGTCTAGTTTAATGCTTAAAAAATACATTAATCATTTGGCTTTTAAAAATTCTATATAAAGTTAAAAAGCATAAATTGAAGTAATTTCAGCAATTGTAATAGAGAATAGTTTAACCGATAAAAATAATATGCACATAATTTGTTTAATTATAAAGAAATAATTTGCAAAAATATAAAATATTTTAAAATGAGAGATTATTGCAACCGTTAAAAAAAAAAAAAAAAAA
This sequence comes from Salticus scenicus, assembly GCA_963930645.1. Taxonomy (NCBI): domain Eukaryota; kingdom Metazoa; phylum Arthropoda; class Arachnida; order Araneae; family Salticidae; genus Salticus; species Salticus scenicus. Next base: position 76,707,736 of record OZ005656.1, read on the forward strand.
AAAAAACACTATCTGATACAAGAATAGTTGTCATAAAACATTTTACTTCAATTAGATTTCGTCTGGCTATAACGACACAATCACGTTCTGAAACATTTCGTTTATTCAATTACATACACAAAAAGTGGTGCCTAGTTAACGCTTAAAATACATTAATCATTAGGCTTTTAAATATGTTGCAGATGGTTAAGGAAGCATAAACTTAAAAGAAATCAGCAATTACAATAAAAAGAAAATATAAATTTAATCGATAAAAATAAGAAACGTAAAATTTATCTAATTGAAAACAAATAACTTAATAAGATATGAAATAGTTTTAAAATGCGAAATTCTTTTAGATGAGAATAAAAAATCTACTATCTGAAATGGTTGCAGAAATAGTTACCGTACAATTTATTTGATTTAGATTCCATCTTATTGTAATGACACAAACACACTCTAAAACATCGCACTTTATTCAATTACATCCACTGAAAGTGGTGCTTAAATTAATGACTATTTGGAAGAAAACACTTAAGGTCATGCTTTAGTCACTTTTGTGTTTGGAAAAGTTAATGTTGTTTGCAAGAAATACATCTTAAAAATCCAATCACTCTTATTTCGTTCTAGTTTGATTTTGAATCATTCAGAATGTTAGTAATGTTATTTCTCACATTAACCTCAACTATTCGATTGTTTAAAAATGAAGCGAGAGTTATATGGCGTTATGGCGGTGTTAGTTAAGGTTATAAATTTATTAGCAATTATTTTTTGCTATCGTATTAATTTGGTTGGTTGGTTGCATGATTGTATTAGCGCAGCACAAGAGCTACACAGTGGAATATTAATGACTGTCTATTATTAATCGATATCAATTGTATTTAATGATAATCAATAATTTTTTTATTAATTATGATATTAATATTTATTATAGTGTAATTGCTAATTAACATAATTATTATATTTTACCTACATTACCCTACTACCGTAGGTAATGGAAGTATTGTATTCGGTCCAAATATTTGATATTGAGATTTCACCTGATTTACAAGTTTTAAGGTCTCCTGAGTCCAAAAAAGTAGTTTTTAGCAATTGGTCAGTATATGCGTATGTATCTATGTACGTATGTGTGTGGGGAATATTTCGACTATCATATCTACAAAATTAATAAAGGTATAACTACGAAACTTCAGAATTGAGACAGGTGGTGTACAGAAGATTTTTTTAACTTCTGATGAAAATTGGGAAATCAGAAGTGGAACATATGAAACCGAAAATAGGACTGTAAATCTATATTGGAAAAACGGCTGTAATGATTTTGTTCAAAATTATTACATAAACACCCTATTAGATGTCCTTTCGTATGTAATAGTTGGTTAGTTTATGAAAATTGATAGGTGTATTGTATAAGTCGGACAATTTTCGATCTTTCAAATACGTTTCTTTAAAAACGGTTCATTGGAATTTTTCCAAATTCGCCAGATTAATTATCCTTTAGATATCCTTTCGTATATAATTGTTTTTTTCCTGTTAATAACTGAGTACACTAAGTTTTGGTGAAAGTCGGTATCTCAAAAGCGGCTCTAACATTTTTTTTTTTTTAAATTGTTACGTAAACACCTTTTTAGATATCTTTTCTCGGGTATTATGTGGTTATTACAGGAAAATTGAGAGTTACCCTGATTAGGCAGGTAAGTTTTAGATCTCAGAAATGGATATTTATTTATTAATTATTATTATTATTGAAAGCTCTACCGATTTTTTAAAAACTTTCTATGTAAAGTGTTTATATGTCTTAACACATGTATCAGTTTTCTCTCACATGAAAATTGTTAAATGTCTAATTTGTCTGGACAATTTTACCCCTTCAGACCCCATTATATCCAAAAAGTGTATATAATGCACGTAAGAATGGATAATGGAAGGTTGTTACACACCAGATTTTTTCTTTATCTAATAATAATAATTAATAATAAAATGAAAACACCGATGCACGTAATTAAAAGTAAAAAAAAAAAAAAAAAAAACGCAAAGCAATTAATTATGCATAATAAGTTGAGAAAACACACACACACACACACACTGCTTCATAATTTGAAGTTATATCATAGTGAATAATATTGCATCTTATTTTAGAAATTACTGTACAATTGCACATGCATTGTAAAACATTAAAGGCAGATTTAAAAAAAAAAAAAAAAGGGGGCTTCGTAATATTTTAACAAAATTCTAAAGCATTTTATTTTCTAATTTTTCATATACATTTTTAAGTTTAAAAGTTTACATGGTCAACATTTCGAACTAATATGACAGATAGAAACACCCAATGTCATGGCATGAGAGACATACATAATTTAGATATATTACGGTATAAATATTTAGATTAAACTCACATTTCGTAAATTATTTTTAATAAAATGATATCTCTTATTTGCACTTTACGATAATATTGTTGCGTACTTGGGGGTTCGTGAGTTGTCTGAGAATGAAAGGCCAAACGTACAAAAATTCAGTAATTTATTCACAGAAAGTTCCAGAAAAATACAGGTCAATAAACCAATTATCAGCTTCAATTCAAGCAGTAACCACAGCTTAAACAACAGCTGTCAATAGCAAATCCACAGTACAAACTGTATACCAATAACACTTGAAGCAAGTCTCTCTCAAAGAGGCTTCAGAGCAATGCAATCACTAGCGACGCTGGCTGAGATCTGAACTGAACTGACTGCCCTTGGCGAGGGAGCGCTCCTTATATGCTGTTCCATGGAGCCCAGATTTTTCGAGAAAACTCTAGAAAGTGGTCAACCAATCAACTTACAGCTTCCATATTTGGTATATCCCATATAAGGATTTTCTCGCCAAGGTCGCCAAAAAATCGCCAAGGTGGGAAAAAGTCGCCAAATTTGGCGCCAAATCCATTACGTGCATTACTGGGGCTTTTTAATGCGTTTTTAAGGGAAAATAAGGCTATTTCAACGCTAAAACGACTAGAAATGCACAAAATTAGCACTTTATCAACTTACTAAGCCTCTTTGAAAGAATTTATACAAAAATAAACACAATTATTTACAATTTCGTAACACTGCCCCCCTCCCAAGGACTGCACGTCCCGGGCAGTGCAACCCTTGGTCAAGAGGCGAAACTAAACAAATTTACACAATCTAAAACACAAAAACTAAGTTGCACATAAAGATAACATAGAAATATAAATTAAGTGGGAAATATTTACAAAATTCACAAATATGTACAAATATTTATATACAAATATTTACAGTGCGCATGCGCAAATTTTACAAGTATTTACATTTTAAATTTTAATTTTACCGTTACTTGTGGTACTTGGCTAGCCTATTATAGTGCACCACCTTCGGTTTTGATGAAGGTGTTTTAGTGATCCGCACCACTACATCATTCAGCCTTTTTAAGACTGTGTATGGTCCGTCCCAGTTGCACTGTAGCTTGGGAGAGAGTCCTTTGCGTCGAACAGGATTCCACAACCAGACCTTCTCTCCTTCCTGAAACTCATGTTGCGTAGCCTTTAGATCGTACCTTGTCTTCATTTTCTCCGATGCAATGTGAATTCGCTCCCGAGCAAAGTTGTGAACGTCCTCAAATCGTGCCTGGAGATCTTGGATGTACTCCTCGGGCGATGAAGGCGCATCGGGTGGACAACCAAACAGGAGATCACAAGGGAGACGAAGTTCACGTCCAAACAGCATTTGGGCTGGAGTATAGCCGGTGGTTTCATGGACAGCACTTCGATAAGCCAGCAGGAACAATGGCAACTTCAAGTCCCAATCTTGCTGGTTCCTTGATACTAGAAGGGAGAGGTTATTCAGGATGGTACGATTGAACCTCTCGACCATGCCGTCCGACTGGGGATGTAAGGGTGTTGTCCGGGTTTTGTCTATGCCGAGTAGTTCACACAGTCCTTTGAAAACATCAGAGGTAAAGTTCCTACCTTGGTCGGTATGAAGTTGTAGGGGCGTGCCGTACCTTGACACCCATTGCTGCACTAGGACTTCTGCGACTGTGCATGCCTCTTGATTGGGAATGGGATATGCCTCAGGCCACTTGGTGAAATAGTCCATCACGACGAGGATGTATTTATTCCCACTGGAGGTCCGTGGCAAAGGACCCAAGATATCGATTGCAATCCGTTCAAATGGTGCTCCCACGTTATACCGTTGCAGTCTTCCTCGACTTCGTTTCTGCGGGCCTTTACGTGCCGCACAAGCATCACAGGATTTACACCATTTCTCCACATCCTCCTTTGCCTTGCACCAGTAGAAGCGTTCCCGAACTTTCTGCAGAGTCTTCATTACCCCAAAATGGCCTCCGGTAGAGCTACTATGCAGTTGTTCTAAAACAGCTGGAATTTTTGATCTTGGTAATAAAATCTGCCATCTGAAGCTTTTCCCATCATCAGATTCCCACTTTCTGTATAATACGCCGTTTCTGATATGAAGAGAGTCCCAAAGTGCCCAATAACTTTTCGTAATGGGACTAAATCTGGAAATATCCTGCCAGGTAGGTCTGTTGCTGGTCGTCTCCTTCAGCTGTAATACAGGCTTTATGTCAGGATCTTCCAACTGGGCTTTTCTAAGTTCTTCGTCACTCCATGGATCGGGATCTTGATCTGATGGTGTTGAGACAGTAACTTGGCAGGCAACCGGATTTATCGGCAGGTATTTCTGTTCGGCTCTAGAGCAGTACTTGCAGCTTTCCGAGCAGGGCTTCCGTGACAAGGCATCAGCATTACCATGTAGAGTCCCTTTACGATGACGTATCTCGAAGTCATATTCCTGCAGGCGTTGTATCCACCTGGCAATCTGTCCTTCCGGGTTCTTGAACTGGAGCAACCACGTTAAAGATGCATGGTCAGTCCGGAGCAGAAATCTTCTGCCATAGAGGTAATGATGGAAATGTTCTATGGCTTTTACGATGGCGAGTAGCTCTTTCCTGGTGGTACAGTAATTTCGCTCCGGTTTAGACAGGCATTTACTCCAATAGGCAATGACATGTTCTTCACCATCAATTTCCTGCGACAGAACAGCACCGACACTCTCATGGCTGGCATCTGTATCAAGTATGAACTGTCTGTCGGGCTGTGGATATGTCAAGATAGGCGAAGATGTTAAGGCCTCTTTAAGTCGCTTGAACGCTTTTTCACATTCATCCGTCCACAGGAACTTCTGTTTGGCTTCCGTCAGCTTATGCAGTGGTCTGGCAATATTTGAGAAACCCTTGACAAACTTCCTGTAGTAAGTGCATAACCCCAGGAAACTTCGTAGTTGGTGTACATTTTCAGGGCGACTCCAGTTCTCGACTGCAGAGATCTTCTCAGGATCAGTTCTCACACCTTCGGCAGAGATGATATGGCCGAGGTAGCTCACTTCACGACGGAACAAGTTACACTTGCCTGGATTCAATTTGAGGTTAGCCATTCTGAGTTTCTCCAGCACCTTTCGGATGTTTCGTAGATGGTCTTCAAAAGTGCGCCCCACAATGATAATATCATCCAAATACACCAGACAGGCTTCATAGGAAAGTCCTTTTAGCACTGTCTCCATCAGGCGTTCGAAGGTGGCAGGTGCATTACATAATCCGAATGGCATAACTTTAAATTGCCACAGTCCTTGTCCCGTGGTGAATGCAGTCTTCTCACGATCATCAGGATGTAATTCTACTTGCCAGTAACCGCTCTTCAGATCCAAAGTCGAGAACCATTTATTGCCAGCAAGTGTGTCTAATGTGTCGTCAATTCTGGGAAGAGGGTAACTGTCTTTCTTCGTGATGTCATTCAAACGACGATAATCCACACAAAATCTTGTTGAACCATCCTTTTTCCGCACCAGTACTATGGGAGAGGCCCAAGGACTCGTTGATGGCTCGATGACATCATTGTGCTGCATTTCACTTAGAAGTTCAGTGACCTCTTCCTGTTTAGCAAATGGAAGTCTTCTTGGATGTTGTTTGATTGGAGGATGATTTCCTGTATCAATTCTGTGCTGGGTGATGTTCGTTCTCCCGACGTCTTCAGGTGTTCGAGAAAACAGGTCTTTAAATTCTTGGAGTAGCTTCTCCGCAGCACATCTCTGTTCCTTTCCCAACTCTGCATTCTTTAGTAATTCCGTTATTAATTGTTCTGAAGACTTGGATGCTGTTGATTGCGTGGGACGGTTGATGCATGTAACAGGAGTGCAGGTTGCTAACACCTCATCCTTCTTCACTGTCCGGACCTTATCGCTGATGTTTGCGACTCTCACAGGAATAGTACTCTTGGAGAGATCCACCAGAGATGAAGCTACCAGAACTCCTCTTGGGCTATTGTCTATATTCGGATATTCAATCAGTCCATAGCGGAAGAATTGCTTGGTAGGAGGGGTTCCTGAAACTATTGTCTCTGTGTGTGGGGGGATGGAAACTTCCGACTTGGCTGTTATCTGGCAAATTTGCTGAATGTCTTGATTTTCAGTATTGAACACAGCTATGTCTTCCGAACTCGAATGCAGTTCATTATTCTTGAAGTCCAATTTGAAGTTAAATTTTCTTAGGAAATCAATTCCAATGATTAGAGGATCTCTTATGTCAGCCACATATGCCATATGATGGTAACTGGCATTTCCAAAAGTGATGGTCAAGTTCATTTTTCCATATATTTTGATTTCGTCTCCGGTCACAGTCTGGAGTTTAACGCAGGGCGGCGTCCAGATGATCTTCTCTTTTAGTTCTTGAGCCAAATCCGTTCTAATGATGGTCACGTTGGCTCCTGTGTCCAGAATCATCCGGCAGGTGGCGTTGTTGACTTGGCCATAGACGTGAAGTCCATTATCGCCGCCACTCATCGATGAAACATGAAATACTGTAAATTGGGGCTCTTTAATTTTAGGCAACCTCCGCCCCGCGAGATGGCCTCCTCTTAGTTTCCCTGCAGTGATGGTGAAGCCGGGTGATTCCCTATAGTTGGTCGTACGGGGCAGTTCCTCTTCACATGACCATCCCCTCCACAGCCCCAGCACTTTATCTTCCGATCCTTTATTTGTATGTTATTTTCCAGGTTGCGCAATCTCTTTAAGATCTCTGCGAAACTTCTCTTCATTTCATTCTCATCAGCAGGCGTATCATTTAATGAGACTGCTCTTATGGTATGGCGGTCTTTACGGGAGGCTTGTTGGGCTGCCTCTATCCTAAGTGCATAGCCTAAAGCTGATTCTACGTCTCTGATGTTGGAGAGTCTCAGCGCTTTTTGAATTTCTGGATCCCGAACAGCATCGATAAAGTACTGAAGAGCTAAGTCGTTTCGAGTGTCAGCTTGGCAGTTTGAGAATGCTAGGTGTGACAATCTCTGAATGTCCGCTGCCAGCTCTTGCAAACTTTCGCCCGTTTTCTGGTAACGGGACTTTAGCTGGAGGCGACTATAGTCCTTAGAACACTTCTCTCCAAACCGTAGCTCCAGTGCTCTAGTCAAGGCCTCGAAGTCGTTCCTTTCTTCTTTAGAAACATTTCTCAGTATCTCGGCTGCATCTCCCCGTAATGCTGCTGCTAAGTGGACCGACTTGGCGGTAGAGTCCCAGCCGTTAGCTTCAGCTACGATGGAAAACTGCGTCTTATATACATGCCAGGAGGAACTGCCGTCGTAGGTAGATAGCTTAATAAATTCGTGATTCTGGCTTCTTCTCTCTTTCTTTTCAGTTTCCTGGGGCTTGGATTCTAACTTTTCTTCGAGATTCCGAATCTTGCTCTGCAGTTCATTCCCTATTACCTCTCCGCTCCACTCTTCTCTCATTTTTCTCTCAAGATCTTCCTCCATTCTCTTCAGTTTACCTTCTATCTCTGAAAACCTTCCTTTCAGTTCCTGATCAAAATTTTCTTTAACTTTCTCCCCGAAACTCCGTTCTATTTTCGTAACACTCTCTTCAAAATTCCTTTCTACTTTCATAACATTTTCTTCTATCTTCATAGCTTTCTCTTCAAAACTCTCTTCAATTTTCAAAACTTTCTCTTCAAAATTTTCTTCTATCTTTATAACTTTCTCTTCAAAATTTTCTTCTATCTTTATAACTTTCTCTTCTATTCCATCCATTCTATTTTCCATCACCGTTAATTTACCCTCGATTGATTCTTTCACCGTTGAAAGCTCTCTCTTCATCTCATCTTGATTAGATTTAATTTCTTCCTGAACTTCACCCAAACTGCTTTTCATATGCTTCATTTCTTCAGTCAAACCGTCTTTCAATTCTCTTTGCGATGTTTCCATTTTCTCTTGTGCTACTTTCATTTCTTCAGTCAAACCGTCTTTCAACTCTTTTTGTCCAGTTTCCATCTTTTCCAGTCCTGTTTCCATTTTCTCTATCAATCCGGTTTCCATCTTTTCCTGTCCGGCTTTCATTTCATTTATCTGGGTAGCTAAGGCTTCTAGAAGTTTTTTCATCTCTTGCTCCATAGCCCTCGTTATCACCATTCACAGACAATCCCACTTCTGACACCAGAAATGTTGCGTACTTGGGGGTTCGTGAGTTGTCTGAGAATGAAAGGCCAAACGTACAAAAATTCAGTAATTTATTCACAGAAAGTTCCAGAAAAATACAGGTCAATAAACCAATTATCAGCTTCAATTCAAGCAGTAACCACAGCTTAAACAACAGCTGTCAATAGCAAATCCACAGTACAAACTGTATACCAATAACACTTGAAGCAAGTCTCTCTCAAAGAGGCTTCAGAGCAATGCAATCACTAGCGACGCTGGCTGAGATCTGAACTGAACTGACTGCCCTTGGCGAGGGAGCGCTCCTTATATGCTGTTCCATGGAGCCCAGATTTTTCGAGAAAACTCTAGAAAGTGGTCAACCAATCAACTTACAGCTTCCATATTTGGTATATCCCATATAAGGATTTTCTCGCCAAGGTCGCCAAAAAATCGCCAAGGTGGGAAAAAGTCGCCAAATTTGGCGCCAAATCCATTACGTGCATTACTGGGGCTTTTTAATGCGTTTTTAAGGGAAAATAAGGCTATTTCAACGCTAAAACGACTAGAAATGCACAAAATTAGCACTTTATCAACTTACTAAGCCTCTTTGAAAGAATTTATACAAAAATAAACACAATTATTTACAATTTCGTAACAATATGTATAAAATAAATTTGTGTGCATTAACCCACGCCGGCGCATTTTGTTTACATATTCTTCTCAAAAGTATCCGAGCGAACACTAGCCAGTAATTCCGATATTAAAATAGTACACTTAAAACTGTTTTGTTCAAAATAACCTTGTCGAATCATGTTCTTAGACAGACTAAGAACTTGACTCGACAAGGATTTATTTAACAAAACTGTATTAAATGTACTTTTTTTGGACAGGGATTATTGCTAGTGCTCTGATACTTTGCTGCCGACTGTAGCTGTGACCCATCGGTTTGTCACGCCGGTGTGAATGTGTTAAAGGTGTCAAAGAGAAACATCTGAATAATTTCCTATACATAAGCATGCAAAAATTCATTTGAACGCAATGCTTAAAGTAATTTATAACCAAAAGGTGATTTTTTTCTTTTTATTTCTTTTCAAACAGGTTATTGAAATTAGTTTTAAGAAAATTACTATAATTCACTACACGTATTTCGAGAGATATTGCAAAAATTTTTGATGCAAAATTACTAAAAAAAAAAAAAAAAAAAAACAATTTACCTAAAATTATTTAATGAAGATTAACATAATAGATAAATTAAGTTCGGGAAGCTTATTATTATCATGAACAAATAATTTATCGCAACCGTTTCCCAATTACTTTCTTTACGCAGCCTAACGAGAGTACATTGTCCTTTGGTCTTTCAACGTATGACACTGTTATAATTTTTGATGGATTAGTTAATTACCAATCCCATTAAAGAGAAATGGCTGAGTCTTTAAAACGGAAGGAAATTTAAAACTTCAGGAATAGCCTGGATAAATGCGCAGAAGTTATGTATATTCACATACGAATATTGTTTGAAGGATGAAAAGACTATTTCATCCTTTTGATTGCTGAAAGAAAAAAATTACAATAATTTCCTTCAAAAAAATATTAAAACATCCCATAAAGCGTTTTTTCTCTTAAAAGCTATTAGAAATAATGTGTTTTCTGGTTTTTTATTAAAACATACAGTGTAGTTAAAAATTTCATCGCTATAGAAATAGTTTGTAAAATTTTTGGCTTTTAAATTGTTACAAAGTATCTATTACGTAACAAAGTTTGACAGCGTGGCCGTTTCATTTTATGACACTTTTATTATTATTATTATTATTATTTTTTAAATGATCGATAGACTTTTTTTTATTCTGAATTTATCAAAAAAAATCAACAACATTTAACTTAGTATTTTAGGGTATTGATTAAAGCTATATTTCAGCATCCGAAAATAAGTAAATAAATAAAATAGAATAAATAAATAAAAACTACAAACAAATACACAAATATATTTAGAATATATTGTTATTCTATGATAATGTAAAATCATTAACTGTCCTATTAAATTTCAATTTTCTACTTTTTAAAACTTCGCAAATTATTAAAAATTTAAGATGAAATTTCGAGTAAATTATTTCAAAATTATATTCGGCAAATCCTTAAAATAAATAAATTAATTAATGAATGAATGAAATTTTGAATATATATGTTTAAATTTAAATGGTTTTCGAGTAGTTGAAAAATATCTTAATATCATGATGTTTTAATGGATATGTATCCATATTTTCGTTACTCTAAAACAGTAATGTATATAAAATATATATAACGTCACCATCTTTTTAACTGCATTTGTTTATGTTGTAACGATACTATCGACTCCATTTCTCGGATAGATTATCAGAACTCACTGATGGACAATAGGTTAACTTTTTATTCAGGGATGTGCCATTTGAATTATCTGAGGTCCTCGGACCAAATCCAATTTCCCCCACACACTTCTACAATAGGTGACCACGGACGTGCGAATAAACGGCTGAAATAACATACATCTAGAATAATAGGTGGCAGCACCAGGTACCTTTCCAGCACCAAAGCCTGTGAAACGTTCACAGCACTTTCGCCTGTGACCCAGCTCAGCTTTACACACGAACAACTGACAGCACAATCTGGTAACCGTTACCGTCCACATGCGTAATATCATTCATACGATTTCGTACTTATTGGGAAAGGGAGTACAATACTGACGCCATCGCCACCATTTCTTGGATAGATTATCAGAACTTAACGATGGACAATGGGTTAACCTTTTTGTCCAGATGTATGTCATTTGATTTCTATGCTTGAGATCCCGGGATCAAATCCTGCTTCTCGCAAGCACTTCTACAATATCATAATATTTCCTCAAAATGTAATTGGAAATGGTTAAGAAGAATGAAACATTGTTAAACAATCTTTTTTACAAACATAAACTATAATTATCTGGTATCGCATTACCAATTTCTCTTATCCTACATTTCTATATGGGAAAAAAAAAAAAAAAATATAAATAAATAAAAAAATAAAATAAAGCTTTTTTTTTTTTTTTTTTTTTTAATATCTAGATAAAATTTTACAAGAAAAATAACAATATTAATTTTTTTTTATTTTATTACAAGCAAATTATTTAAAGTGCGATAGCGTACAAACGCCTATTTCAAATGAACTAAATATACATGTTATTGGTCAATGCCACATAAACTGTATAGAATTTGGTGAACCTAGAACTTATGGTTGTTTTACAGGGACGCAACAAATTCTTTATAATTATGGTTTATGGGCTGAAGTTATTTAAAGTGCAATAGCGTCTAAATGCCTTATCCGATTGAACTAAAAATTTATACATGTCATAGGTCCTCGTCGCACGAACTGTATAAATTTTGGTGAATCTATCCCTTACAGATTTTTACAGGAACACAACAAAAAGTTCTTTATCACTATGATCTATTAACTCAAATTATTTGAAGTGTAATAGCGTGGAATTAAAAGCTAATTTAAAGGGTAAAAATACTCAAAGATCTTATTATAATTTTCTCTTTAGTTTATCTAAAGACTTGTCTTAATTTTATATAATTACGCACGTTAATTACTTAATTTTCGGAAAGTCTTATGGAGACACCCCAGATTTTTTTTTTCCTGAAAAGAAAAAGTATGTGATCATATTTGGATAATATGTATGTATTTTGACAAGTAAGTGGAATATCTTATTAATGTGCAAACTGTATTTTAACTTGGTTGCAGGTTGTTAGTGCTCATGCCAAATGTGTGGAAGAAAGTATAAAATGAACAGTTTTCATTTTAAATATCCCAGTAATTTTTTTTACAAACTAAAATTTTTTAGAAGGAGGCAAATGCTCCATCTGGCCCCTATGTTTTAACGCCCATGAATACATCATGAAACTTTTATGTTTATATGTCTTTTTATATTGTATTATACAATGTTTTAAATTAATAAATGTCTTTTATTAACTTATTTTTAATTAATTTAATTTGAATTAGCGAGACGGAATGTTTAATAACTATTCCTTGCAGCTTCTAGAACTTTTCTATAGAAGAAGAAGAAGAAGAAGAAGAAAAAAAGAGCTAAATAATGAACGAATGTTAAAACTGACATTTTTGTTATAAGATTGAACGATTTTTCTTTATCGCATTTTCTAGCTTACAAATAAATACGAGACATAAAATAAACCAAAAAAGAAAAGCTTTATAAAATATCCATGATAATAATTACTTTCTTTGCCTAGTTTTTTTCCCTACAGAAATCAAACTATGCTAAATTACCTTCATTATAATTTATCTTCAACAAAACTGTCCCCATTAAAAAGTGTTAGCGGAATTTTATCCGAAGAAAACAAAACAAAGCGTAGTTAATAATGAGATTTAAAAGCATTATTTTCTGAAGATTTTTCTTTTAAAGTTCAAGCGCAAAAATAAGATCCAAATTTTCTTTTTCGAGGTCCATCATTTGGAAATATATGCTTTAAGAAAACGAAAATAATGTGAAGAGTAAAGTGTTTTACAGAATTAAATGATGGCAACGTACGAATTTTATTATGCGTAAAATGTTGAAGAAGTCTAAAAAAGCGATTAAAGGTTTGTATGCGTTTAAAGTGTGCGGTACCATTAAATTAACAAACAAAAGAATTTTTTTTTTTTTTTTTTTATTACGCTTACACTAAACTTTAAATTGTTGTGTTTAAACAAAATCGCATTAAAAATTCAATCTAAAAAAAATAATAAATAAGTAAAAAAGGCTTTATAAAGAAGATACTGGACAGGAGTTATATCTTTATATTTAAACTAAGAAATCTAAGTTTGAAGTTAGGGAGTTATCATAATACTGCCAAATAACTTTTTGAAAGTTTAATTTGTTAATTACAAGAAAGCTATTATTGATTTGTTTGATATATATATATATATATAATTTAAGAAACGTAAAACATTTTTATTGAATTTAATAAATTTTTAAAAAGATTTTTTTTTTAATGATGAAAAATTTTTAGAGATCTTGGAAAAATAAAATAAAATAAAATAAAATAAAATAAAGTAAAGCGTTTTGTTTAAATTTTAAGTGCCAAAAGTATTAATAGAAAAAGTTTAAAAAATCTCAATCAGTATTGATCTTACGTCCTTTCTGGTATCTATTGCATGATTATGTTACAATTAATATTTATAAAACAAATAAAGAAAGAAAAAGAAAACCCAGAGCGAAAATGTATTGCTTTTTTATTATTGTTATTACTTTTTTTTTTTTTTTTTTTGTTATAACTCTAGTTTTTAATTTATAAATTATACAGAAATTGTACGACCTCCAGAAAGGTTCCTTGAGCTATGACTTTCCTTGAATAAAATTTGTACAATTGAACAGAAATATGGAACCATTTGCAGTCAATATCAATGCACGTAGGAAAATACGTTTTTTTTTTTTTTTTTTTTTTTTTTTTTTGTTTTGTTTACTCTTTTGCGCCAATCATTGAGGCATTGCCGAAATCGCATTGTAATAAACAAGAGGAGAAAAACTAAATATATGTATATCATGCATCCATTAAGGTAACTTATATTTAAAACTCAATCGCCAATCATTCAGGGCATTGCCTAAATCGCATTGCAATAAGCAAAAGGAGAAAAAAAAATGCACAAAGTGCAAATGATTTATTAAAACTATTAGTTATTAAAACTATCTAATATACTAAATACAAATGATTTTCATCTTAGAGAAAACTAACACTATATATCCAAAGACAGACAGTTTTATTGTTTATAAATAACATCTTAAACTGTGCATTTTTATGATGGTTATCTCACATATGAAGTTTAGTACAGTTATATTTCACAAGTTGAGATATAGCCTTCCCAATATCGAAGAAATTTGCAGTATAGAAGCGCCACCTATTGGCCGATAAGCATCCAAACTGAGTCAGCATAATATCTCATAATGGGCTTCTTCCATATGAAGTTTTGTTTGATGATACGCAATAGAACGTGAGGTATAGCCTTCCTTTAAACTGCCGCAATCGCTGTGTAGCAGCGCCACCTGTAGAGCGGTTGTCACTAAAGTTGATAGGCAGTAATTTATATCAAGGTGCATCCACATATACATTTATATACAATTCTGTGAGATATAGTCTTTCCTTAAATTGCGGAAATCGCTGTATAGCAGCTCCACCTGTTGGTCGATAAGCATTCAAATTGAATCAACATAATATCTCATAATGGCCTTCTCACGAATCAAGTTTTGATTGATTATACGCAATAGAACCTGATATATAGTCTCACCTTAAATTGCGAAAATCGCTGTATAGAAGCGCCACCTGTTGAGCGGATGACACCAAAAGTTGATAGGCACTAATTCAGGTCAAGGAACAACTAGATATAAATTTATATTCAATTTTGAGCAGTAGTTCTAGCGATACAGTCGTTACAAAATTTTTGTTACACACACACAGAGACAGACAGACAGATAGATGTTTTCTAAAAATGATCAAATCGTATTCTAGACCTCTCAAAACGTGTAAATCCGTTGAAAACCGGAAGTCGAAAATTTTTTACGAATCCAATACTTTCTTCTATTGAATATAGAAGAAAGTAATAATACATCAAATTTTAGCTGTATACTTCGAAACATACAATAATATTTAAATTGTGAACGATGATATATTTTTTAAATTGTATGAATTAATATAGTATTGTTCATTTTTCTATACTTACTTAGTTTTGTAGAAAACTGGAGCCTGAAGAGAAGGAATAGATTTTAATGGCGTGATCGTTTTTTAAATGTATATATATATATATATATTAATTTAAATTACACATGACATTAAGAGTAATTCCTTCATAATTGTTTTTCTTTCTGTATAGACAATCATTTTAAAAATTCCTATTTCTCCCATTCCTTTTTAATAGACTTCGATCTTTCGTCTTTAAAATTCTAGTTCATTCTTTTAATTCTGTCATACCTTATGTAGTATCTGTATGTGCACATATACATATAGATCAGGAAAAAAACTTTGTTAGATTAAGAATATGGATTAAGAATTAAAATACTTTTGAAGCAGATTATAAATGTAAATCAATATGAAGAACTTATAAGGTGTGAAATCGCAATACTGCTGATTTCACGTTACACTTGTGCCAACTTTATACTATATGAAAAAGAACATAATTTTTAAACTCGACACAAATATTATGTGTTATAACACTTTATAGAACTTTCTTAAAAATTTATTTATTTTAATCACTAGACACCAGCTTTTCAGTTACCTTTTCTTTAATACCCATGGATTGTTTAAGTATTTAATAATGATAATACTAATACTAATGATGATAATGATGTTTAATAATATCTAACTGCTGAAATAAGTTGAAATTTTTTTGAAAAACTACACAGTTTTGTTAGGTAAAATATTTAGATGAAGTATCTTTTATTGCTTACATCCGTTTTTTTTTTTATTAATATATATGCAATAGTGATATAGTACGAATCAATACACAGATGAATTGCCTTTTCACAAAAAATTGTAAATTTTCTATATAAAAGTTGCGAAGTGACTTTAATTCTTCACCCTCTTATTTATCATGAATTTTCTGAAAATGTTAATGGATTTAATAAATATATGAATAAAAAATGTTTTTTACTTGTTTGTAAAACCATGGGCATAATATCTTTCACACATCGTATTTTGTTAAAAGATTAAAAAAAAAAAAAAAAAAAAAAAAAAGAATCATTGTGTTTTCTTTTTCCAAGAAAAAAAAATGGTGTTCTCACAGTTTATTGTACCAGCTCCTTGCAAAAATAAGAGAAATGATCATCAATGTAAAGACCGAAAGTAACCATTATAGGAAAGAAATAAAATAAAAAAGTGAAAAAAGTCCGAATAATCCCCCCCCCCCTCCTACCCCGATCTAGGCGATAGAAGAATAAATTCTCTAACTGATTGTGTTTGAACCGACTATACCAAATATTTTCAAGCTATAAATGCTTTTGTATGATAATAAGTAAAGCAAAAAGACTGTAAAAATTTCATTTTATGTCTGCAGTTTTACTGGGCGTTTGAGATACAGTATGATTTGCAAGAAAAAGCATAACTAACTAGAACGAAGCTAAATGGTTCTTATCGAAAACGTAGTTGTACTTTGAAAACTTTATTTTACTTTACTTTTATGGAAGTTTATTTTTTAAGACTTAATTTCGTAAAAGTATTGTAAATTTTCTCTCTTTTTTTCTTCTTATATATGAGAAAGTATTCAAACTTTTTTTTTTTTTACTGTTTAATTATAACAATGAAGTTTTGATTTTCCATGGTGTTGGTGTTTGATGAAGGGGGTTAAGGCCGACTGATTACACGTGGGTTTTAGGTAATGCTCTAGACTGGAAATTATAAATAGAAGTCACTGGCTGTCAGATTCAAAAGAAAAGATAGTTTGTTTTAGATATAAATATACCACTCATAAATAAAATTCGTGATTTTCTTTTTAATTTTTAAGCGGATTTCCGAAATGTGTGATATTTTTGCGGGTGATTGCCGAAATGTCAAATGTTTCGTTACTAATTCATACAACTCGAATCTTACTGATGATTTTTTTAAAACCATTTATTTCTCAAATATTTTATCGACATTGCTTCTCTCTAAAGACAATCTGGGGGAACTAGAAGGAATGTTTCCTACATATTCTTCTGCATTTGCACGTTTATACAGGTTTTTGAGCCTTTATCCTACTTGTGTAAAATAAATAAATAAATAAATCTCTTATTATGCTTCTGGTTATTTCTATACCTCTTCCATTACTAGTTTCCTTTTAGCGATTCAGATGTGCTCTGTTTTGAAAAAAGTATTCATCTCTTGAAATGATACATTTTCCCTTGTATTTGCAGGAAAGTACACATGCCATTACTACTAAATTTTCCAACTCTTCTTTTCTCTCCCTTCCGAATTCCCATCCCCCCCCCCCCGAAAAAGGAAGAAAGAAAAATGCATTATATATTATGTGTTATATAGCTAATAGATTAACTTATATATGGGTAATTCTCCAAAAACATAACTTTTCAAATCACGAATTATTTAAAAACGAAAGTTCTTAAAAAAATATATGAAAAAATATATACTTTCTCTTAATAAGGCACTTATCAAAGGAAAAATAAAAAGGAACTCACTTTAACTAAGCTAAATATCTGGTTATGTTAAACTATGCTAATTATGCAAGGAGAGTGACATTTTTGCATACCATGAAGCTAATATTTTTCTTATATGAGGCCTGCTACTCAGGCCTAGAGCCGAATTTAGGTTTAAGAAGGTTTATCGATTTTATCATCGCTTAATTACATATAACAGGTATTAATTTTGGGGGAAAAAAAATGTTTTATATATAATGCAAATGTTGTATAGGAGAGTGACAGCATATAAAGTGTTACAAATCTGAGTTTTAAAACTTCAAAAATATAATAAGAACACACAATTTATCAAATTATCAAATCACTCTGGTATCAAATCACTCACCAACAAAATAGTAGGAAAAAACAGCGTTGTTATGCAGTAGGTTAAAAATTCCCTCATTTTCTCTAAAAATGATTGAAAAATTCCTTAAAACAGGAGAGAGACATGAAAACCTTGGGATAAACTTGAAATGATATACCTTGAAAGTTAAATGGTTAAAGGTATTCAAAAAATATTATTTTACACTTTTATGTATGTATAGTTCACTACTACTAATTAAATTTGTCAAATCTTGATGTGAAATTTTTAAATAAATCAATAAAGTTTGAGAAAAATATTTATTCAGGCTAGGAGAGTAAAATTCTACTCGTTTAAAATTTTTTATAGAAAATAGTAAATGAGTAATCTTCTTTATATGCATCAGAATAGACTGGAAAATTATGTCTTAAAAAATAAATAAAAATAGCAATCTTTTATATCCAGCCATTCTTGTGATATTTTGCTTGAATATGATACTGTTAAGTTTCCAGAGAATCAGCCATATATTCATCGTTTTTGTTTTTATTTATAAATAATATATCATAAAAATAGGCCTTAAAACTCTACCGCACTTTAAAACATTTGAGTCCACAGGCCATAATGATAGAGAATTTTTCTTTGCGTTCTTGTTTGTAAAAAAAATTATAAGTACTAGATTCATCCGCATCCATGCAGTTTGTGCGACGATGACCTAAAACATATCTAACCAACTTTCAATTCAATTGGTCAAATCATATAGACGTTATCATGTTCATAAAGACAGACACACACATACAAAAACATACATTCACACATTACTGCACAAATAGCAAAATTGAACTGAGGAAACCTCAAAACGTATAGATTCTCCAAAATCTCAAAGTAGAGTTTTTTCATGATTACAATACTTTCCTCGCGTATTATATGTTCGAAAAGTAATCGGAAGTTTTCTTAATAGAAAGCTTTTATACTTGATATTGTTCATATAAATTTTTAATACATTTACCGTATAAAGGAATTTTAGTTTAACCAGCTTAATGCTATGAAAATGAGATTAAGTAGTAGAGCTTTTTTATTTTATTACTTGACAAATATATATATATATATATATAAATAACAATTAATCACAGAAAAAAATACGTTTTAACATTTAAAATGCATAATAAAGTAGTTAACACTTTCGCGACCGCATGTTTTTGTCTTTTTGACAGTAAGCTCGACCTGTATGGGCGTTATTCTTTTATATTACATTATTTTAAATCAATGTTTTCTGTATTAATATTGAAAATATAAATTAATATACATTACGATTATACTATTTCTAATCAAAGTATTTGTATCCATAATGCATTGATTGCACAATTGTGAATACTGGGTATAATATTAAGAAATATTATAATCTATGTAACCTAAAGAAACGTAAGCTGGCGGAGTTACAGTTTTTTCAAATGACGTGAATTCACGTCAGCGGTCGCGAATGTGTTAAATGATGCTTGAAATTTAAAATTAATTTGAAGAAACTTCAAAACACCATTCAAATATAGTTTGACAAAAAAATCACAAAACTTAAAAATACAGTGATTGGATGTACAGAGTAAATGACAATCTTGAATGACCGCAAATTTATAGTTTAAAAATATTAGCAAACGGTTTTTGAGTCTTTTTCCTCATAAGTTCTACAGATTGTACTCAAATATTTTTTATTATTTAATATAAAGTCTCGCACATTTTATTAATTTGTTTTATAAAACAACATAATTATTTGTAATTAGATATGATTATTGGTGTTATATTCAATATTATGCACATTTTTAAATCAAGTTGTTGAAAACCATATTCAAACTGTATTAGAATAAATGTAATGAATTTTTTAAAACTTAGATGTAAATAATATAAATAACATTAAAATTTTTCATCATCACTTTCCATACATTTTAAGAGTTACAATTTTAAATATTTTACATATATGATACTTAATTTTAGAATAATATATTATTTAAAATTTAGCTAAATTTTTTTTAGAAAATGAAGGGTGAAATCACTATATTTTGTTTATACTCTACAAATGAAAATAATTCTAAATTATCTAATTTAGGGAATTCATTTGAAACTAGCAGTGCAATTCATATTGTTTTAAATTGTAAAAGATTTCAGTGAAATAAATTGTAAATCATTATTTATTCTTTAGTTTTTAACGAAAAACGTATTAGCAAAATTTTAGATGTTTTTTCCCTTGCACAGCTATTCAGCAGAAATTGAAACTTCAAAAATAATGTAAATTATAACTGAAAAAGGCTACTGTAGTAACTTTACATTATCTATAAAATTACTTAATTTAATTTATAATAACGAATGCGAAGAATTGTTTTTTTTTTCTAAAATTTTTAAATAATCAATTTCTAAAATTTTCTTTTAACATACCAATTTAAATTTTAAAAGAATAGACAATAACGGAAAACAAAAATTTTCAACAAAGTTTGGATTAATAACGTAAGAAACTGGGTTTTTCTAATGGGGAAAAATTTAAATGAAATATTATTTATAAGAAACATATTCTACAAAAAATGTATGTAACTGGTTTAAAAGCTGTTGCTGACAAATGAAACGAAATTACAAGTACTAATAAAATATTAATCCAAAATAAGCTTTTATTAGTTTAAAAAGGTGTTTTGAAAAGCTTTTTTACTTGAAATTGGAAAAGCTGTTTTATAAATCTACCCATGTTTATAGACCCTTTTTTCCCTCCTAAAAAAAGTTCAATGAAATTACTAAAACCAAATTTTTGAAGTGTGAGACATTTCACAAATTTTGTCTAAGGTTAATTCAATAAAATATATTACTGAGCATCATTATAGTTATCAAGGCGCTAATACAGTACAAAGAAATTTTATATGTGACGGTTATACTTTTATGTTAGGAATCGTATAAAAATATTTTTGAATATAAATTTAATTAAGAGGTATTTATATAAACAATGATTTCAATATGACCTTTATAATTCATATTTAAAAGAAAAGCCTGTATATTAATTTACTTTCATTTCACATTTATCTTATATATAAGTAAAATACATTTTGTTAAAATGTCGTATGCTTTTTAACAGATTAGTTAGTAATATTTGTATTGGCCATTTACCAATACTTATATTGGATGCAACATGAAATGGCTTGAATGGTGAAAACATAACATATTTTGCTTGCCAATAATTCATGCACAATGCACTAAAGTTATAAGAAAAAAAAACCCCTTTTCTAATATGTTGAATAAAAACTTTTTTTTTCCTTCGAAAATATTTATTACACAAAGCTTAATGTCATAGAAAAATATCTTGATTTATTACTCTATTAGTTGATTGTAACAAGCATTTTTTTATTGTTATTCAATGGAACAATTTAAAAATATTTACGAAAGCTTTATAATAGTCATTATGATAACAAATATTACAAAAATGTTTTTTAATGTTTAAATCTTCACATAAAATAAATTAAAAAAAAAAAAATTTTGGACCTAAATTATGCGTGAAACAGAGTTTAAAACTCAGTCCAATGAATGCAGATTTTTTTGTATACATATTTTAATTTTGGAATGTTTTCAAATATAAGATAGCATTATTTTGAATAAGAATTATGGGCTTAGAGTTTAAGTTAAAAACAAACAAACAAACAAAAAATGAAAAAGAGTTCTAAAAATTATCTTGGCAATGCCTAGAAATTCCGCTTCCTTCATTTTCCTTGTTCTTTTTTTTTTTTTTTTTAAATCAGAGAATGATAAATTTGATATACCCTGCACACTAGTTAAAAACAAATACTAAAAATACTTTATTAACCCTTTGCCTGCCTTAACACTCCAAAACGCTCTAAACAGTGTTACCAAATTTATTGACGCTTTTATTCAACTCTCACCAGTACTTTTGAAGAATGATATTTGATATACATAAAGAATAAATAATCTTTGTAGTGATTAGGCAATCGTTACAGTTAAAATTTAGTGGTGGATATTGAATAAAAAAAGTCTTTAAATTTCACAACACTGACACAAAAGTGAAATTACATAGGACCGACAAAGGATTAAATAAATATAAAATCCCACAGATATTTATCTGATATCGTTTATATATTTATCGTAAACGTTCAAAAATACTCTATGAATATTTAATTTTTTTTTAATGTTACTTTTAATCTTGCTATATTACAGTCGGTAACAAAAGTATCCGAACACTAGCAAAAATTCCTATATAAAAAAAGTAGAGTTAAACTGTTTTGTTAAATAAATCCTTGTCGAATCATGTTCGTAGTCGGGCCGCGGTAGCCCAGTCGGTAGAGCGCCGGCCTCATAATTGGTAGATTGCGGGATCGGTACTCGAGCCGACCAAAGACCGTCGTGTACACTAATGGTGGCTGGTGCACGTAAAATCTGTCGTGGCCGCAATGTCCTCCATGTTCCCATCAAAAATTATACCTCTGGGGGTCACCGAAGCGGGAGAGCCATCCCTTCCGCGGAGGATCAAAATTGTGATGGCATGTCTCCGGACCACCTCTAGGGGTGTGTCCCAGACCGTCACCAATTGCCCATCTGCGCAGCACTAGTGCGACGTAAAACCCAACCAACCAACCATGTTCTTAGTCAGTCTAAGAACATGATTCGACAAGGATTTATTTAACA
Source organism: Salticus scenicus (assembly GCA_963930645.1). NCBI lineage: Eukaryota > Metazoa > Arthropoda > Arachnida > Araneae > Salticidae > Salticus > Salticus scenicus. The sequence goes on from OZ005656.1 coordinate 76,730,305, forward strand.
AAACAGTATTAACTCTACTTTTTTTATATAGGAATTTTTTCTAGTGTTCGGATACTTTTGTTACCGACTGTACTTTATAGTACAACTTTGTATTCTTTGTATTCCAAAACTGTAAAAAAAAAAAAAAAAAAAAAAAAAAAAAAAATTAGGAGAAAAAAAAAAAAATTGAAGAAATAATTATTATAAACAAGAATTATAGGCTTACAGTTAAAAAAAAAAAAGATGCATAAAATTTCAATTTGGTTTTTAATGCCTAGAAATTTCTTCCAGCTCTATACACTTTTTTTTTTTTTTTTTTTTTTTTTTTACAGAATGATAAATGTGAAATATACTAAATATTATTTTAAAACTAATAAATAGCCATAAATAATTTATTAAACATTTAAAATAAAAAGCCTATAAATATTTTTCTGGTATTTATTTGCACTTATTATAACTAGTATTGCCCAGTGGGCTTGTCGCGCTTTTCGGCCTACCCGTTTGGAGTTTTCACTGGATTTTTTTGAAACATGCGTAAATACAGGTAGTATCTTTAAAAAGACCCCCACGGAGAGCATTCTCCACTTGCCTAGGATCCCTAGTGCAATCAATTGACCTTAACCCTAACACCAACAAATATCTATCTACCCACCTACTTATCTATATATGTATATACATATATGTATATACATGCACACACACACACACATATATAATTGAGTTAAAAATGCACTGAATAAAATTTTTATTCCGAAATAATAGCAAAAATGTTTTAATATACATGTAAAAGGAAACTATTCAAATGAAATTAATGTTTCAAAATGAATTTTTAAATGGTTTTTAGTTGCACGAAAAAGATTATTCTGTACATAAAGCTCTTAGAACACTTAGAACCGTCCTTTTATTTATTTATTTATTTTTTAATAATTTTTTGCACTCCCCCCCCCCTCCCCCTCTATTTTCTACAGAATAATCATCCGATATCCCGGAAAGAGCTTGATTGGTCCCCGGAGAGAAAGATTATCATGAAAGACAGTTCATGTTCATGGCCTTTGATTACAAAGAAGAAGGCGTAAATATAGCAATGCTTGTTGAGAAGTAACCCAGGTAGCAAATTTATAATATGACATTTAAGTCTATGAATTATTCATTCGGAAGTAGCAACAAATAAGTATAATTTATAATTACAAAAAGTGTCAGCAGTCAAATAAATTGTTTCTGAAAATTGTTAGTAAAATTATATGGGCTTACGTCGCCATGTCATCAACGGATGTCGGCAACAAATTTGTCGTTTATAAAAGTTTTGTAAACGTATAGTTTCTTCTACTTTCTGTTTAATTTTTTTTTAAAGGAAAAAAAATATATTTTTGCAAAATATTGGACTTGTCAATTTCATTAAAAAAAGAAAAGGAAAGAAAGCAATCAACTGAAGTGCGGATTTTTTTTTTTTTCATATTTTTTTTCATTTATTTTTTTTCTTGACAGTAAAGAACCATATGAAAGAGACAAGTGAAAGAGACATTCTTTTAGCAAACTATATTTTTTTAAAACAAATAATAAGCATTGTATAGTCTGCAACGCATTGTAACGAAAATGGTTGTGCGTAAACACCACGGTGTTGAGGTACAGCATTTGACTGTAAAACTGAAGATTTGGAATTCAAAATCCATATTAAGGCACATTGCATAAAAATTGTGTTTTGTTAAAATTTACAGAGTGTGTGTAAAACTATGCTCCCCCCCCCCCCCCCCCAAATAAATAAATAAATATAATTTGTTAAATAAAACCCAGTTTTTTCTGTTTAAAACATGTTTTTTCCTCGTTTTAAAACTTGTTTACTGGTACATTAGCTGTAACTTTTTTTTTCAATGTACAGTAGATGCTTACATATATAGTTATCCAGAAAATCACAGAAAGTGAGTAAAAACAGTATTGTCGGCTCATATACATACAAAGTAAATCAGCATAGATTTTCATAATGACTATCTCACATATCAAGTTTTGTTCGTTTATATGTTATAAAAACTAATATATAACATTTCCATAATCAAGGAAAACTGCATCATAGCAACGCACCTGTTGGCCGATACACATCCAAATTAAATCAGCTTAGTTTTTCATAAGGATCATCTAACATATCAAGTTTGGTTCACTTATACTCAATAGCAGTTTAGATATAGTCCTGCCATAAATAGAGGGATTTGAACATAATTTCAATATAGCAGCACTAGCGGAGAAATATATTTGAAAATCCAATCAGCACCAATTTATATCAAAGTCCAATCAAACATAAAGTTTTGTGACATACAACACCCACAAAATTTTGGTAACATGCATCACATAGATATACAGACATTTTCTAAAAAGAGTCAAATTGTGTTCAGGACATCTCAAAACGCGTAAATACATCGAAAATCGAAAATTTTTACAAATCAAATACTTTATTCTTGCATAAAGAAGAAAATAAAAGGTGTGCGAATGTATTTATATGTTTGTCTTTCAATTTATATTTTTCGACCACTAGATCATAACCTAGGTTGTCTTTTTCGACTGCTGAATTTTCGTTGATAGCGTGAACCCTAAAAATTATCGTTATTTGCAGGAAAATGAAAATGTAAGAAACCTTTTTTTTTTTTTTTTTTTTTTTTTAAAGATTTTATAATAGATTATACACAAAGATATAACTATGAAAAAATAGCTATTTATATATTCGCTTAAAATACTTAATATGTTATATTTCTGTAGCTTACTTGCTATTTCTTTCCTCTCAAATCATTTAGACTTTTTGAGATGGATTCTACTAATAGTTTTCCACATAAACGATTTTTTATGAAGCATAATTACTAACCTTTCGTTCCGTGAACGAATTTTAAATACTTATTATTGAGTTACAACAAACAGCTGAAAAATACCAAATTTTTGAATTGTAAGAGTAGTATCAAAACATACAAATTATGAGTTCAGGAATCTATGTACTTTAATAATTCTACATACATTTACAAATAATTAAATATTACTAGAAAAAACAACAAGCATCGAATATTAGTGAGTCATTTTATTTATCTAAAATATTACTTTATTTTAAAGATCATCCATCAACTACTTTTCAATCGTCTGTTTTCTTTTTATTTCAGTATCATTTTTCTCAAACGAACCAGGAATTAGAAATTATGAAATATATTTATCTAAGTTTTAGAAAAGAAAAAAAAAAGTGTTATTTAAAAATTTTATCTAAAAGTCTTTTATTACATAGTTAATGAATACATCATACTTTTCTAGTATCTTATTTGGATTAATTTCTTAAATCTACCACTGTATTTTGTTATCCAATATGCAAATTTAAGATTAGTTTCATATCTATTGTTTCTTTCTCCTATATACAAAAGTATTGTATTCGTGAAAATTTTCAAACTATGGTTTTTGATAGATTTATACGTTTTGAGATGTCCTGAGCACAATTTGACATTTTTTTTTAAATGTCTGTCTGTCTCTGTGTGTGTATTCAAAATTCTGAAGTCGTTGTTTCTACCATACCAGTGAACAAAATTTAACCAAACTTGACATTTAGTTGACCTTTCATTTAAATTGCTGCTGATTATATTTGGGGAACAATCGCTCAATAGATGGCGCTGTCATACCATTTTTTTTTCATATTTTTTAATATGGCAATATAGGATAAAATTTCGTATAAATGAAAACAATGACAATTGTTTTTAACGAATGATTATAAAAATATAAAAATGTATTTATAATACTAATATTCAAGCTGGAAAAAAAAGTACATATATAGGCATCATTACACTTCCCCCTCCCGGTTGAAGTAACACAGAGGTAACACTTAAATGAAGTAACACATTTTCAATACGGATATCTTTCAAAGCACTCATCAATATCTTTAAACTAAAGGATTGAATAATAAATCTGGGATAATTTAAACAAATTTATTCATTTTTTTTCATTAAATAAGTAAACAAATAAATAAATAAATATATATAGGGGAGAGTCGGGAGGGATGGGACGCCTAAAATTATTCTTAAAATAAACATTGTTTTTAATTTTTGACGCTTCCACCAGGTGAAGTAACTACACCCCATATTTGTTGCTGTGTATAATTTTAGTTGGAGAACTCTGTAAGTTTATGTAACAAAAAAAAAAAAAAAAAAAAAAAACTATTTTATGACACCAAAAGTAAACAATTGCTTAATTTTCAAGACAAGTTTTCAATGTACTCACTGATGATAGCATAATTATTTTTCATATTTTATGTACCTAATAATATTAATTTTATGAATTAGTAGCTAAATTAAGCCTGAAAGTAGCATGTATCTAATAATAAATTATTTTTTTGAAAAATAATGAAAAGGGAGGGATGGGACAGAGCAGATCAGGGAGGGATGGGACATGTAAGAAAAGTGAAGAATGGAGATTGCGATACTCATTAAACAGAAAATATGAAGAGGTAACTGAATGAATAGAGGAAAATAATAATGCACGGATAAAATTCAAAATCATGAAAAATAATTGGTGTGGCACTCACACGACTTTTGTTTACCCTTTTAACTTTTAAAAATACTTTATTTACCATGTATGTATGAGAAAATAATTTTCATTTCTGAGCAGTTTTTCTGAACATGGCAAAACGTACAAAAGAAATTACATTCACCAATTACAGTTAGGATTTCTTGGTAATATTTGTTTTTGAGATATGCTGATAACACACATATACTAGCCACTAAAAACCTTATTAATATTCAGGGAACTACAAAACATCTAAATATAACAAACACTTAATTTTGAATATTTAAACTGAAAAACAGTACTTTCTCTGCTAGAAGTTAAAAAAAAAAAAAAAAAAAAAAAAAAAAAAAAAAAAGATGAACTGATTGAGCATTTGAAAATTCTCTTATGTTGGATAAAATAGATGTTATTAGTAATTTATTAATCTTACATGCATCATGTCCCACTGTTTTTGTCATTGTTCATAGTATGTCTGTATATTATGCATATATTTTAACTTTATAAACATGTCCCATCCCTTTCGTCATATAAGAAAAGGATGGGACATTTTTATGACTATATTAATTGGCTTATAAAATTAATATTTTAATAATACCATCAAATTTACATTCTTAAAAGATGTTAAAATTGTGGTGTATTTCGCCATTGTATTCCTGATTAAATCTATTGGTCTTGTGGTAAGTGACGTCACGTAAATGTACATGTACCTGTAAACTGTATTGTCCAATCAATGATCTGTTCATTCCTTTTTACTTTTATCTCTGCTAGAACAGATCAGTCTTAAAAATGTAGTCGTTCATGTTACTTGTGTATTTCATCTGTAATTGTCTCAGTCATCCATTAAATTCTATGTGTTTAAAATGTATACGCCTCGTCATATTAGAGTTATGGCTTAATCATAAATCTTCTCCTGCCCATAAAATACAATAAAAATGTTTCAATTTGTTTATCTGAAACTTACAGTGTTGTACCAGTAAAAGTAAATTTGTAAAAAATATATTTGTCAAAATTATCCCATCCCTCCCTACTCTGCCATATATATATATATCTTCATATAAAATGTTTGAAAAAGTTTTTCATACATATATATATATATATATATATGTGTATATATATATTCCACAAGGCTCAAAATTGACTTTCTTCCAGCATTAAATACTATATATCTCTGAGAGAAAAATTGACTACATTCATCATGGAAAATAATTTTAATGAATAATAATTTAAATAAGTAATTTGTACTGCGTGAATTGGCATAGGGATCTAATAAAGTTTTGTGATGGCCAGAACGTATCAGTTCCCAAATACTTGAAATAAAATTTAGGCTTTAGCGAAATTTGACATCTAATATATTTGATTTAAAAGGATAAAGCCAATATTTAACATTAAAAAATAAAAATTATTGATTTTTAATTGCAGTAGATATCAAATCTTTAGAAACCATATTGAAAATGTTCTATGAATACTAAATTTACTTAAAAATTAACAATTAGTAGTATTCATATAAAAGGTACACGGACAATATTTTCCTAAAATATTCACTTTTATTTGTGACAAGAAATGTTCTGTAAGTGAAAATTTTAGAATACCTAGATATTCATTTTATTTTTTTCTCATCTTCCTTCATAGAATGTTCCTTCAAGAATACCATCCAGACATCCTGGAATGAACTTGACTAGTCCCTCGAGGGAATGATTCTCCTAAAAGACATTTACTATAGTTTTTCAGTTCTATGAAAGATGTAAATATCACAAAGCCTGCCAAAAAATATCGCTATCAGTGAATTCTTAGAATTCGAAAATGTAAAGTATGGGTAACAAATGAAAAGTGTTTCGAAGTATGGTTATGTAAGTCTGTTTTCAAAAAATAAAAGTTCTAAGACTACGAAAAGAAAAATAGAATGTTTTCTATAGCATTATTTTACATTTTCTATTGCATTATTTTATATTTTCTATAGCATTTCATACTTCTGTAGTATAGTAATGCAACATTCAAATTATTAAGTTATATTTTCGAGAGTTGTGAAGAAGTAAAATTAATCATATATCACCTCTAAAAGAATTTTTGTATGCAGTTTTGAAACTACTAAAATGATGTTAAACAAAACTAGAGTAATATTTGTCTGAAGTGATTTTCAGTTCTGTAATCTGTACTAGATCTAATTAGAAAATTATATATTAAATATTAGAATTAAATAATAGACTTTAAATCTTTAATTAAAAGAGATGGAGGAAAAAGTGCAATTGTTAGTCATCTATTTTTATCACTTTAAATTTCGATTTTTCATTAAAATGTTTGTTATTGAGAAACTACATATTAAAAATAGAATAAAATCATTCGCATTTTAAATGTCTAATAATGATAATAGTACACATTCAAAAAGTTTTTATAGATTTTAATCTTCAATCGATACTCAAGGGAAATAATATTATAGTTTTAAAAAATTAAAGAACACGCTTTTATTGAAATGTGAACTAAAAAGCACAAAAGATGTATATTTATAGTATTAAAATGCAGGGTAAGAAAAAATCGTGTGAGTGGCACACCATAATATTTACATCTTTAATAAAAAAAAAATTAATTGATTAATTGTTGCCACTCAACGTTATACAAATACGGCCAAATCCTATGCCACATACAATAGAGTTTAATATATATAGAGAGAATTTTTTTGTTTGCCCCTGATGGGATAGGAGCCTGGAAACACTTGTATGTAGTATTGTCACCGACTATGAAGTCGTGTGCAAAATTTCAGGATAATCGAACGAACAGAAGTGGTCGAAAATTGAATTCCAAGATTCCGTTACATACATTAATAGTTACATCATATCAAGTTAATAAAAGCATGTTAAAAATAATATAATGAAGGAATGAGAAATAAATAATTTAGAATTAAACAAAAACAATTTTTAAAAAATTTCCCATGACTGGGCTCGCACGTTAGACCTTTAGGCTCGTAGCCTGGAGCTTTACCTCACAGCCACAGCGTTCACGTAGGGTAAGTATTTTTTTTACAATATAGATTCTTTGTTTCCTTCCAGAGCGGTTACAAACATACATACAGGTGAAGCTAATAAAAGAGTGTTAAACATGAAATTCCTTGAAACTAAACTAGCTGGAACCCGTCGAATTCGACGATCATTTTATTGACCGTAATGTTTAAAAAAACATCGCATCATTATTTAAATGTATTTCAAGTTAAAACATCTAATATAATTTACGACATTTCACTTAAAAAAAAAAAAAAAAAAGAAAGTCAGAAAAATGCTTATATGTAGAAATACTATATATGACATCACTTTCAACAAAGTACAGTCAATGTGACGTCAAACTGACTCCAAATAAACAGTTCCTATCTTTCATTTTCTATTTCGTTTAATACTAAGACTACAATGTTAGCTGACCCGTCCGGCGTTTCCCGGGCCCATGGTAATAACCTTAAATGAACATTAAATTTGTATGGCTTTACATCTTTAACTCAATTTTGTTTGAATTTCTATTTTTAAATAAAAGCATCGTGAAAAAATAATCAGCTGTAACCAAAAAAATTACCTTGAATCGAACGAAACTCTGCCTTGTGACCTTGGTGCCTTCGGTAGCGCATACGCCGGCCGCTAATAACATAAAAATATTCCCAAAAATTAACCTGGAACCGAACGAACCCGCCAGGTGTTGCCCGGGCCCATGATACCTTAAATGAACCTTAAATTTGTGTGATTTTATACCTTTAACTCGATTTAGTTTGAATTTCTATTTTTAAATGAAAGCATCACGAAAAAAATAATTAGCTGTAACAAAAAAAATTACCTCGAACCGAACGAAACTCTGCCTTGTGACCCCGTGCCTGCGGCAGCACATACGCGGGCCGCTAATAACATAAAAAAATTCCAAAAAATTAACCTGGAACCAAACGAAACCGCCCGGCAATGACCGGACCCATGATAATAACCTTAAATGAACCTTAAATTTGTATGGTTTTATATCTTTAACTCGATTTTGTTTGAATTTCTATTTTTAAATGAAAGCATCACAAAAAAAAAAAAAAAAAAAAAAAAAATCATCTGTAACAAAAAAAAAAAAAAAACACCCTCAAACAGAACGGAACTCGGGCTCGTGACCCGGTGCCTGCGGCAGCGTATATACAGGCCGCTAATAACATGAAAAATTTCTCAAAAATTAAGCTTGAACCGAGCGAACCTCTGACTCGTGTTACCTCTGCCTGTGACTGCTGCACTGTATACCAGGCATGCATGCTACACACACGTTGCAAATTCCACTTTCCTCCACCAGGGGGTGCAGCATGTTGTACACGAACATCACCAATCGCCTTGAATTTCCAAGACTTTTCAAATAAGGTGTCACTGGTGGTGTCAACTGCGAAATCCTTTAGTTGCCCTTTCCACCGCCATGGGGCACAGCGTGTTCCATACGAACAACACCAACGGTAAGGAAATACCAAGACCTTTAAAATAAGGTGTAACATGATAGGGTCAACTGCAAAATCACCTAGTTCCATTTTTAACCACCAGGGGTGCAGTATATTGTTTACGAACATCCCCAATCAACATGAAATTTCAAGACCTCTATCACCAATCGCCTTGGATTTCCAAGACCTTTCAAATAAGGTGTCACATGGTGGTGTCAACTGCAAAATACATTCGTTGCACTTTCCACCGCCAGGGCGCGCAGTGTGTTCTGTACGAACATCACCAACGGTCAGGAAATACCAAGACCTTTAAAATAAGATATAACATGTTAGGATCTGCAGCAAAATCACCTAGTTCCATTTTTCACCACCAGGGGTATATAATTATGCTATATTGTATGCAAACATCCCCATTCGACATGAAATTTCAAGACCTTTAAAATGAGGTGCTACATGCGTGGGTCTAGAACGGATTTCCCTCTCAAACTACTTTCCCCCCTTCCCCCCCTCCAAATCTACTTTCCCCCTTTTCCCCCCTTTAAAATCGAAAATTCCAAATTCGTAGAAAGTGATTTTTTAGTATTCGACTCTAGTCCCCATATGTACAATTTCTTCACCGTGAAGTAATTTGAAGCTTAGTTAAGCTCGTAAACGTGTTTTTAACCCATTTCCCCCCCGGGGGGGTGGAACCGTTCAACTTTTTTTTATTTTCTCATAGCACATCTACAGACCAAGACCTTTTTTTAGACACCTCAACCAAATTTTTACAACAAGTAGTTCTCTCAATATAATGGAGACAGACAAAAACATGTTTCAAGTTAATATATAGATAGTTTTAATCAGTAAAATCTCCCAATGATCACAGGTTGCACGAATTCTCATGTCGGCGGTCTAACAAGTTTTCCATACTCTTCATACTGAACCAGTTTAAGAAAGTACACCTAACGATCAAATTATAAAACCTTTAGTTTAACATGGAATACTTAAACTAAGTTTAAGTTTTATTTGAGCTTTAATATATTAACCCTTTGCGGCGCAAGACAATTCAGATCATTTAAATTATACTACCACCGGAATTCATGAACTAAATTAAATTAAAAGAAATTTTAAATTTTAAGGCGGTAAAAAACAGCTTTTTTCTGATATGTTATAAACGTTAATTTTTGCTAAAAAATTTCCGGGATGAATTTTTGCAGCTGGATCTTAAATTTTGCGTCCTCGCAGCGAGGACCGCGCGTGTTAAGGGGTTATAGCTTAAAGTAAAACAGAATGCACATTTATTTTTACTGCATAATAAATTAAAAAACATATATAGAAGTTTGAAAAGAAAACAATGATAAACGACAATCAGTTACTATTCTACAATCAGTTACTCAGTGCGCTATTTTGTTTTCGAAGACTACAGATTTCACAATCAGTAATTTAAATCAAAATTGATAAAAATTATTTCAAACTTGAATTTAACTCTCAAATTCCAGTATATATTACACATTAATATTGAAAATTTACACCCTTTCTTATTATAATTTATTTTTTATTACACTGGTTAGATTAAATTTATCAAACAACTTTTTTAACTTTACGTACCAAATTAATTTAAATAAGTTTATGTAAAAAAAGTTCATTTGTATAACTGCAATTTTTGAACCGTGTATCTTTTGTTAGTTTAAAATTTAATAAAATCATTTTTTTAAAAATGGTTTTTGTTTAATTCTAAATTATTTTAATTAAAGATTTAAATGTATGTAAATATTATGGTGTGTCACTCACACGATTTTCTTTTACCCTGCATTTTAATACTTAGATAGATATTTTGTGCTTTTTTAGTTCACATTTCTATAAAAGCGTGTTCTTTAATTTTTTAAAACTATAATATTATTTCGTCAAGTGTTTCTGTTAATTAAACTTATGTTTTGTTTGTTATTAAGAGGAAGGGAATTAAGACATTTTTAAAAATTTATTCCGTCTGAATTTGTTTTACTTTTCCGCTTGATTTTCTTTTTTCTCTGAGAAATTTGGCGAGTTTTTTTCATGGTATCTGTGATAAACAACCATATCGTGCTCAAAACATTTAGTTAATTTAGAAGTAATCTTTAGGAAAATTTAAATGATTAAAATAAATTTAATTAATAAATAATTTTACATTAATAATATAGATAAATATAAAATGAAATCGAATAAATATACAAAATTATATTTATCATTCTATTTATTTATTTATTTTTTATTTATTTATGATTTTATTTTATCAGTGAAATACTAATTACTAAATTTAAAAACATGTACGTTCTTTTCGTGCAAGAAACATGAAATGCAATTTAAATAAATTTCACTTCAGTGGGACTGAATACATTTAGCGTCGCTCTAAAGCTCAGTGAGAAATTGGTGCGGGGCGTCTGAGATTCACCCCTATGATTAGTCTGGAGACTTAAATTTCGATAAGATAGTTTCAAGTACGGGGAGAATTTCCCTGTATTTTTTAGGTACTTGATTCACTCCATTTACTTAACAAAATTTAAAAAAAAAAAAAAAAAAAAAAAAAAGGCCTAACTTTAAGCTAAAAAATCTACGGGAAAAATCGAAAAAATTAGCTTTAATAATTCAAGGGAAAAAAAATAAATAAATAAATAAATAATAAAGGCTATGAGTTGCATCCTTTTACGGTCCGAGCAAACCCCAGATGAATTCTGTAGTTCTGCAATCAACGGCGCACACTCTCTGTAATTTTATAGATTACTCTAAAATGATCCAGTAGTTCTTGTTTATAAGCACATTAATTTATGAAAAGTTTTACTCTTTAGGACATGGTTTTTATCATGAATTTTATATGATATTGCAGTAAAAGGTATTGATTTTCCTCTAACGTAATTTTATTATAAATTTTTGAAAATTCTGAAAATTTAATTTATTTTAATTTATTTACTTATTACTTTTTCTTTTCAAGCACTTAATTATATACCTTTCAAACAAATAACCTTAAACTATAAATATTTTTCTGTAATGTCTAAATTTGTTTTCTTCCTAAAAAGTAATGACTTTTTGAGTATTTTTCATGAAAAAGTTTGCCTCGAAGTGAAGGACAGTAAAATTTACTCCCAAATATCCTTCACGATTTCATACTATTTTCACTTTTTAAATATTCGATAAGTTTGGACAACTGAAGAAATTCTTATCAGTGTTCCATAACAAACTTAACAATAAACATGCACTCGGCTGCATTTTAAAAGCGGTCTTAAAATATAAAAAGAAAATTTATTTAAACGTATGCCGTTATGAATACTTAAGTTTTCTTATCGAAATAAAGGAAGAAGTTTTTTCTTTTCTTTTTTTTTCCCTTTATAAAAAAGTTAAAACTTTCTTTGTTCAGTATTTGAACTTCCATTATTCAAGTAGAGTACTTCTTATTCAACTTCCCTTTTGTTAAAAAATATTTGCTTAAAACTTTATAATCAATATTTTTAATTCAAATACTTTAAGATTTTATTTTTACGCTTAAACTGATATTATTGTTTCTTTTTGGCACGTTATTAATATAGTTCCTTGTCTTTTCGTTTACATTTTTGTTGAAATATTATTACATTTTTTCTCTGCAATATTTCTTTAACTAATGATAAACTCAGAGTAGAATTGAAAGGAAAAATGAATAATTATTTTGTTATGATACGTGAAGTAAGTTTAAAAACATTGTTCCTATCATAGTTAATTGCATTAAAACTTTTTTTAATTAACACCAAAAACAAACTTAGAGGTCTGGGATTAAAGTCCGTATCTCTAACCTTGAATCGATTAAATCATTTAAGTATTTTCGTTCTTAATTTTTAAATACATTTTTAAAAATTAAAAAGTTTGTACTCAGTTTTTTACATTGCGACAATAAGCATATCAATATCTATGTATTAAACTAATTAAGTATTCAAATATTAAATTTCAATTACTTTTTAATAATGCGCATGCAAATAAAACAAGAAGTAATATATGATCTATTAAATATGTAAATATATTTTTAATGATGAGTTCAAGAAATTTTTTATTTGTTGCCCTTTTTTCGGTCTGATGGCAAACTTGTTATCAGAAAATTCCGTTTCTCCTAAATCGAAAATTTTTGGATTATAAAATAAGTTATAATCCAAAGTATTGAATTTTAATTGTTGTTCACACAATATTTTATAGAATTATAAAATTGGAAATAATTTATCTAGATATTCAATTTGTATTGTTTAACCATTTAACTATGTAATTTGTAAAAATGCATTTAAGAACCAGTAATACTTGGATTTTTTTTTTTTTTGTAACTGAATAATATGTATTTTCTAAAACATTAACTCGTGAAATATGCTGAATAAATAACTGGAGTTTATTCGTTCGTGTTCTATTTAAAATATTGATAAACGATATCTATAATTTAAACCAGAATATCTAAATATTCAACTGGCATATCAAAGTGTGCGAAACTTATAAAATCAGTAATTTATTATTGAAACTAAAGGTGTAAAAATAATACCAATATTGATTCTTCTGGCATAGATTTACGTAGATAAAAACTGCTTGTGGATAATGTTTTGAGTTCTGTATTTCAAAGTAATAATAATAATAAAAATAAAAATCAAGATATCTTTTAATTATGTTTTGGTAACATCAACTTATATATATATAATTCATACTAGTGAAGGAAATTTCATATAGTCTTACCGCAATTACAGTGCCTTGACCTTTTGAGTATAATTGATGTTACTTATTCTTTTTGGCCGGTTATGAAGAATAGATAAACATCTTAAATTTATTTTGTTGGAAGAAGACAATTTTGACTTGATATTCTAATATCTTCACGAGTTGAAATCGATCAGAAAATTAATAAATTACACTCGGAAATACACCACAGAAATGTTTTACATTCCATGTGGATATTCTACTTTCAAATTGTTCAGTTTCTCGCCAAGATATTGATATTAACAAATCATGGTGATGAGAAATTATTCAAATCTTCATAATAAGTAACGAAAATAGCGTAAGGCAGGATTGAAAGTCGATAAAGTGTCATTGTAGAATAGTAGTTAAGTGAATACTATCGCTGTTAGCGATTGGTTCCAGTTAGAATTATGAAAGTCATGTAGCATTTGGCCTTATTCACCATTAACTTCAACTGGCGGTTCAAAGCAAAAAATTGAAAAACGTCTAAAGGCAGAGTGCAGCTTTCCAAGAAAATTCGGCACGCTATTTCTGCCATCTAGCTTCATAGTTTTCATATAATTTTTAATTGGTTATCTTCAGCTAAAACATCTGAAAATAACATTGCCGCTAGATGGCAGATGCAACTTGTCAAATTTTGCTAAAAAGTTGAACTCTGACTTTATACGCTTTTCAAGTTTTCGCGTTCAGCCGGGAGTTGAAGTTATTGGTGAATACCTCCGATTGACTACGGTCAGCATTTGGGGAAGTTATGCCTCTTTCGATTACTCTGGGAAAAGACAGATGACCTCACGGTGTATGATTCTTGTCAGTCTGTGCTGTACCGTCGAGCGCTCGATAAAAGTTGCCTGCCGATTGTTGGGCTATCAAAGCAAAGATAGTTTAAAGTACGCCCAGACGGTTTCCAACAATCCATTGTGTATTTATAGGAGGCATTAATCTCGTAACAAACTAACCATCTGAGTCGTTGTTTTGTCTACTGTTATTTATAGACTGTAACATCGCTATCAATCTTTGGTCGTTTATCATAAGGAGTTTTTATTTTTTGTGCCCTTGGATTGATTGGTTGTAGAGCAGGTTTTACGTCGTAACGCGATGGGCTATGGGCAATGATCTGAGACTCACCATTAGGAATGATCCGGAGTCATGCCATCACGATTTTAATCCTTAGCGGAAGGGAAATATACCTGAAGATACAACTTTCATAGATTTTAAACGTTTACTGCAAATAATTTTCCTCGAGTAAGTCTTTAATTATTTTGCAGCATCAGTTTATAAATTTTAAAGTTGAATATTTCATATCAAACCAAACAGGAGTTTTTTAAAAAGAAACCATAATTATAAAATAGCACCAGACACAGTTATATCTGGTGCAGTGTCTTAAAGAAGGTCCTCTTCTACAGATGAAACACTGAATTCAGACGAGATGTTTATAAATTTCTAATGATTAATTCTATTTCTTTTTCTCAACTTTGGGATGCAAATCAAATAACTTACAAAATTTTATTTTATTTTATTTATTTTATTTTTTATGAATTTTATATTTATGAAGGAAGTATTACTTGTGTGCACAACACACTGCTGAGATTTTTTTTTTTTTTTTCAGTTTATAGATTGCACAATTAACTCAAAAAATTATGTATTTACAACAAAAAATTAGGAAATATCTTGAACGCTATTTAAATTAGAATTTGGATCATTAACGTTTACTCTAAAACTGCAAATTACTTGATTTTCTATTATAAAATACTTAGCTAAATACCACAACATCGGTAATTCTTAATACTAAATCCATGAAAATGCACACTTTCATATTTTTATTCAGAAAATATCAAGTATAGTATTCTTCAGATTTGAATGGTTAAGAAACTCATCGTCTGACATGAAATTAATCTAGTTGATTTAAAAGTAGTCCTCTGACAAGAAATTTTGACAAATTAATTAGTTGGCTAAAAAATTCTACTTATTTTATAGATTCTCGAAAGTTTCAAATGTATGTTTCATACAAAATTAACTTTTCAAAAGTTAACTTAAAAAAAAAAAAAAAAAAAAAAAAAAAAATCAACATTTCACTTTAATAGTTTTAATAAAATTTTTTATTGAACTAAAATACTTCTGACTGCTTCGAGATGAATCAGGAAAAGTCAAAGTGGACCTCCATGCAAAATTCTTTATTGGGTTAAAGGACATTAATTTTAAAACAAAAACATACATTTTGATTAAAAAAAAAATAAGTTTTTGAAAATGACGTCATTTCCAAACATTAATTTTAGAATAGCAACGTTGAAATTGAAAAAAAAAAAAAAAAAAAAAAGACATTGAACCTTATAGCGAAAGGGTTTAAATGTTGGTGGTGTAGGGATTAAGACTCTCTCTTCACTGGGAACCTAGGTATGGTGGAATGCTGGTGGTGGAGGCTTTCTAAGGGGTCCTATTCCGAATTCTCGTGACTTTTGGAGAAAACCGCTGAAATTCCCGAACGGCTAGGCCGAGGAGTACGACCTGGTTTCAAATCCGGAACCTCACGTCAGTCAGATTCGACAGCAGGAACCTCTCGGTCGTTGGTGGATCCAGCGTGATATAAGGAAACTACTTGAAAATTAGGCTATTTCGCCCCCACTTCAGTAAAATGTTATGCATAAAAGAATCTTATTTTTAATTTTGTAGTTAAATGAATGTGTTTCAATAGCGGAAGTAAAGTATTTTTACTTTAATGCCATTAAAATTAAGTAACACTCAAAATTTAATTTTCACTGTTTTTATTTAATTTGTACTCAGTGTTGCCATATTTGAGGATTTTTTTTATTCAATATTCACCGCTAAATTTTAATTGTAACGGTTGCCTAATCTCTTCGAAGACTAACCGTCTATTATGTACGTCAAATATCATTTCTCAAAATTATTGGTGACTGTTGTACAAAAAAGTCCCCAAGTCTGGTAACACTGTTCGTACTGTAAAATATAGTGTTTGATATTGAGTGAGACAAAATGAAAGCAGATCTGTGAATGCTGTAATTACTTTATTTTAATAAATCGAATTCACAGTGAAACCATTGTTCTATAGATGTTCTTTTTTTCCCCCATCTGTGACACGGTGAATATCTATGCGGTATTCCAGTTAATGCCACACTCGTGATAAAATATCCGTTGTTAATGATTCGAGCACTTCAGTTATCTGCTGGATCAGTTGCAAATTCTGGAGAAATTGAAGCATGAACACTTTGTCTTTAACAAAATTGTTTTTCCCTTGGAAAAAATTACAAGGGATTAAATCGGGGGATCTCGGTGGTCAACAAAGGAATGGCATATCGTTTGATCCAGCACGGCTACTCTTTCCATTTCTATGCAATTGGAGGCGTAATTTTAATTAATAGGGCCTCTAGCTGCGATTTCATAACCAGGAGATATTGTGCTGTTGCCATATAAATCTTGAATAGTTGTAGTTTCAGAATTAATATGTTTCGGCTAAGTAAATCAAGTACAGAATTTGTACTAGGCTATTAAAGATGAAACATCATGTGTAATGCAACTAATAATTATGAAATGAAAAAACTCTTTTGTTATAAATTGTGCACAAATCAATCTAAATGCATTATGAAATCATTTTTCTTCTCCCTTACCTGAAATGGAAAGGTTTTATGCAGTGCAGTTGCAACACATTCGATTGCCACTCAGATATTTTTTTTCTTTTTTGCATATATACATATTATTGTTGCCCAAAGTAAAAATGAATCAAGCAATACGATTACAAAAATATAGCACATGTTTCAGGTTTTTACCTCTTTAAAGAGTATTAGACATTTTTTTTTTCAAAAATTTTTTTCTCCCCCGCAAATAAATAAATCAGATCCATATAAAGTATTTATCGATATTTATATGCAGTCAGTATTGAAGATTTTTCCTTTTCGTTCTATAAAAGTAACATAAAATATAAATGTCCATGCCATGAAATTGAAGATATTTTGGGCGTACAGTGAAAATAAATCTGATATTTCGCTCATCAATATGAAATAACATTACATACTTTTTTCATATCAAAAAATTTCTTCTCATTTTAAAGTATTAAATATACTTCTAATACTTAAAGCATTAAGTACTACTTTTGATATCCCATGTTTCTATTGTAATGTTGTTAAAAAGGTATCTCTCTTCGATGTTTATCATTCGATTCTCATAACTTTGATATAACTTATATGAAATTATCATTGCAAAACTTGAAAATATTTTAAGCACTTTCTAGAAATGAATGAGAATATCTAGGCATAAATTTTATCGTCTACTTGAGGCTAGTATTTTTAAAAAAGACATTTACAAGTTGTCATTCCAAGGAAGGCATAAATATCATATGGAATTTCCGGAAATATCCTATCTTTGCGTTCCGAGAAAAGTTACTCGGTTTTAACTTTGATGAAAAATATTCATGACTATCTATCGAAAATTTTGAAAAAAAAAAAAAGAATGACTTGCAACTGTAATATGATGCAATTTTTTCATATCTGCAGTTTTTATTTACAATATTCGTGAGTTTAAATTTTAATTTTTTTCGCACATGTTTGAATGAGAAGCCTTATTTACATTATTTTATATTTTACCTACATTCTTTCATTTTGAAAATATTAACTTCCTAATGTAATTACTGCATCAAAATTTAAATTGAACAAATATATAGCCAGAATAGAATTTTAATAGATTAATATATTGATATATGTATATATATATTAATTTCAAATCCTAGTATTACATTAAAAAGTACTATTATGGCATTTTATCCAACGAAATATACAGCTGTAGCATGGTAAGTACAAATTATTACTGAAACACTGCATTACAGATTGTTTATAATGAAGCGGAAGGAAGCATAAGAATATTTCGTTATAACAAATTTTCTCAAAATGTTCATAAACAGTAAAAAGAATATAGCAATATTTACAATAATACAAATAATGACGCTATTGTTGCATATATAGTAATTTTGTTATAATGTTTCGTAAAGATAAATAGTCGTTTCTTAACCATTTAAAAGTTTTAGAAATTATGACACTATTGTTAGGTATAGCCTTTACTACTATGTTGCGTAAAGATAAATATCCGTTTTATTAATCACTTAAAAGCTTTACAAATAACGACTATATTTTTGAATACAGCAGTTATTATTATGTTTTGGAAAGATAAACATTCGCTTCCTTAATCATTTAAAAGCTTTACAAATAAAGACTTTGTTGCTGCATATAATATGTAATTTTATATTCAGTAAAGATAAACTATCTGTTTTTTTTTTAATCATGTAAAAATATTAGAAATTGTGGCACTATTGTTGCATATAGCTTTTATTATAATGTTTAATAAAGATAAATATTTGTTTCCTTAATCATTTAAACATTTTTATAATATTTTATTTTTTGATTTTGCATAATTATTTTATTTAATGTTACGATATTTATTTATTGTCAAAAAAGGTATACACGTCTAACATTGTACTATAAATATGTACGGAAGTTTATTTAAAGAACCTTAGTACAAGGATATATAAATTGAGTTTTGTAAAGGAAAGATTTTTTTCTTAGCATAAAAAATACTCTCTCTCTCTTTCTCAAATTCCTTAAAAAAAAAAAAAAAAAAAAAAAAAAAAAAAATTTCTACTTCAGTCGAAAATTTTCCCTTGATTCTTCCACCAGTATATTTATATAATAATTTTTTACTTAATTAATCGTGCAAACTTGCTACTAAAATATCTGAAAGAAAAATTCTGGTGGAAGATTCAGAGAAAAAATTTCGACTGCCGACATCCTGTACTTCTAATCTTAAAATGGATTTAATGTATACATTTGATATTCTATTTTTCTTCTCTTGCCACGATTATCATGATAATGCTTTTACATTAATTTTAATATCAGAAAGATGCTAGAGTACGTCCCGTGAACTTTTATGCGAGGAGAAATAGAATTTAATTCAATTTCACATCTATAATTTTAGTTTTTAGTTTAATTCAAAACTTTGTTGTATAAATTTATATTTATATTTTATACCATTCGTTATAAGTAAATAAAAAATTAACAACTAATAAAATAAAAGTTGCCATACTGGAGAAAAAAGTTGTTATACAGGGAGGAAAAAAAAAAAAAAAAAAAAGCTGATACACAGAGTGATTAAAATTAAACAGAATAGTATTCAGAGGCAAATAGATCCGGTTCTACTAATTAGATCTGAATTAAATTTCAAATATATTATGTTAATCATGGGGTTGAGATTTGTGTTAAAGAAACAAATAAATTTTTATTTACAGCTTGCTCTATTGTTGTTTGTTCGCTTGACGCTATTATGTTGATAACGCAATAGATGTTGATCCTCTCCGTGTAGGATCAAAATTGTGATGGCATGTCTCCGGGCCACCTCTAGGAGTGAGTCCCAGACCTTCGCCAATTGTCCATTGCGTAGCACTAGTGCGACGTAAAACCCAATCAACCAGCCAACTAACCAGCAATAGATGTTGTTTTGCTGCCTAATGCAGATGCATTAAGCTTCGTTATAAAAACAATTATTTGGCATTCTGTCTTGTAGGAAAATTATTTGTCAAAATAACAGAAATCACTTTTATAGCAAAATTCATTTACAACTTACTTATTTGCATTTGCTTTTGTACGCAAAGCGCTACCTGCTGAGAAAATTTTAAACTATTCTTAGTTTTTCGCCATGTAATCTCTGCCCCATGTATTTATACAACACACATTAGAAGTTTCATTCAGATCCGAACAGGAGCTATCAGCCTCTGAGAGTCGTTGGTTTTAGTTTTAGTTTTAGTTTTTTTTTTTTTTTTTTTTTTTTTTTTTTGAGCACTATAAATAGTTTTACTTTGATTGATTGCATGGCATAAATAAGAAAATAAAGCGAAGCAAATCTAAGATTCTAAATAAAACAAATAAATAAATAAGACTAGAAAAAATAGTAAAAAAAAATTCAGCAAAACTTGATAACTTAAAAATAAATATATACCGTAATTTCGCGTATATAACCCGCGGCGGAAGGATAACCCGCAGCATAAAACATTTATTTAAATATAATTATAACCGAAAGATACCCCTTGCTAGAAGTTACCAAGCTCTTCTAAAATCACATGGTCGGCAATCGCTGTTTATAATTTCAATACCAATTGCTATTATTTTAATAATAAATAGGAAAAGATAGAAATAATAAAAAAATATAAATAATAAACAAATAAATTTACTTACCTATAATGAAAAGCAAATAATCAAAACTTAGTATTAATCTGTTTCTATATATAAATTACTATAAGCTGGAGTAACTTCTAATGATTAACACCTTTATTCAATTTATAAGAAAATCATAGATTAATAATAAATTTATTTACAAAATTCATTCAAATCCATCGAAATCGGATTCTTCCGTATCAGAATTAAAATGTTGCAATATTGTTTGGGACAGTTCACCTTCATCATCTTCATCATCCTTATTATCCTCCTCACCAAGTTCCTTTTCACAAGTCCTCAATTTCATCATCATTATACGTAAATAATCCAGACTTTCGAAACAAAAATGAGACTGCTGTTGATTTTCTCCTTGTTCGCGATAGATACCCCGCACCGGATGATAGCCCGCAGGACATGCAAAGTCAGTTTTTATTTTTTTATTTTTTTTAAAGATTACCCGTGGGTTATATATACACGAAATTACTGTACATTCACTAGCTATAAACTGAAACATGACCCCAATAAGATTAACAAGAGAATAGATTTCTTCGAAGAATTAAACTATCTTAGAAGCAAAAGCAATGTAACATTTTGCATACAGAAACAATTCCGGTAATATCTGCAATTTTAAATATAATTCATCATAAAATAAAATAAATATTAATTTACAGTTCTATTATTTAGCAGTAGTGATACAATAATCATGTGAAATTTTAAGTTATTTTATGCAGACGCATTTGTATTATGATATTTTGAGATAAACTAGGCATTAAAAAAAAATATATATATATATATATATATATATATATCGATAAAACGCTAAAAATAATTTAAAATGATAGTGCTTAATCTAAATACATTTTGACAAAATTCAATAGCTAACTTCTTTGGTATCTGCTAAATATATATATTTTCTTTTTTATGATTTTTAATATTTTTCTAAGCTTTTTTGAATGGAGAGAGGCATGTCGTATAGAATAGTCAGTTCTTAGTTTATCGAGGCTCTGTAGCCTTGCAATGTAAAATAATTTCTGTATGTATTTGTTAGTTAGTTCAGGAAAATTAATAGAAGTCCTGTATACAATTTTAGATATGTATATCAATTTTAGATAGCTGAAGTGTGTTCTTTTAAAAATGGCTCAGCGAATTTTCTTCAAAATGTTATATTAAGTCCTTTTTCGATATTCTTTCGTATTTATTTGTTGATTTCCAATGAACAAATGAGTTTGCCAAGTTTTGATGAAAATCTACAGTGGGACCGAAAATCGGTATTTCAAAAACGGCTCTAACGATTTTCTTTAAATTTGCTGCCTAAATCTATTCTTAGATGCCCTGTAACATGTATTACTTGGTTACTATAGAAAAAAGACAAACATCTTGCTCAAGTAGGTCAGTTATAGATTTCGGAAATGGGTGTTTCAAAAAACGGCTCTAACGATATTTTTAAACTCGTTGTGTAAACTGAATTTTATCTGACTTCACGACGTGTGTATCAGTTTACGCTTACAGGAAAATTGTTAAGTGTCTAATTTGTTAAATCAGTTTTATGTCTTCTGACCATATTATTTTCTAAAAGAATATATTATATGTGTAATAGTGGGTAATGGAAGCTGTGGAGTTGTTGTTACGCACCAGATTTTTTTAAACTAATAACTGTAATGCGATTTCATGTTCATAGTAGTACATCTCTGCCAATGGGGCACTGTCTATGTGTTGGTTTCGAAAAACTTGGTGCACAGTGAATCAATGCTGCAATAGCGTATTATTCCATTTGTTTTAAATTATCTGAATTGCTACGAATAGCTAACAATGAAATTATTGTTAGTTTTTCTCTGTAAAACAAACCTTTAGTGGATAATTTCGACATTCTTCAGTGAGATTCCGCTCCCTTTTCAATGTGTTTTAAGACTAAAAAAATCATTTATATTCCTTGAATGATATCTTAAACCTCGTTTCGTTGTTAATTCGTAAAACAACAACACAAACATTTAGACTACTTCCACTTTGCCATTTATGACTCCTGGTTCTTTAAATTTAGTGATAACCAATTTTAAACACGTATGAATCTGCTTTTATATAAGATAGAAATAAAATTTAAATAGTTTTAGAAAAACAAAAAATTCAAACTATATATTATTTTACCAAAATTGAAATATCGATTTTAAAGTCAAAAATGCCATTTTTAGGATTTACTACAGACATCTTAACTGCCGATATTTGATACTTTTAATAAAAGGAATTCGTTCTATCTATAATTTAATGTACTGATTAGGAATAATTAAAAATACCTGTAAAAATTTAGAAACTATATATATAAAAAAAAGAAAAAACAATCAAAGCAGTGTTTGGGGACTGCGGATAGAAAGGAAAACTAAGTAACTTGTGAATTGTATCATCGAGCTATTAGATTATTATTTTTGAATTATTTTTGGTTTGTAAAGAAGTGTTTATGATCTGTATTATATGATTCGGTACAATATTTGTAGCTACCCAAATTAAATGAACTAAGCTTTATATTAGGTAAAAATATTGATTACTTGTGAAATTATTTTAATTAGTAGCTAAGATACAAAAGAAAACCGATTCAGGAGACCCCAAAACGTGTAAATCAGGTGAAATCTCGAATTCCACTTTCGATAATATAAAAGAACTTTAAAATATCTTTCGAATGATGTATTAAAAATAATTTAATCATAATTAGAAATTGAAATTTTAAAATATTACAGCGCCATCTGGCGGTAGAAATTTCTGTAAGTTATTGTTCGATTCCAAATCAACAAAGCTTTCTAATGATGTATTACTTATGAAATTATTTTAATTAGTAGCTGAGATACAAATGAAAACCCATTCAGGACACCTCAAAACGTGTAAATCAGCTGAAATCTCAAATCTCACTTTCGATTCTCATGGAAAGCCTTCGCTGACGATGACGCGAGTTTCATGATTTTTGTTCACCCAAAAGTGCTCAACGCGCCTAAAGAAGTTTTCACTTCAAAAATAAATAAAAACTATTTGATATATTCCTCTGAAATAATCTTGGATATATATTTGAAATTCAAAAGCATAACATTCTTAATAATATTGAAGAAAATATTTGAATCTAATTAATGATGATAGCAGTAATATACATAAGTAAAACATTTTTGAGAAAATCAGTGAGGATGCTTGAGCATAAATTTTATTGCTCCTTTGAGGCAAGTATCCTCTTGAAAGCCATTTACAAGTTGTCATTTCCAAGGAAGACATAAATGTCTCACAAAATTCCCGGAAATATTTTCATCTTCGCGATCAGAAGAATGTTACCATTTCTAGACGTCAAAAAAAGAAACATTCGTCGAAAATTTCGTAGAAATACATTGTCTGATTGGTCCCAAATATATTACAGTGAAGTGCAGTTTGAATGTTTTTCGTTTAGACATAAAAAACATATTATTTTTAGTTGTGGTTGATGTTTGATCTCAATGTTAAAAAAATTAAAATAAAATAATAACATGTATGTGATGCGAAATTTTGTTTTTTACATTTGCTTTAAAATTGTCAACTTCATTTATGACAACCGCTTAAAGATTTATATTCTTAAAAGATAAAGACTCAGACAGGAATCTTTTTTAGAAAACTAGAATAGAAACTTTAAGGGGAATGTATATTTTATTGTTTAAAAATTCAATATATAAAAAAAATATAGATTTTTTTTTTTTTTTTTTTTTTTTTTTTTTAATTTTATTTCGAAAATAATGCTTAAAAGGAAACAGTTAAATATAAATCAGAATTTATCTGTGGTACAGACAAACATATTACTGTTATACTTATTATTATCATATTATCATATGTACTTGTATTTATTTTTGTATACTATTCTTTTATATACTATTACATTCAACCTTATTATAATATTATCAAGATTGTAATATTAAAACTAATACATATACATTACAAAAATTAAAAGAATAATATTTTTATGAAAACTAACACTCTTTATTTTGTTTATTTATTTATTTTTTAAGCGAAACAGTGTGAGATAATTAGTAAAAGTATTTGATGCACTGTAAATGCCCGAGCGCCAGTTACAATGCTCAGTCGTAGTAAATAGTCTCTAAAAGTCATTTTCATATTACAGTAAAATGTACCAAAAAACTGATGTTAAATGATGCAGATTAAGAACTCTGTACACAAGCGCTTTAAATAAAGACGATAATAAAAACTTTCTCGTCCAAATCATTAAGTATATTTTCTTTCATTTCACACAGACAAATAAATAACTAAAATTAAAAATAAAATAAAATAAAAATTTCGAAATGAAACTCACGAGTTACTCCCGAGCTATGAAACTCACGACTTATTTCTCTTTTGTCTATATGAAATAACGATACTAGTTTTAGATTACAGTAGTAGATAAAAACATAAATAATGTGAATGGCAGGTCAAAAATATAAAGAAATCATAGTAAAAAATACATTTCTTTACAAAAAAATTAAGTATATATTTTTTTTTTAATCAATCAAACAAATACATAAATAAATAAAAATACATAAAATGGAAATGAAATGCACGAGCTATTTCTCTTTTGTCTAGACACATTTCCAAACACAGCACTAAAATAAGTAAAAGATTCTAAATAAACAACATAAAATGCAAAAAAGCACGCAAGAATTGAAAAATGAAAATAAAACACGACCCTTTGTCAGGCGTATAAATAATGTATTTAAATACTTTTGTATGTCTCTGTACACGAATCATTTGATCGATTTTAATGACAGATGCATAGACCAACCACTAAAAACCTGATTTTCAGATTAAGGAGAACTCAAAACGTGAAGCTATATATAAAATATAAAGTTTGACCCAAAGAGAATACTTTCACTACCATAAATGGGTCAGAGAAAGTAAAAAATTACGAAGTAAAACAATATTTTTGCATAATATTAAGAAGGCATAAGTGAGCATAACTTAATCGGAATTTACGGTTTTAAACAAGACCATTCATCAAAGATTAATTTTAAAGACGGCTTAAAAAGTTTTTAAGAAATTTAATTGAAGAATGGAAAAATTAGGATGAAAAATGTGATGAAAATATCGCTGTAAAGTCGCACAAACGCCTCTGAAGGTCATTAATCTGAAGTAATAGGTGATATCCCTGATGAAAAATGATTGAAGAAGAATTTTTCTTTTATGTCATAATTTCGATTCCATTTTCTTAAAAATCTTAAGAAAAGAAATCCATAAGTACTTAAAAAAAAAAAAAAAAAAAAAAAAAAAAAAGAAAAAAAGAAAAAGAATATATTTTGGAAATCGTGTTTAATTTATTACTTTCTTTTAAATACATAAAAAGAAAGTATTGGATTTGTGAAATTTTTAGATCTCTTATTTTTTATTATTATTATTATTTTTCTTTTTGGATATAGTCAGTCAGTCATTTCCATTTCCGATGGCCCACCAGAGGTCGAGCGGTTTTGCGCTCAAAGCTGTAGACGTGGGGTGCCGAGTTTGATCTCGGCACGCTCGTTGTCAGGTCACGCTCGTTGGCTTAACCTTTCGGAGTTTTCCGTGGTTTTCTCCGAAACTTGCGTAAATACGGGCTAGGACCCCTTAGAATAATCACCCACGGAGGTCACTTCCCCTCAGGCCTAGGACCATAAAGCAGTGAATCTGTCTTAATCCACCAAACTCAACCCATTTACGATGGAGCCAGGCGAACAGCCGAGTCCATCGCTTTTATTATAAATATAGTATACTTGTAATAAAAATTTATGTGAATAAATGTGTCGTGAGAACTGAGCAGAGTCCACTTATGCCAAATAGATCCCCCCGCCCCCCGATAAACGGTCATAATCAATTATTTCGGTCCTGAACAATTGATATATTTTTATGAGCCTTACCGTTTATATGATCAATTATGTTTGACTCAGACAAGAATCTTTTTTAGAAAACTAGAATGGAAAATTGTGAATAGAATTGTGTTTTTTTTCAATTTATGATGTTTTCTTACAGATGAAGTGTTTATTTTTCAAAGGTATATTTTATTTAACTCTTCTACAGCATCTTAGCAGCTAATATTTCAATAAAACAGAAGTTAAAACGTTACAACTAAAGTTTTCGAGTTTTCTGATTTATATATTATCAATTAGATTCTTCGTTAGTAGGGCGATAATAAGAAATATACAAAGAACTTTCGTCTTAGTGTATTGCTCACTTTAATTAATATTTTAAGAAAAATATACTATGAGTAATAAAAATCGTTTCTTTTAAAAATACATAAAAAGTAAAATATTAGGTGTATCGAACTTGTCACATATGTCTTTACAATTCAATTTCAACGATTTTCGATAAAGCCTGGAGAACATTAAAGATAATTTTAACTTTTCTCCCCAATGTTTCGGTAAAAATGGTTCAAATCTTTATTTCAAACACTGTGTTATCGGCGAATAGAGAAACTTCATTACATGAAAAATCAAAATTTCTGGAGTTGTTGATTAAATCCATTATTTGAGTAGAAGTTACGATTGCCAATATATATTTTCAAAAAAAAAAAAAAAAAAAAAAAAAAAGAAAAGAAAAAAAGAAAGAAAACTTTGAACCATTTTGAATTAAAATTTATCCAATTTCTATGAATATTTATTTATTATTCTATTTTGCCATGTTTTTAGTATTAATCTATCTGTTATTAAATTTTTAAATACTTTCTTCGCCATTCTATTTCATTCTTTATTTTTTGAAAGAAAATGTATGTTTTCGTAAATATGACAAAAATATTATGAACAAATAAATCTACTTCATAATCGAAATTTATGTGAAATATAGTCCCATTCTGCCATGCTAAGAAAATTTTAATTTCAAATAACTCACGAAGTTTTTTTAAAAGTATATTGTTGATATTCTATAATTCCAGTATCATAAATGATATTTAAAAATTAAATCGAGTTATTGAATGCCATAATATCTATAAAACATATTTATATGGAATTTTTTTTAATATTATTAGATATTAAGACAAATTTTAAATTTCATATACCCTAAGAAATTTTTAAATTAGAATATTGAATATCGATGTGGCTATTATAAACATCACAAATAGTATCTTAAAACTACTCTTGTTTCTTTACCAAAATTCATTTTTGAGATAATATCCACGCAGCATAGTAAACTAACTAAGAAACTATTCAACAGAATAGCAAACTATGAAATTATTTAACAATCTAGAAAACTAACTGAGAAACTATCTAGTAGACTAGCAAACCAACTAAGAAACTATCTAATAGACTAGCAGACTAACTATGAAATTATTTAATAATCTAATAAACTAAAAAACTATCTAGTAGATTAGTAGACTAGCAAACTAAGAAACTATCTAATAGACTTGCAGATTAACTAAGAAACTATTTAAAAAAGTAGCAAATAAACTAATAGACTAACAAAAAATTAAGACACTGTCTAATAGACTAGTAAACTAAGAAACAATATAATAGATTAGCAAACTAACTAAAATATTAATGGGATCAAGGACGATAAAAATTGCCAAAATTGATGAAATTAAAAATATCCAGATACTAGTTATTATAAAATGTATGAAGCTATACAATACTTTTAAAATAATATAATTCTACATTTTCTCAAACATTATTTAAAAATTTTTACAGAATTTTAAACTTTCAATTTATTGTTTTCGGGTTCCAAGTATTGGGAATAACCAGTTATACTGTTTAAAATTTGGTGATAGTTTGAACGAAAACTTGGTGCTGAAGTAGCTGCAACCACCTGATGGTTTAACTTTTTAACTATGATTTGTAATTTTATGTTAAACCAGATATTAGCATTATGTTTTAAATAAATAAATAAATGAATAAATAAAAGAGAAAAAAATGATTCGACCGAGGCGGGGATCGAACTGAAAACCTTCTTGTCTCAAGTCTCCACGCTTTCTTGCCCGCTAATTCTGTTTTGAAGATTTTGATTAAAAAAAAAAAAAAAAAAGGCTAAATTTTCTAAGGTCTTGAGTTAACCCATGGGTGAGGTGTTTCACAAAATTTGCACTTTACTCTATGTTTTCAACTGTGACCTATTTAAGCTTGGTTTGTTTTCAAAAGGAATTTTACTGATTCATACTTCCTGGACTGTATATAATAGATTTTTCTCTCTTTTTGAAAGGATATACTTCAATAAACTTTCTTATTGTAACATCTGGTTTAATGATCAATTAAATAAAGAACTCTTTTTTTTTTTTTTTTTTTTTTTTTCTCGTAATGAATGTTGGTTTTGAATAGCATAATCACACGTGATCTCACGTCACATATTTTATTTTCACTCTCCGGCTTACAGCCGGTGATTTTCAGCGCGCTAGAGGCGTCATCTCCTGAGTATTATTGAAGGGAATTACAGTTGCATGTACGCCGAAACACTTCCCTTGTGAGTGGATGTATGGTAGCTCCAAGTTTTGGTGCAACTGAAATTTAATCGCAAGAAGTATAAAACTAAAAAGTGAGGTTGAACCATATTATGGTATTGCTTATAACTTTATTTCGTATAGTGGTTCAAGTTAGAACTGAAGTTTTTAATAGTGTACTTATAATGCTCCATGCAAAATTCGTTTTCATCCAATGCTTTTAAAAATTTCTATGAATGTAAACCAATATACTTGTCACAAAACTTGGAACTCATTTTGAAATCGAGAAAGTAATTACCTTTATTACTAATTCTCAAATTCAATCGCAACGCAAAATTCATGAAAAACTCAAACTTTACATTAAAAAAAAAAATTATAATTGATTCTGTAATTGATATACAAAAAATTTAAATACCCAGACGTGTTCAGTTACATACAAAAAAAAAAAAAAAAAAGGAATTTAAAAAAATTGGAGATTTAAAATAATTTAGAATTTCCATGAAGCCTTTTGAAATTAGTCATTATTTGTATTATTTTCTCCATAAAAGTGGTCTTTGTATGTCTAAAATTACTTTCTATACTTTAAAATACATTATATGGATAAAAAATAACAGATTTCATGACAGTATATGATTTAAGAAGTGATAGAATATAAAACAAAAATAATATTAATTTCAACGTCCTTTGTTTTCTTAAGAAACCAAGGACATACGTCGAAATTGCTTAAAGTTCATTTTCAGTTGCGTTATGAATTTTTTACATTCCAAAATAGTTCAAAAGCTACGAATATAGCTTTGTGTGCTTTCTTTCTCAAAAATTAGAACAAAACATATTTTAACAAATCATTTTAAAGATGAATTGCTTTGAATATTAAAATATACTAGTAATCGAAACTCGACCATTTTCAAAATGGGATTAAATTGCAACTTAACAGCGCCATTTGTTGGCTGATATGCACTCAAACTGAATCAGCAGAGTTTTACTTTATATATCTGTAAGTTTAGTACACTGTAGATACACTGCCTTTAGTACACTGCCTTTCCTGAAATGAGAGAAAATCACAACGTGGAAGTGCCCCTGTTGGGTGATATGGCCCAATAGCTAATCGGCGCCATTTCAAACCAAGATCCAACCAAATATCACTCAAAAAGGCAGATATTTTCTAAAAATGGTCAAATTGAGTTCAGGAAATCTCAAAACGTGCAACTTCATCGAAAACCAGAAATCTAAAATTTTTATGAATCTTATACTTTCTTCTTATATATACAGAAGATAGAATAATAAATTCCCTTTTCTAAAAATAAGTAGTCAATTTCAGTTAATTGAAATGCAATGCAATCTCAAAACGTGTAAATTAATCGAAAACCAGAAATCAAAATTTTTTCCGTATCTTTTAATTTCTTCTTATATATGCAAAAGCTAGTGATAAATCTACTTCTTTAAAAATAAGTAGTCAATTTCAGTTAATTTAAATGCAAGGAAATCTCAAAACGTGTCAATTGGTCGAAAACCGGAATTCAAAAGTTTTTCCAAATATTATACTTTCTTCTTATATATTCAGAAGATATAGTAATAAATCCATTAAAAAATAAATAAATAAATAAATAAAATAAAAAAATAAATAGTCAATTTCAGTTAATTGAAATGCATTATGTTTTAATTTAAAAGTTCTCTCTTCAAATTAGAGCTGACGTAAATCAAACACATACACACACACACAAAAAAAAAAAAAGAAAAGAAAGAAAGAGAGAAAGAAAGAAAGAAAGTGGATCATAAATAAATAAGAAAAAAAAAAAAAAAAAAAACTTTCATAAATCAAATCCCTTTTTAACTTGCATATATGTTCAATAGTATAAACGTTCGATCTACCACTCATTCACTCAATTTTCTACCACTCTAATGGCTATTGTCTCTTAGAATAAAAAATCTGCAGTCGAGAATATAGTGATATTACATCTATACAAATTACTATGCAAGTGGTTTTATTTGAGTTTTAAGAAATTGCCAGATTTAACAACTTTCTTCTTTAAGAAATTTTTAATACAAAAGAATACGTGTACAAAATGAAACATCGTAACAAAATAATAACAAACTTAACATCGTAAGAAAATAATTTTTGTTTTGTAATCTGCAAATCTGGCTAATCGTACCTTCCGAATGATACCACATTCAATCCTCTATTCCCATAATTAATATGTTAAAAGTGTACGACAAATTTCATGTTTGACTATTAATATATAGATAACGGATTAGTATGATTGAAAAGTGTTTTATATTCGAAATCCCAAAGAAACTGCATATAATTTTTCTTTCCTGTTCTTTTTTCATCCTTTTTTTTTTTTTTTTTTCTTGTCTGAACTGTTATATTTAAATTAAAGTAATCTAACTAATAAAGTTTTTGATTAAATTATTATTATTATTTTTTTTTTACAATTTTTTTTCATCACGATTCTAAATATACTACATCAATTATTATTTCTATAATAGAAAAGCACTACCAATCTGGCGTTTATAAGTAATGAGTACAAAACTTTGAATAAGCACTATAAATGCAAGAACTCGCAGCAATTGTATCATCTCGAAAGAAAACACGACCCTTCGTCAGGCGAACAAAGTAGACACGAGTGCTGCAAATAAAGCGGCAACTCACACCCAATTCAATTGTTGCGAATTGTTATATTTTATAGTGTTTATTCAAAATTTTGTATTTCATATTATTTCTATAGATTTTTCTTTAGAATTTCAATATTTCATGGTTTTTCTAAGAAATAATGCACACAAAAGATATTATGCTGTATATATATGAGAAAAGAATTAAAATAATTACTGATTTTGGGATTATTGTGGAGTATTTTGAAATTTTTGTACTTTTCAATATCGACCTTTTCTTTCTTTCTTTCTTTTTTTTTTTTTTTTTTTTTTTACTTACTGTACTATGTTTTATAGGTTTATGGAATTTAAAAATTAAACATGAAAATTCGAAATTTAAATGTATATATTTTCCTTCCATTTCAAAATTTTAAAAGCTCATATACTTTCCTTTTTAGGGGGCTTCGTGTCTGTAATATTGATCTTGACCCATATTGCTGAAATTATACTGGTATCGAACAAATAAAAGTGTTTTTAGCAGTTCTCCCGCAAAAATATTTCGCGCCCATACCCGGTTCCTAATCAATGAGCCATGGCAAAAGTCCAAGGCGGCCGCCATCTTGGTCGATGACGGAAACTTAGGGTGAATGGGGGTGAGAGATCTAATGAAGGCAGGTGTATGATGGCATGGCAAAAATATAGTTCCGGACGGCCCAGTGAAATTAGAAATTTGCTGATTAATATTAGCACACTGTTGTTAATGTCATGTTTAACACAAATAGAATATACATTTTATATGTATAAAACATATATTGGTATGTACATAAGTATTTAGGCACAAATATAAATTTTTTAATATCAAGATTAATGTTAAAGAAAATATTTCTCTGTTATAGGAGATTCTAATAAGAGGAAAAAACATTCATAAATTTTTATAAAGAAACCAGATTAATTCTAATTTCTAGATTTTCCTTTTATTTTCATTTGGAGGTGGATCATAAAATTGAATAAAAATGTGTTGCAGAAAATTTTTAGAATTTGCTTTTGAAAGTTGAGGTTAAAGGTTTTTAGTGTGGTCCTAGAGCCGTGGTTCTCAAACTTCCTGATGTCGAGCGAATTTAAAATGGTACAAATAAGTGTAGGTGTACTATATACAAGTTTCTGAGAAACATGTCATAATAATTAAATTTTTGTTTGAAAATAAAAGTTTTCGACCAGTGTATTTTGCCTGTATTAACTTATGCTTCAGAAACTTGAATATTATTATGTAAACTACACAAAAGCTTAAAACAACTCAGAGAAGCATGCAGAGATGCATGTTAGGATTCACCTGAAGTGATAGAAAGCAAAACACATGGATTAGGGAGTAATGGAACTGAACTGAGCACCTTGCCAGAAGAAACGATGATAAATGAACCACCAAAGTCTTATTTTGGATATAGAGAGATAAGAAAAGATTAGAGAAGAGACTACAGTGCCGTTGGAATAATGAGATTGACAAGTTTGAAGGAGCAGAATAAGAAGAATTGCAGAAAACAGGGCAGATTATAACCACTCAAGAGAGTCTTTCATCCTGAAATGGATTAATAAAGGCTTAAATCGATGATGATGATGATGAATTAAGTATTTAAAAGATAAACTCTTTCCTCGTCCATACGTTTGTACATTCAGAAAATCTCTCTTTTTTATTATACTTCTGACAAGGCTCTGATTTTGTTTTTTTATTGACATTTATTTTTTGTTTATTTTCAGACTAGGATTGGTCAATGTAA
This sequence comes from Salticus scenicus, assembly GCA_963930645.1. Taxonomy (NCBI): domain Eukaryota; kingdom Metazoa; phylum Arthropoda; class Arachnida; order Araneae; family Salticidae; genus Salticus; species Salticus scenicus. The sequence goes on from OZ005656.1 coordinate 76,763,857, forward strand.
CGTTCTTTTTTGAAAAATCTATACATTTTGTTCAGGAGTATTTAAGAAAAAAATAATATACGCATAACATTCACCACGTCCAAAACTTTCAAATTAAGTAATAGATACAACAAGGATAAATGGCTAATATTTGCACGGAAAATAATTTACATATAACAATTACACTTTAGAAAGAAGGACGATATATTCACAGTGCAATGGTATAATAGTGTAACCATATTTGTATTTATATCTGGACAAATATTTCTCTAGAATACTACAGAGCACACCCTGATATCTTATAGGGCGCATCAGCATGCCTGGTACACTTTTTGAGAACCACTGCATTAGAGTTACACATTGTATACTTGTGGATGGGTCTGGAATTCAACCTTAGGGGAATTTCAGAAATGTGCTATCACAATTTTAATCATTCGTATATCTTTTGGAGGAATGTAATTAAAGATTTTTAATTAAATGGTAGCGAGCTAATAAATGTCATAGATGTTAGAATTTTTTTTATGAGCAAAAAGTTTGGAAAAGGGCTACCTACTTTTATCTCCTTCCAATGTAAGTTTATCAAGCGAAAATCTTCAGTAATCCTTGGTAAATATCCTCAGAAAAATGCATTAAAAAAGCATATATGTTTATCTATCTATAAAAGCTGTAACTCTTGTAATTTTTTTAAGAATTCCTACAAGCAGGGACCGATTTACTCAGTTGGAGGCCCAGGGCACTCATGTTCAATGGGCCCCTTTTCCTCGTACTTTAATATTACAACAAACAAAACAAACCACATATTTTTGATTCACGTGTCTAAAAATTTTCTCCACTTTTCATTTTATTGGTAAGACTTAACTAGATCCGATGCTTGTCTATCAGATCAACGTACATCGCACCCACGTATCTGCACTGCGGTGCGTGCCTCGGATTTAGTTAGCCTTAGTAAGACTTTGGAATGCAGTATCGGTAGTATGCAGTTGTATTTGCGTTTAGCAAAAATATTGCAATTTTTTCAATGAACTGACAGTTTCCTTGAAAGATTATACCGCTGATTTATATAACAGCGTATTAATACCTCCAACTATTGACGAATAAACAAAAATCAATGATCATTATAGCAAAATTTGGAAATTTTTCATTTTAACTATTTTTTAAATGTATGATTGAATTTCTTGGAGGCCCCCCTCAGTGAGAGGGCCCAAGGCACATGCCCCGAATGCCCTGCCTTAAATCAGGCACTGCCTACAAGCTTTAATCTTTTGAAATATAGTAAAGCACTTTTGTCTTTCAAAAAAGCGATCATCGCATTACACAATATTTTTTAAAAAAGAGATTATAATTTTTTTTATTTAACAAATGCTATCGGCTTGAAACGATTATGTTATTTCAGAATTAGGCAATTTTTACAGTTGTTTACAATTGTTTATTTTCTCCTTGTTTAACAAATTTATAGAAAATATATCCTGATACTTATTTTACCTATATAATTTACAATTTCATATATAGTATAGTTTCTTAATTATTATGCTTCGCAGAGTATTAAGACAACTTAATAAATGATCATAATGGTATAATAGTCATTTCTGCGTAATAATTTTTATTTTAGTAAACAGTAAATTAACAAGAAAAACTCTGAACGGCAAGTCCGATGAACACGACCATTTTTGGAATCCGCACCCTCTCGGCCAGCGAGATTTCACTTTTTGTTTACAAAAAATCCTGCAACTTTCTGTAAGCTTAGGGAACAAAACCACTCACTCAATGGTGGAGAAAAATACGAATAAGTTACAAGAAGTTTTTAGTAATTTTTAAAGCACTTTCACAGTAAAATACAATTAAGCAGTTGAAAGCATCTAATAGAAAAACGTTCAAAATCTCCACTTAGAATATAAGTAAATATTATTTTTCTGTAAAACGTGTAATTATTAGCTGTAAGAATGCAAGCTCGAAAGTTATAAAACCTACGGCTGGTCTTCATCTTTAATTAAATATTTATTAAAATATATATATATATATATATATATATATATATATACTTAATTTAAAACTAAATTTTTGTGATCTTTAGACTGTAACTTCATAATATTTTTTTATAGCCATTTGTCAAAATTGGTTTAAAAATCGAGATTTTTTTTTTTTAAAGTTTTCTTTTCTTTCTTTCTTTTTTTTTTTTTTTTAATACGGCAATTCAGAAACCACGTGATTTATAATCTTTCTAAAATAAGTTCAAAGATAGAAGATGGGCAGTCCGCAAATTAGATGTGAATTAGAAATATATTTCTCTTTAATCTCATTCTATATACTCTATATAAAACAGTTTTTGTTCAAGAAAAGATTCTATACTGTAGAGTGACCCTATTTTTTTTATTGAATATGGCGGTGTCCTCGAATTTCGTGGATAAAAAATAAATAATTAATTAAGTTACCTTAAATGTAAAATTTTAATATTTTTTATCTATAAAGCACCTAAAAGAACTTATTTCAGCTTATTCATTATACATATAATAAATTATTATAATAAAACATTAATAACTTTATAACCGGCGTCCCCAAATGTGTTGTAATTTTTTGGGGACGAAGGTGTGTTTTCGGGGACTGTCCTCGAGATTTGAGGACATATGGCCAGCCTACTATAGTGTGCTGTCGCTGTTTATGATTGCCATTTTCTATGATCTTCGTCTTTGTTAAATAATTTATAGAGTACCTCAAGATTCTATCATTTGTCTTAGAAAAGCATAAAGGTGATTAAAAAAAAAAAAACCTTTTTGCATTTTTTTTTTTTTTTCAAAGTGTGTAATTTTTTTTTTTAGATAATAAAAAATAATCTAATAACAAAAATAATAAATGTAGTAAAATTGTTATAATAATAAATAATAAAGAAATAGCATATATACATATATATATATATATATATATATATATATATACATACATACATACATATAAATCTACGTGTACGAATGGTTCTTAAACTACTTCCTCATTAATTTGTACGATGATATGAATATTTTTTATTGCTTATGCTGCTTTTACAATTGCTTTTAAATAACTAAAAAAATATAGTTAAAATAGTTTTTTTTTTTTTAAATTTTTTATTTCAAAATGCGATTAATACCGGGTTAATTTAAAAAAAGTTTATAAATAACCTCTAGACATAATTGTCAGTATATTAATACAATTTAGATACAGTTAATTTGACATTATTGACATGATTGATCGGTACCACAAAAGGTTATTTTACAAATTAACTGCAACTACAAGAAGACAATTTATAGATCATAAATTTTACATTATTTTCATACAATAGATATGAGAAAATTCAGTCGATATCGGAATTCAGTCTTATATATTAATATAAACACATATATAGAATTTATTAATTCATTTAAGAAATTCACTTATGTTAATTAGAATTTATTGAACATTAACCTATTTTGGTTCGAAATATTCAATGCATATTTCTAAAATCTAATTTCCAGCATTGACGAAATATTGCACAATATTGGTGAAATTTATCAGTGTGATAAAGCTCGTGATGCTTTGCTGGTAGAGTCAATTCACTTGCGGCATTTTTTATTTAAATTAATTAACAATTGAACACCCCAAATTATTTGTCGTGAATATCAATCAGTGGCGGATCCAGAACTTGACTTTTGTGGGGGGGGGGGGGGGCTAAGATTTTTCAAAGTGTTATTCTAGACCAATAAAAAATTTACAATTGCAAAATTCAATTATGAATGACAGTGTTTTGGGGGAGGCTTCAGCCCCCTAGCCCCCCCCCCCTTAAATCCGCCACTGATATCAATTATACAACGCGATACTTTTGCTTTTCAACAAAAAGTAGCAAATGTGAATATTTTAGTGAATTTAATAATATAGCGTTTTTAAAAATTCCATAAGCACTAGATAAAGCTGTTTGGTGGTTTTGAATACTTATTGTGAAGTTTTAGCAACTCAATATTTATGAAGTACTGCACAATATTAGTGAAATAGGGGAGAGTGGGGTTGAATGGGACGCAGGATGAATGGGACAATAGCTAGATTTTCATGTTTTGCAAGCACCAGAAACTTGACATTTTTTCTGATATATGGCAGTACTGAGGTCATTCATCAAGTGTAGTTTGAGAATTTTGCTATCCATAGAAGGGCAGAAAGAAATTAAAGTGTGTTTTTCAACTGCGAAAGTAAGTTTTTACTGATTCAATTAAGTAGTAGTTAAGACATTAACTATTTGTTTAAAGTTAATATAACTGTTATATGGTGAAAAGGCATAATCTTTTATTGTGTTTATGATATTTAAGAAGAATATTAACAATTGTTCCTTAAGTCTATTTCCTGTTTTATATGATTATGTGGTGGAGGGGATGAATGGGACAGTTTGAATGGGGATGAATGGGACATCTCGAACTATGTGCTAATTTAAAATTATACACAAGAATTATATTAAAACAAATCGTAAATAGATTTTCAATATTTTTATAACCTGTAGTTCAGTAGTTATAACATGGAAGTATAAAAGTAACATAGATTTAGAGAAAAATTGATTGAAATTAATTGTTCTAATTTTTGTTTATAATAATTATGATTAAAAAAATTACAAGTTAGAATATTCAATGTAACTTAAATCAATATATAAAATAAATAAATAAATAATCTAATAATAATTTGATTAAAATCACAATTAAAATCAAGTTAATTAAATAAATCCCGGTGATTATTAATGGAATACAGAATAGAATGCTTAATTTTCCGATCAGTCGGAAACAAAAATTTATCTGGATAATTTGTACTCTATTATAATGATTTATCTCTTTCTAGTGTTTCACTTATTTATTTTTAGATTAGATCTTATATTAGATTAAATTACCAAAGCCTAGAGCACTAGGAACTGTGCGAGCCAAAGGACTTTTGCCTTTTGATGTTAATTTGAGTCAATACAGTTAGTTCATCAGTTTATGTTAATTACAGTAAATTCATAGTGTGTAATAAAATCACGTAAATCAATTTAACTTTAAAAATTTACTTACTTTCCATTTTGTTTTCTTTTCTTTGTTAACTCCAGTCCTGTCCCATTCATCCCCATAGGTGGGGATGAATGGGACAATGCACATGCATGTAAAAAAAAAAATTCTTACTAATTAAAAATGATAACTTTTTATTAAAGTTAGTATGTTTATATGTAACTGATTACTGAAGTGTACTTATGAGCAATGTTACAAAATTCTGGATTACATATGGTGAACGTTTCAGTAAAAACATGAATTCCCATTCATCCCCACTCTCCCCTACACATCTAAGAAAAGCATTAAATAATACTGGTTGGTGATATTGAATATTTGTTTTGGAAATTTATGTGATTCAATATCAATGAAACGTTGCATAATATTGGTTAAATAAGCAAACAAGATATAGATAATATTCATTTGCTAAGAAGATTATTGAACTGAACCGAAATAAATTTACAAAAATTGAAGCATGAAAAATTGTTTTGCTATCATCTCAATTTATTGAACACTGCGTTTTATTATTTAGTCACAAAATTTAAACAATTGAAAGAGGTGACAAAATATTGTATAATATTAGTAAAATAAATAAAAATGATAGAGATAATATTAATTTTCTAAAAATAGTAACTGAACAGTATCGAAAAGATTTTACAAAAAATGAAGCCAGAAATATGATTTTGGTGTCATGTTGATTTATTCGACATTAATTTTTACTATTTAACCTAAAATATAAATGATCGATTATTCAAAAAAAAAAAAAAAAAAAAAAAAAATGCATGATTTTAATAAAATATTGAAACTAATTAGAGATAATATTATTCATTTACTAAATATGGTACTATAATCCTAAAAATTTTAGCCATAGAGATTATTTTGGTATCATCATTTTGTTAGACAATACGTTTTGCTCTTTTTTATCATTTATAAATATTATATAATATTATTAAAATAGTGAACGAGTATGGAGGTATTTGTTTGTAAAAAAAAAAAAAAAAGCACTTAAACTTCATTTAAAAAAGAAAAGAAAAAAAAAAGAAAAGAAAGAAATCCCGAAAATTGAAGTTATCGAGATGATTTTGGCATCATCTTAATTTATTGGACAACACTTTTTTTTTCTTTATAAAGGGAAAACAAAATAAGAATTCCCAATTGTTCACGGCGTTCGATAATTATCAAACAACGTTCAGGCGTGAGTTGGCTGCAAGATAATGGTTTTTTAAAAAAGAAGAAGAAAAAAAAAATAGAATTTTTTCTCTTAAATAAAAAAAAAAAAAAAAAAAAAAAAAAAAAAGAAAGAGAGAGAGAGAGAGAGACAGAGAGAGAGAGAGAGGGATAACCTTTTAATGTTTAGAAAAAAAAAATGTTGAACTAATGGTTCTAAAATCAATTTAAAGCATCGATTTAAAATCATTCATAAACCTTTTATTTTCTACACGTTGGTTTTTGCTAGAATGTAATCAGATTTTTAAAATGTATAAAAACACGATTAAAAAAAAAAAAAGATAAGAGCTATATTTAGAATAGATACAATTAAGATCAGATGTTATTTTCTGATCCATAAAAAAAAAAAAAAAAAAGAATCCGAAATTTGTTAAATGATAAGAGATTAATATCCTTTAATATCTATAAAAATAATTAATTTTTATTTTTCTATGTATGCAGTGGATGCCCGTTAATTTGTAGAATTTATTTGGAAATCATGAATTTCCAATTTTTTTTTCTTTTTGTGCGTGTGTAAACTATTTTATTACGGGAAAAAATTATTTTAAATGGATTACTTTAGGAATAATTTTCTTGTTTAGAAAGGCGAGAGGTATATAGTTAACTTAAAATTGTATATTTTATCTGTAATGTGGGTGAGAAATTGAAGTAGTAATAAGTACAAAAATTTGAATAAACACCATAAAATGCAAGAACACGCAACAACTGTTTCTGGTCGAAACAAGACACGACCCTTCGTCAGGCGAACAATGTAGGCAGGACTGTTGCAAACAAAGCGACAACAAAGCACTTTTAAACGCCCGTGGTGCTTTTTTTAGTAATAAATTAATCTAGTATTTAAATACGGTGCATGAGTAATAATTATATTAATAATTTCTACTCAGAAACACTGAATCATGCACATGGTTTAGATCAAAAGAATGTGCTTTATGTGTAGCGGTAATGTGTTCAGTAGTTATATATATATGTGTGCATGTATGTTTAATATGTGTGTTTGTATGTTTAAATCATATGTATAATATGTAACATATCTGCGGTAAAATTTCACATATTTTACTAATTAAATTTTTAATTCCTTTTTTAATCAATTTTAATTACATTTATATACAAATAATTTAAATATTATTAAATAGCTATAGTGAACAATAAATTTTAAAAACTGTGGACATTTAATTAGTTTAAATTTTATTTTATAGTTATAACTGCTTTCCCCCTATTCTGTTTTTAAATATCTAATTTTTGTTCATTCAGTTATCTAATTACCTTTCTTGTAAGATATAATATTATATAAAAACACTGTTTTGCAATGATAAATATACTTTATATAATTATCAATAAATTTATTACATTATTACTGCAATATTAGTTTATTTCATTTATAATCGTCTGTTCCTTGCAGGAATAAAAAAATTATTTTTGATTATATAAAATAAATTATTTATAATATAGTTTAGTAAATATAATATAAGAAATTGGGAATTGCATTACGAATAATTTTTTTAATTAATATCTATGTTAAGTTAATAAATTTACTTTTTTCTCACGTTATAAAACTACGGCTCAGCTAATCAGCTTCAATAATAATATGATATTTATAGTAAGGACATTAAAATATTTAATTTTTGCAATTCCTTGTATAATAATTGTAAATCTCTTCTATAACAAACGTTTTTAATATTACACACACATATATACATACTTCCTTAAATTAATTAATTATAAATATTACCTTATTTTCTTCACAAAAATATCTATATATCGATTTTGTAAACACTATTCTATACCCATCTTTCTTTTTTTCTCGTGCTACAGTATTCCTGCACAGTGTGCATACATTTCTCGCATTTTTTCAAGATTTTATAATTTTTTAAGTAACTTAAAATTGCTTGATTCATATTTCATTTTTTCATAAGATGTTGGCCGATTAATAGCGATATTTTGGATATTTATCTTTTGCTATTATCAGAAACATTTTGCAGTTTTTCCCCTATAACAATAATTTGCCCTTGATAATGATATTGCTACTTTTTGGTACCTTTCTTAGTTATTTTCAAAATTTCTCTTTTCCATATGATTATTTATAAAATTCATCTTTACTCGTGTTACGTTGTTTAATTTTTATTTACTAGCGTCATCTTTATGCTCCAGATATGCATAGTATTAAGATCAAATGATATATATATATATACATAATAGGTATCCAAAATAATTAAATGCTTTAATTTAAATATTTATGCACAAATATATGTATGATTTTGATGAAATATTTGTTAGTTTACAGAATTTATACTATCTTGTCCCTTCAAATTCAATCTTTGTCTTGTACTTTAATTACCAAGTACTGGGTTCATGTCCCAGTTTAGACATTAATATTGGAAATGACTAGGAATCCACTTTAGACTGTAGGTCCTGATCTAATCAGCGCTAATATACCAGAAAAAAAAAAAAAAAAAAAAGAGGACCATATAGTGGTAGCATAATCCCCCAGAACTTCAAACCTTGCATACAAGTATTTTAAATTATATAACTTTCGGTGATGAAAGTAAACAGTAAGCTACAAATATATATATATATATATATGAAAGGATAAAATAAGCAAGATTTTAAATTAGTATTTAAATTAATATTAAGTGATAACTTAATATTAATATCTCAGAATAAATCTTAATTTTAAGAACAATTTTATGGGAATTCTATTTGAGTGCCCAGGTAAAGTTGTTTTCTCATCAGAGCTTCATAGCGCGGGAATCTGATTTCAGAATAAGTTTCGTAATAAAAATTATGCAATAGTCAGAATAAACTGTAAAGCATTGCAAAATAATAAATCCTGGATGCCCGGGTCAACCAATCGTAAAAGGTAGGCGGATTTTAGATTAGCTAATTATCCAATAAGCATTCATAAGAATAGTCTCAGTTCCCGCCGAAATATGCAGTATAAAAACGGGAGCACGCGAAAATCGGGGTCTTTTTCCATGAAAGCTTTTGATTAAATAGTTGACGACAATAACAAGTTTAAGTTAACGGTCCCAGGATGGGAATTGATTCGCGGTTCCGCCGTTAATGGAACAATTTCGGCCCGACTCGGCTACGGATCTGTACAGCGTGCTCAAAATGAAGTGACTTAATAAAGTGTAATATGACTGTCTTCAAATAAACGACTGCATCATCAATTGTGGAGTATTTCTTTGAGTGAACTTTCTTAATATGGAGTGACTGGAATACATCAGCCTACAAAGAAAGGGCTTACGTTACATATATATATATATATATATATATATATATATTGAAATTTTATTTTTCCGACTGAGTGAAATATATACTTAATACTTATATACAAATATATTCTTAAAAAAAAAAAAAAAAAAAAATCATATCCCAGTTTCTTTAAATTGCATTTCCTCAATTACGTTTATAAACTAAATATTCAACTTCATTTACAAAGAGTTTGGAAAAAGAGGCAGAAATTTTGAGATCCCCCCTTTTTCTTTTCATAAACAACAAGATATAAACTAGACAAGGTAAAGAACTGATTTAAGTTTTTAAGACAAAATCAACAGATTAATATACTTTTACACAGATGTAAAATTAATTTAGAGCTTTAATTATAATATGTTTTCTTAATATGTATTCTTTTTAATTTTAATATTCCTTACGAATATATACATTTAAGCCTCCATTTTATACTAAAATTTTAATAAAAATGTCTTTTTAAAACAAGTAAACGTAATACCATTAAACTATTTCCAGTGATTTGATATGATTAACTTATTTTTTATCTTTTCCCCCATACAGTACATTAACTTCTAAAATAATCTAATCAAAAGAAAGTTCCATTGTTTTCTGTAGAAATTCCAATGAAAATATAATCAAAAAGAAAATTAAATGAAAAGGCAAATGAGGGAAACGTAGCAATTAAGAACGAAAATATTAGCCCTTCAATTAAGGTAAAGAGGAAAGAAAAAGCTTTTTAAACAAATAAAATTAAATACTCGATATTCGCTAAGAGGTTCCTTATTTTTCTAGATAAATGCAGTCGCGCAGCTTATAATTATGTTGAGACAACGGAGCAGAATTATGTCTATTAGATAATGCATTAAACGCGAAGAGATGATAAATTTTATTATGGAGAAAAAAATACTTATTCTTTTTAGTATTAATGTTCGAAAATCAAATATCTGGAAACATTTTTTGAACTTATAGAAAGTTTTAAATCGTTAAGTATTAATACTAAAAATTTTAAAATGCATTTACACTTAATGTTTGGTATATATATATATATATATATATATATATATACAGTAGAACTTAGATAATTCGAAGTTGAAGGGACCAGAGAAAAATTCGAAATATCCAAAAATTCGAATTACATATACTATTTTGTCAAAAAAAGAGATATGTTAAAAAATTAAAACTCTATGATCAAAGATTTAACACATAAACTTTATATCTAAGAATACTGCTCCCCCCCCCTTCCCCCCATTAAATCAATATTTTTTACAAGCTTAATTATTCAACACTTTTTAAAAAATAGTCAGATATTTTTTATTTCTTCTTTAAGTACAATCTTTGTGTCATAGCATATGACTTGATACAAAAATAGAATCTACTAATCTACTAATCTACTACATTACACAAGACTTTCAATTAAAAAAAACCTCGAAGCTCATGTATATTCACCTTGTCTACTGATACACTAGCTAGGGGCTTCTCTTGTATTTCCTTATCCTTCTTTTGAAAGACTGTTAAGATATATAATGCACTTTAGCTGAGAAAAATCTCGGGAACAAACTTTACTGTAATATTTTAAAGGTAGTCGTATGAAAAATTTGAATTATCCAAAATAATTCGAATTATCCACGATTTTTTGACATTATTTTAATATAAAATTCAAGGGACTGAGTAAAAAATTCGAATTATCCAGAATTTCGAATTAAACAAGTTCGAATTATTCAAGTTTCACTCTATATATATAATCTTTACAGAAATAAAATACCATTATTGTACGTATATTAGAAATGGCATGAATATTTTAATCTATTTAGAAGTCTATTAATATGCACATGAAGTAGGCATGTGTACAAGCATGAATAGTATGCACTTGATGAACCAGTATATACACTAATACTTAAGTTGTTGTTCGTTTAGATATTGATTAAATTGAAAATTAACGATAAATTTTATCATGCAAAATATCTATTTATTTTTTAAGTTTCGCAAATAAAGGACTGATAGATGATATTTGTCGTTGAATTTTCATTTAAGGTTTTATGTCCCACCTCCACACACTAACACAAAACGTTTTTATTAATAACATTTATTTTTTCAATCGTCTGTCAAAAAAAAAAAAAAAAAAAAAAAAAAACTTCCAGATGTAAAAATGTTTTAAAAGAACTAAATAACAATTTACTGCCAAGGTAAAACTCATGAAATTAATTTTGTAAAGATTATAAAATTTAAGTTTTTGTATAATTCGTAGTTGTATTTCGTAAAAAATCTTTCAAATCTTTATATATTAGCATAAAAAAAAGTAGAAGGGCGAAGTGATACCCCTACATTATATATATATATATATATATATATAATCTTGTTAATTATCATTGTTATAAATATTTCTTTTTTCCATTTAAGAGTTAAAAATAATTCTCACTACGTAATTTATGCGAAATTTTTTTCCGATACTGCCATATTAAAAATTATGAAAAAATAAGATAGCAGCTCCACCTGCTGAGAGATTGGTCTCTAAATGTGATAACCACTAGTTTAAGTCAAGGTGCAACCAAATACCAAATTTGGTTAACTTTTATTCATCGGTTCGTGAGATATAGTGTCCACAATATGTGGGATACACACACAGAGACTAACAAACATTTTCTAAAAAAAAAAAAAAAAAAAAAAAAAAAGAGTGTAAAGTCATTGAAAACTTTAGGTCGAAAAAGTTCACGAATCTAGCGCTTTTTTTTTTTTTTTTTTTTTTTTTTTTTTTTTTTTTTTAAATAAACATCGAAAAAAGTAATAACTGGATAAAACATATTATTATGTTGTTGGAATATCTTGTTGGAAAATATTTTTATATTGATTCCTTGTTGGAAAACAAAAAGATTTGTAAAAATCACAGATTTTGCAATTAAATAACTCGGTAAATTTTAATAATAGAATGGTCTTTTTTTATTTTACATATTAGTGTATAATTATAATTTTAAATATAATTATAGGTACTTAGGGACCATATAAAAATTTAGATTTTTTTTATTTTTACAGAATTATTTTTATTTTTATTTTTCCATGGTATAACATCGTTACGTATTAAATATAATGTATTTTTGCCATTTAGTTGATTGATTGGTTGGTTGGGTTTATATCGCACTAGTACTGCGCAATGGATAACTTACGACGGTCTGCGACGCACCCCTAAAGGATAGTCTGGAAACGTCCCATCACACCTTTTTCCCAGATAGAAATATGTCTATTTGATGAACCGTTACAAAAATAATGCAACCGAATGAAAACACTTAGCACCCTGTAGAGATAACCAAAATACTGTTTAAGAAAATTATTAGCCTACACCTAATTGCTTGCATAGTTGCATGAACATATTTTTCAGATTTTAGAGAACGACAGAAACAAAAATAAATTAAAAAGAAGGAAAGAGAAAAAATGAATGCGAAATGTTAAACATGCTGCCGGCTTGCTTCAAAATTGTGATGTTTTCAGTAAGCCGTCTTGACAGAACTTTTAGATAGGAGTTTTGCCAATATATATATATATGTATATACGTCTAGCTTTCTAAAAGAATGGAAAATAAACCATTTTAACTAAAATAAAATGGATATTGACATTGATTTTTCAGTAAAGATTATCTTAAATTTTACAGTATACGAAGGGATTTTGCAGTCCATTTTTATTTTTTGTATTCATTATATTATGAAGAACAGTGTGGTATTTTTTGTGTGTTAACTATTAAATAAATACCTAAGAAATAATAAATAATATATTTTTACGTCTTATGTTATATTATATTATATTATATTTTTTTGAGTATGAAAAATATGACTCATTTGATTATTTTAAAATTAAAAATGTAAATTATAGCTTATTAATAAACTGTTAAATTGTAACATAATTCGATTAAAAGCGGATAATTACATGAATATATATAGAAACCACTCACATTTTAAAAAATGCATATAATTTCTTAAATAAACTGCAATAACATTAAATTAAATGCCGCAGTTTTTCACTAGAAATGTATAATTTTTCCTGAAATTAGTTCATTCTATAAAATCTGTAAACGTAGTTATAATTATCATGTGATGCATTTATTAGTAAATTTAAATAATAATTTTATTTTTGAATGATTGTCTTTTTAAGAAAATTCTTATTTCAAGATATCTTCTTTCAATGTGAATTTCAAAATTTACTTTACCAATTTACAATGTCGTTTTAAAAAGTAATGGATGAGACTGTGATGCGAGTTAATTAAGAGATTATTAAAAAAAAAAAAATTGCTATCCAATATATATCTTCTATATAGTCATATTAAATATTAGCCAACAATGCTTTTGTAGACAGAATGTTTTGTTATATTTTTGTTTTATTGGTTATGCCTACATTTTTATTCGACCTACAGAATTCGTTTTTCAATATTGGCTTAGTCCAGAAATACATTTTAGTTCACCTGTAACATAACCTGATATTAAAGACAGAGAATTTTTAGAGTAAATTTACCTTGAAATATCCAAGAAAGAAAAAAGCATTTGTGATAAAATTTACAAAGTTTGAGAGAATATAAATGCATGGAAATCCAAGCATGCATCCAGTGCATGCATCCAAGAAAACAAAGCTGTAACAAAAGTGTAGAAAATTTAACGTAATGTTTTGTGCAAATAATTTTATTTTAAGGCTTTTAGGTTCAGAAATTTTGACTTTATGCTACTTAATTCAATTTATTTTGTTTAGAAAGCCTAAAATTTAATGCATAATTTTTTGCATTGATAAAACAGACAAACAAACAAATAAAAAATAATTAAATACAAAGAATATAATAGAATAATAAAAAAAAAAAATCTTTATGAAAATCCATCGCTTATTTTATTCTAAACTTTGCAAAACCAATTTTAAAAATCTTTAGCTCCGAAAACTATTCATAGTGAAATTCACTTGGGTTATTTTTAAAATTTTAGAAAGAATTTAATCCATATTTTCATATAGTGAAAGTTTTATCTCTATTTTTTATTTATTTTTTTAATTTTTAATTTGTGCTTAAGCAAGGGATAACACTGTAGCGAAGCACCGGCATCATTATTTACAAATAATTATTTTCCCTTTGTGTAACGGTAGAAAAATAATAAAAATATTATTATATGAAAATTGTAGTGCCAAAGATTTGACAGAATACCACTTCTTCTAAAGTTATGAAATGAACTTGGTCCATGAAATTTCTCAAAATGGTATAATGTAGGGGAAATTGGTGGCTAAAGGGACAAGTGAATTAATTATCCCATAAAATAAATGGGTTGCGTGTTCAGAAATTTGTCAATAAATGGCATCACCAGCAATTGAGAAACACATAAATTATTATTATTATTATTATTATTATTATTATTACTATTATTAGCATTAATTTGTTGAAAACAAGGGGATAAGACATTTCTTTGGATGGAGAGGAGGTTTTATTTTGCAATTTAATAAACATTTGTTTAAATTAACACTTAGTTCTATATTCGATATAGTTGCATGGGATTATCAAGCTTTTATTAATTGTTGTTCATCTGCTATCAGTGAATCAGTTGTAAATAGTTAGTTTACATTAAACCCAAATGCAGTTCAAAATCGTATATGGATTAATGAGACATTCCAGTTGTGGGCTAATGGGACATGTCCCATTTGAACAAAGGTCCAATTTGAAGTGCCCTGTTTGAAATATAATTGAGGATTTCATGGCTAAGAATATAATTTCTAGGTTTCCTGCTATTATTATTATAAAATTAATTTATTAAATTGTAATACATTTAGTGATGAAGATTTTCTGCCATTATGTGTATTCTCCATCTCCTGAATTTGGAGTAAATGCATCTTCCACATAATCGCTAACACCTCCCTTAAGCAACTTGTATCAGAAATAACCAAGACTTCTACATTGTTATTAAAACCAATTACACCTGAAACAATTTGACCATATCCAAAAGCCCCATCAAGAAAAATATGCACATTTGGTAGAAAGCAAAGAAAATGAAGAATTCTCAGCCTGAGAAAAAAGAAATAATAATAATAATTAAAGCACTTAGTTAAAAAGATGAAGAAATCAGTCTAAAAACCCCACCAAAAATAAATAAATAAATAAATAAAAATAAATAAAATAAATAAAATAAAATAAAATAAAATAAAAGACTGTGAGACAGAAGGTAATAACAACGGTATTCAAAATGACTATGACTCATCAGAGGAAGGGAAAACCTTATTTGAAAATAAGAAAATATTTCAAAATAAAATAGTGTATTATGTTGTATTTTAAATATACAGGGTTAGTCAAAATGAATAGGACAGTAAGAAAACTATTTTTAGACGAATGTATGTTTATTGTAACCAAACTACAGCTACGTATGGACAGATAAACTATCAAAGTTTTATTTGGCAACACACATGTACGTTAATGCCGCTAGGAGACGCAGTTTTCAAAATGGCGCAATCAGGCAAGGAGAAGGCGTTTTGTGTGATATTTGCTAAAACAATGTCAGTAATTACGGTCCAGCGACAATTTCGAGCCAAGTATGACAAGGAACCACCTCATCGACATTCCATTGCGAGGTGGGTAAAGCAATTTGAGGAGACGGGCTGCTTATGCAAGGGTAAAAGCACAGGACGACCACGTGTCTCCGAAGAAACTGTGGAATTCATTCGTGCATCCTTTCAACGAAGTCCCCAGAAGTTGACAAATCGTGCAGCCATGGAATTGGAAGTTCCATGAGAAAAAACTTTGATAGTTTATCTGTCCATACGTAGCTGTAGTTTGGTTACAATAAACATACATTCGTCTAAAAATAGTTTTCTTATTGTCCTATTCTTTTTGACTAACCCTGTATATTGGCAACAATAAAAATGCACTAAAAAACAACAACTAAAAAAAAAAAAAAAAAAAAAAAAAAAACTGTATAAATAACATGTCCCAATAGACACCATGGCTACTTTCATTAGATCCCAAAACCGGGATCTAATGGGGTAAAATTTTATAGAATAAATTATGATTTTACTTTTTTAATAATTAAGATATGATTAGCATTTTGCATCCATTAATAAAAAACTATTTTAAAATGTTGTACGCAAGAAAAAAAAGAAGGAATTTTAAAATTTTCCTTTTTTACTATAGAAAAACAAAACATGTCCCATAAGTTTTCAGTCTTCCCTACACGAAATACAATTTAGCAAACACGTTACCAGTATTTTAGTATTAAATTATTGGAAAATAAATCGTACTCAAGTGAATTTGCGAAAGAAACAATTTGCCTTTGGGATTTGTGAATGGTCTTCATTGAAGATATCCTTAAAACTGAGAAGTAAAATATCTTCCTAGACTTCTCTTAATTAAAGCTACTAAATCTATAATATATGCACTTCATCTTTGAAGATTTAGTATTATATCTCAGAAGTAAAAAGTGTCATGTTTGAAGATTTAGTATATATCTTAGAAAACAGCTTTGCATATTAATAAATGTAAATTATGATTAGTTAGCAGAAAGGACTTTCTTCCACTTTAAAGCTTAATTTATTCTAAATATTGCCCGAGAAGACAAATAAAAATTTGTTTCCATTCGGCCTATCATCGAGCGAGATACGCGCTAAGAAAACGCGTATATAAGCTAAGAAAACGTATATTTTACCATATAATAATCCATAAGAAGAGTAAAGTTCCATTCATTAGGAAAACGTAAAATTTTTCCTTCTTTTTATACTAAATATTCGTCATTTTATGAAATTGGAGATGAATATTTTCATAATAATGAGCCTACAAACCTTTTATTTAACGAATGCATCCAAATGCTTGAAAAACAGTATTTAAATTTTCACTCTTATAAAATTATGAAATAATGAAAATAAACATAATGGAAGATAATTAAAAACAATTAAAGAAAATGAATATAAAAAGAAAACCGAGTAATTAAATGCAAAGATATTAACACATCAATTAAGAAAAAGACGTAGAGTGTAATTGCATAAGCAAAAATGAGATTTTAGTTTGGAAAATTCTCAGAAGAATAATAATCTTTCTCGGGAGTAGACATTTTAATGTGATTGATAATGGCATTTAACAAAGGAAACGTGAAATTTTACTCTTTAACAGAGAAAAATTATCATAAAAAGCTAAAAGAAATGCTTGAGGAAGTTAAATAAGAATCTAGAAAGTTGTTTGTGTTTTATAAAATTCTTCAGAAATATCTCTTTGAGTTTTTACTTTCTGTTGTCTGTGTACAGTAGACAAAATATTTGATTGGTGATTGAACTTTCAAGAATGAGATTTTGTTATAATGAATTTTTTTAGGGGATTCTAAATCTGAAAATCATGTTTTTGCAGATGATCTGAGTGTGTTTTTGTTGATCTACCATCAGCCTAACTAAAACAGAGATAAAATATAATTAGAGGAAAAAAAAAGAATCGACTAAGAAAATCAAGCAATTAAACTCAAAAGTGTTAATCCCATGACTATGAAAAGGCTTATCTTTAAACATTTATAGGGTCATAATCCTAGCATATTATTATCCTCAATAAGGTAAATCTTCAACTCAATCGAAAAACCTAAAACTTATCCTTTTTCAGGCGAAATATACATCATTATACCAAATTGAATTGTGTAAAATATTTACTTATGTCATTTAAATTTTCACTCTTCAGAAATAATAATTAAATAATGAACAAAGAGAAGCAAAAGGAAATTAAAAATAATGAAAGAGGTAATTAAAAAATAAAATAAAAATATATAAGAAGATAACCGAGTAAATAAGTGTAAACGTATTAGCACTTCGATTAAGAAAAGGGCGAAGAGAGTATCTTCATAAGCAAAAGTGAGATTTTAGTCTGAAAAAGTCTCAGATTAATAATAAACTTTTGCAGGAGTAGACATATTAGTGCTTAGTAATGACATTTAACAATGGAATTGTAAATTTCTACACTTTAAAAGAGAAAAAATATCGTAAAAGGAGGAAATAAATTTTTGAGGAAGTTAAATAAGAGTCTTTAAAAAGTTATTTATCTTTCATAAAAATTCCTCAGAAATACCTGTTTAAATTTTATTTTCTATTATCAACGTACGGTATAGCAATTATTATTTTGTTTTCGAACTTTCAAATTTTGCTAAAATTGCATTTTTGAGGTAACAATTTTTGAGGTAATTGAGGTAATTTTTGAGGTGCATTTTTGAGGTAAAATTAAGTTTTTGGTGGTTGTACTAAATGTATTTTCATGTGTGTCTATTATTAGAATAACTTAAACACAGGTAAAAAGATAGTTGAAAAGTAAATAAAATAAAAGGAATCCTCGTAGAAAACAAAGCAATTTTTATGCAAAAGCGTTAATTATGCAACTTAAAAAAAAAAAAAAAAAAAAAAAAATATGTGACTTAACATATAATTATCCTTGATAAGCGTAAAACTGTAATTCCCTAGGAAAATTTAAAACTTGCCTTTAGCTTTTTGACTAAATATTCATTTAAAATACAAATAAAATTAAAGATGAATATTTTCCCAATAATGATTCTACATTTTATTTAACAAATGTACTCAAATGAAACAATTACCTATTTAATTTAGATTTTTTACTCTTCAAAATTAAAAATGAATTAAGAGATACAAAATGAAAATAAATATAATTAAAGAGTAATTAAAAAGGAAATCAAGAGATTAGAAGCTGATAGAAAAATCTAGTACATAAGTGCAAACGTTAAAAAAAAAAAAAAAAAAAAGGCAAAGAGAATATTTTTATAAACAAAAATGAGATTTTTAGTGTGGAAAAGTCTCTGAAGAATAATAACCATTTGCTGGAGTAGTCATTTTAGTGTAATTGATAATGACATTTAACAAAGAAGACATGAATTTTTATACTTTAACAAAGAAAAATTATAGTAGAAAGAGAAAAGAGATGCTTGATAAGTTAAATAAAAGTATCTAGAAATCTATTTGTTTTTCATGAAAATATTTGAAGAGTTTTATATAATTTCATAAATTATTATTGCATGCATAAATTTTGAATTAGAGAAAATAAAATATCTTTTTTGATTATAATTTATGTTAATAGATCATATTTACTCTATTAAAAATAATAAATTAAATAAATACAAATAGTTCATTTTTTTAATGTAGCATTTTTAACACATCTCATATAAAAACTGTTATTGTAATAAAACGCATATGCACATGTTTCTGAAATATATGTCTGAAACTTAATAATGTTTATAAATTCACATTAAAAAATTCCTTTAAAAATGTTAATAAATAAATATGCAAGCCCTTTTATGAAATGTAAATCAATATATTTCCATATATTTGTAGTATTTTTCCACTGACGAAAAATTTTCTTAAGTTTTAGATTTAAAAATATCTATCTTTAGATCTACGGTTAAGGTATGATGATTAATAATACAATAATAGTTTATAAATGCATCTAAAATTTATTTCAATCCCATTAAATAATACCTGATTGTAAACATAATTTTAGGATTAACAGAAGAAAGGAAACTTATTGAAATTAATTTTTTCTATTAAGATCCAAACAAATTAAACCACAATGACGATTTTAAGTGAAAGTTAAAACAAGGTGTATTCTATCTTAGTTTCCTTAGTTACCGGGAGACCACAGAAAGCGGGGAAAAAACTATTTTCTTCTACAAAACTGCCGTTGCTACAACATTAAACCCACACACTATTACTTTCAGGAATTGCTTTAGGAAACAAAATAATATTTTTTAGTCATATTTATCTGGTAATTTTTGAATTTCAGGAATTAACACAATACTTCTGTAACTCTTTCTTTTAAAACAAAAAGTACTTTTTATCGTGTAATTTTGGTTGTCATTGTAACATATAAAGAACGAAAAAAAAAAAAAAAAAAAAAAAAACTTTCTTAATATCGATAAAAATTACGAAAAAGGCTAAAACATATTTCAAAGAAATGTGACTAGAGCAAAATAAATGGCTAAAGCTTTACGATAAAATGGTAAAAGTGTAATTGAGACCATTAGATCTAAACCATAAGATGATAAAAATGTAGCTGAGACTATATCCAGTAGTGGATTAAAAATTTTTGTTTCAGTTTTTGATGACAATTATGGTGATGATGAGTGTTTAGACAAATAGGCCGAGATTCTAACATTTTAATTTATTCCGGAGTATTTTTAGCTCCGTATTTATTTCATACCACTTTTGTTTTAAGAGTAATTTTTTCTTATATTATCGTAGTTATATTCTTAAGAAAATTTTTCTATAAATTAAGTGGTGCGAAATAAAGGCAGGGGTAAAAATGCTCCGGAATAAATTAAAATGTTAGCAACTATGCAAATAGGTCATAAGAAAAAAATTTAAAATATCAGATAAATTAAAGATTTCCAAAACGGTAATCATAAGATTATAGGAGAATAAGCATGTCACGATTACAATGCATAACTAAAATTTGTACGTTATTAATATGTCTGAACGATAGTTTAGACATACGTTATTAATTATGTCTGAACGATAGTTTAGACATAATGCGAAGAAACAGACAGATTTATTTTGACAGAAAAGAAGGTATTAGAGTAATAAGTTTTAGTAGGTTATATATCACATAAAAAAATGTGGTGTGTAAGAACCACGCTACTCCCATTACCCAGCAGCCACTACTCACTTATAAAAAACTCTTTTTGAAGATAGCGTGGTTAGAATATGACCTAACCAAATATACATTAACAATTTTTCTGTAGTAGCAAACTAGTACATAAATCGTAAAATCATATAAAAGAGAGTTTATATAGCGAGTTTAAAGAAAATCAGCATAGCCCCCTTTTATTTCTTTTATTTCATTTTTTTTTTTTCATTTCTAAGATCTAAAAGAATTTTATCTAATAAGCTTGTCTATTATTTTTCCTGTACTAACCAAGTAATATATGCAAAGACACATCTGAAGGAAATTTTATGTAACAAATCTGAAGAAAATCGTAAAATCTGTTTTTGAGATACTTTTTTTTTTTTTTCCCAATGGCGCGGCACTTTTTTGCGACTTAGCATAGGTCGGGGGGTCGCCGAAATTGATGACCATTTGTGAAGGAACACCCAATGGGCGGTCATCGCTAACCCTAACAAGGACAACAGATCCATGCCTTCTCCGGGATTCGAACCCAGGCCCAACCATGTAGGAATCAGGGACGCTAACCAGGTTTCGATTTTACCAAAACTTGGAAAACTAATCAGTTTACCGAAAACCAATAATTACAAACAAAATGATATCTAAAAGGAAGCCAATATGGCGAATTTGAAAAAAATCCATATATCCGATTTTTAAGAAACTCACTTGCGAGATCTAAAATTGACCTACTTATTCAGAACGTATATCAATTTTCCTGAAGCAACGAAGTGATACATACGAAGGGACATTTAATAGGCGGTTTACTTTATTAAGCAAAAATCATTAGAATCGTGTTTGAAATACGGACTTATGGTTTTCCATAATAGTAATTACAAACTCTATATACGACCTTTCAATCGTAATTATTTAATTAGTGAAATTTCAAACTGTTAAACAGATATTCTTTTACCATTAGTCTTTAGAGTCATGAGCTCTAAATATGTTTTTATAACATATTGTTAACCGCTTTTATAACGTTATGGTCGATGAAATAAACTCAACTATAAAGGCGTTCAAATACTAAAACTAGAAAATAAATTTTAAATTAGTTAAAACGAGTTACAAAAATGGAATAGTATCGCACCAAAGTCAATAAATTTGAATAAGGAAAATTCAGTAACTCAACATGTTTTAGAAGACTCGTTTTTTGACAGACTAAATCAATGTAGTAATTCAGATGTTTTAAATGTTCAAAATAATTTTATTTATGTTATTAATTCTCTGTCTCTCTTTCTCACTTTTTTTTCCTATAATTATTTTATGGTTTGCATGAAAATATATTATGTTTACTTGTTATATATTGTTTCAAAATCCCTAGTTCGCAAAATATCACACAATTAGCTCACTACTGATAAGCTTTATGCTTGAAACTTTAATTATTATTGGTAATTGATTTCGAAATATATATATATACATATATATCTATGTATAACACTTTTTTATATATATATATTTTATTACAAAAGATTAAAGAGGAATTTACATTTTTTTTTCTATTATTATTTTATGATTTGCATGAAAAAATATTTTGTTTTCATGTTATTTATTGTTTCAAAATACCTAGTACGCAAAATATCATACAATTAGCTAACTACAGATAATTTTTATTAAAATCACACAATCAACTGTGGAAGAAAATCATATTTATTGAAATTTTATTTATTTTTTTATTTTTCCGACTGAGTGAAAATAATGCCTGGACCGGGAGTCGAACCCCGGATCTTTGACTTACAAGGTCAAGGCTCTACCAATTGAGCTATCCAGGCCGACACCCCGGTCAGCATTATTCACTCAGACAACCTTTAGGCAGAAACATCTCTGGTCTATCATGTAGATAGCTCGACAGAAATAAGCCGCAGGAAATGGAAAACACCATTAGATAATGGGAGAAAGAAATACAATTTTTATTAAAATCACACAATCAACTGTGGAAGAAAATCATATTTATTGAAATTTTATTTTTTATTTTATTTTTCCGACTGAATGAAAATAATGCCTGGACCGGGAGTCGAACACCGGATCTTTGACTTATAAGGTCAAGGCTCAACCAATTGAGCTATCCAGGCCGACTCCCCGGTCAGCATTACTCACTCAGACAACCTTTAGGCAGAAACATCAGTCAGTTTTTTTCTAAGTCGGAAAAATAAAATTTCAATAACTACAGATAAGCTTTATATTTGAAATTTTAATTATTGGTGGTAATTGATTTCGAAATATATATATATGTATAACACTTTCATATATATATATTTTATCACAAAAGATTAAAGAGTGATTTACATCTTTTCTCATATACACATAAAATATTCTGAATAATAATAAATATTTAAATTCAAGAGACGCAAAACTTTTGAATAAAAAACACATCTACTACAAAATTACAGCCTTAAAATTTTATTCTATTAAATTATGGGTCATCAAACACGTTTAATAAAAGAATTATTGACCAGAAACCGAAATAAAGCAGAAAAATTTGGCTAAGTTCTTCGAAAAACCAATAAATAAATAAAAAAAAAAAGTGCCACCCCCGTAGAAGAAGCTGAACGGTCTTTCTGCCCCTTGACCTACAACGCAGGGAAAACTCTTTTACTAGGCGTCGTCTGGATGCGGGACCGTAGTTGTCATGGCAACGGGATGTTGCGGATGATGCTCCGCTTTAGGAAAATTGCACATTTAGAAACTCTTTAAAAATATGAGAAAGAAAGCATTATTTCTGTTTTTTTTTTTTTTTTTTTTTTTTATCTTAGATTATTGGTTACGAATTTGAGAAGAAATGCAATACCTCTGTAGTGTTTTAAAATTGTACCAGGTTTACAAAAAATATTGGCGTTTTATTGTCTAAAATTTAAGAATGGGGACGTTTCTGAAGCATATATACATGGAAATACTATCGATATTTGACAAGTGGGATGCATGGAAAACACTTCTATGTAAATAAAATATTGGAATATGAATTGTTTGTCATATTAAATTTAATATAAAATTTGTTATATTTCATAGCATTTTATCGGTAAATTTCAAAATTATATTGGTTGTAATTCTAATTGATACAGAAAGAAAATATTTTACAGTATGATACAAGTTTTGAACTTCTTAATTTTTTAAACTGAAAAATTTGCTTAATTTAAAAAAAAGAAAAGAAAATAGGACTTTGACGACACATTAGAAAAATGTATTTTCAGCTAAATTTAATTTATAAAAAAAATACAATATTAAGAAATTAAACGCAGCCTTTGAAGCTCTAGTGAGTATCTGCAAATATTTTAAAGACGCCGTTTTGCAACATTCATTAATATTAAATGTGAGTAGTTATTTTATACGTAGGTTTCAAAATAAATAAGTAAATAAATAAATCAACATTTTGTCGCCTTTCGTGATATTGCGCTTTTAATTCGCACTAATTGTTAAATAACACAGGCCTACAAAAATAGTGTTGGCAAAATTTGATTTGATAATTTTAGCTGATACATATGCTTTTTGGTGTGCTGAAACCGAAAACGAAGCAAGTTTTTCTATATCACGTATAGATTTTTGTCGATACAGGGTGTTTACTGACACAATTTTCGGTAGTTTCTAGAACACTAAGGGACGTAAAGAAAAAAAAAATAGAAAAGAAAAGAAAAAATCTCAATCGGATATTTTCCTTTTCTCTCTCTGCAACTGCCAATTTTATCTTTTAAAAGGCAAATTTTCGAACAGATTTTATTACGTTGTCCTCCACCTACATTTTAGGATTCTGACCAATGTTAAAGACAAAATGCAATTGTCAGGAAAAGTGTAATTTTAGAAATTATTTCAAAAAGGGCAAGGATAAGATAATTAACGATGCCACAAAAAGTGTTAATTTTAGAATGAAAAAAAAAAAAAAAATATTTCAATATGTGGGATGGAAAATAATTAAATGTTAACAAAATATTGGTGAGATGATTTTTAGCAAAATGTAAGATTTGTTTGGTTGTTTAATCTGAAAACTTGGCTTTAGGCGGTCCTGTTGCTCATCCAAGCAAAATGACGGCAAGTTAAAAGGTAAAAGTTTAAAAAATCGATTTGTATCATGTTCATAACTTAGAAAAGGTTAAAAAAAAGTGTATAACAAAACACTTTCTTAAAAAAAGTGCGAGAACTGTTAAACAAAGCAGGTTAAAAACCAGAAGATCTACAAAAAAAGCCAGTATTAAGGAAAAATAATAATAAAAAAAAAAGAACTTCAGTTGGCCCAAAATAAAACAAATACATATCCGTTAATTATTTGGCTGAACTGGGTTTCATCTGATAAGTCAAGTTTAAATTATTTAGAGTTGTTGAAGAAAGCTAGTAGGACAACAAAAATGTGACCGGCTTGAGAAAATTGCACTTTTAAAACAGTGACACATTCTCCTTACATTATGGAAAGGAGGTACATACCTTTTCAAGGAGTCGGGCAAATTTTCATGCAAAAGGGATCAATTAACTCGAAATAAAACGCGGTCATTATAAAAATGGTGCCTCACCGGCTATTTTGAAGGTATCTCAGACTTTCCCGCAAACAGCATTTCAAGATGATATTGCGCCTTGCTAAAGGGAATCTGTGGTACGTTTATTTGATTCAAATTGTCAAAATCAACATTCCATTTCCATGAGCACCTATAATTCTGTAAGCAATCATATATTTTTTTCACTTTAGGTTAAACATCACAAAGAATATCGTAGAGTTTCTTCTTTACGAGACCTGGAAATATTCCTAATCTCATTCCGCTCGAAAATGTTTAGTCTATAAAAAGGCGGGAGGAGTGAGGGAAGGATTAGAAATTTGCAGCCTACAACTCTGCAATAACTAGAAAAAGTTATTTATGATATTTGGCAGAGTGAAATTTCGGAGATTTATATTAAAACACTTTGCTTCTACATGTACACACTTTTTTCCTAGTTTACTACTACTATTATCAATAGTTCATATTAATTTTACAACCATGTGTTAAAATCAGTCTCATTATGTGCATTTACATGAAATTTTGCCGTATACTGCTACGTTAAAAATTTTGGAAAAAGGAGATTATAGAACCACCTGTTGAGCGATTGATTTGTCAAACGTACGGTTAGATCAGGGTCCAACTAAATACCAAGCTTCGTTGAATTTCGTTCATTGGCTCACGAGATATAGCGTCCTCAATATTTGTGATGTACAACACAGACAGGTACACAGACAGACATTTTCTAAAAACAGTCAAATCGTGTTCAGGGCAGGACACCTCAAAACGTGTAAATCTATCAAACACTGGAGTTAAAAAATTTTCAGGAATCCAATATTTTCTTCTTATATATACAGAAGAAAGTAATAAAAACAATTTCTAAATGGGGTATATATTATTAATATTATTATTTTAAATATTTTAATTAGCTCACTTATAATTAATGAGTTTTGTTTCTACAGAGCATTTTCGCCTTTATAGCTTGTACTACATATCTTGACTAATATTTTCGAGAGCTTTGCTCCCCCTTTTCCTTGAACTTTTGTTTTATACGATATTTTTAAACAAAAATTTGCTTCTTAGAAACATTCTATATGTATTTGTGACATATTAACTTAAAAGTTCGCTATTAGTACAGATTTTATAGCAATAATAATGATATGTATATAGATTTAATTTCGTTATTTAAATTTTTAAACGTTAATTAAAAGTAGTATGTTACAGCTATCACAAAACTTACTTCTATATTTTCGAATACAAATTCATGTAATACAAATCATTTATTAAAATTATTATTTATTAAAATCATTTTTCCTGATGAATGCAAATGATTTTCATCCCAGAGATTTATAGCAAAAATTTTTTTAAAAACAGTCAGTTTTATGAAATTTTTTGCGACATTTCAGGATTTATTGTTAAAAATGAAAAGAAATTAGTATATTATTGTTATAGCCACCACGGAACTCTTTTCTATATTTTTCTATGCAATTTCACGCAGTACAT
Organism: Salticus scenicus; assembly: GCA_963930645.1. Taxonomy (NCBI): domain Eukaryota; kingdom Metazoa; phylum Arthropoda; class Arachnida; order Araneae; family Salticidae; genus Salticus; species Salticus scenicus. The sequence continues at coordinate 76,790,880 of OZ005656.1, forward strand.
ATACAATTTATTAAAATTATTATTTTTTATGATGAATGCAGACGATATTCATCACAAGAAGGTATAGCACTAAATGCAATAAAATATAGCACTAAATGCAATGGTATAGCACTAAATGCAATGAAAATCAGTTTTATGCAGTTCAAAAAATATATTAAAAATGCGTTTTTTTTTTTTTTTTTTAATTTATTATTATGAATTGGAAAAAAAAAAAAAAAAAAAAAAAAAGATAACTTTTAAATTATCACAGATTTATAGTTCAATTATTCGTTTTAAAGGTATTAACGAATTTTTGAAAGATACCCACATTAAAAATTTTCACCCCTCCTACATACAAACTTTTTCCCAGTTTACTATAGCTATCATCAACAATTCTTACTAATTCACAATGATTTGTAGAAAATAATTCTCATTATGTACATTCATACAAAATTTTATCCTATACTATCACATTAAAAAATTTTACAAAAAGGGATGACAGCGCCATCATTTGAGCGATTTAAATCCAAATGTAATCAGCATCAGTTAAAGCCAAAGTTCAACTAAATACTTTTAAATATACAAAAACATTTTCCTGGCTGATTATTACTATTATAAATACGTATGTATGCATTTAATTTCACGTTAAAAATAACTCTCATTATGTACATTTATCAGAAATTTTGTCCTTTAATGTCATATTAAAAACGGTATGATAGCGTTATCTGTTAAGCGAGATATCCCTATCACCACACAATCAAGTCTGGTTAAATTCCGTCGATTGGTTCGGGAGATGCAGCGTTTACAAAATTTTGGTAATGTACAAGATACACGGGCAGACATCTCACAGTCGTTTTCAAAAAATGGTTAAATCTTACGTAGGGCATAAATTCATGGAAATTCACAAAAAAAAACAGCAGGCTGAAAATTTTTATGAATCTAATACAGTTGAACCTCGTTAAGGTGAATCTCAAGGGGAATAAAAAATTTGTTCATGTTATCAGTAGTTCATGCTATTAGTAACTAATCTTCATATAACTAAACTAATCTTCATTTTGACGGGGATTGTGGAAACAGTTCATGTTAAAAGTAATTCTCATTAACGACGTTCGACTGTACTTTCTTTTTATACATAGTGAAGAAATTGAAAATATCAACACCCAAAACCGGTTTCATTTATAAAAATTACGAAATCCAAAAGCAAGTAAGCTTTTAATTGAGTCAATGGCATCTGTGAATACATTTTCTTTTTAAAGATATTGCCTTTTTTAAAGATTTTTATTTTCTATTTCTTTTTTTCTCTTCAGTTCATCTGAAATCATTTACTTCTTAACCAGACACAATAAATTCAATTATTATTAATAAAGATTTGGATTGTCAAATATAAGCACGTTCCAGCTCTAGAGGTATGAGCTTTAACGAAAGAATTTTAACTGCCCTTAAAATTAGTTTTCCTTTTTCCTCTTCATGTGCTTATACCAGACAAAAGACCTTTAATTTCTTTCTCTTTTTTTCGTAATTTTGTTAATTATATATCTTTCAACTGTTATTTTTAAATGAGAGCTATTCCTTTAAATGCATTTTCTTAAATTTCTCCTTGATTGTTGTTATTGTACTTTTTTCTCATTTCAATCCAATTTATCTTAAAAATTATTTTTTAGGCACTTCATGTTTTTTAATGTTTTAAAATAAAGTGCTGAAAAATATTCGTGAATTCGGCTTATCTGTCTGTTTATTTAGGCTCTTATTAGTGTAAGTATTTTTAAGAATCCCTTGAAACTTATATATTTTATCCAGAGACACTATACAGTATTTCTTTTTGAAATTGGTATAAATATGTAATACTAATGTTATAAATATGTATCATTAATGTCATAAATATATAACGTGTACTGCTTTGTATATAGGGACTCACAAAAGAATTTAGATACATTGCGGTCCGTGACAGATATAGCATATTTTAATATCTTTATACCCCATAAAACATAACGAAATTAACCTTATCAAGATCTACAAAAGCATTTTATTTTTTATTTTATTTATTTACTTTTTTTTAATAAATTATGGTTTGATTAGCCTTAGCGATTGATTAAGAGTGTTAGAAGAAACATTCAGATGTGTTGAAAAGTTTGTAAGTTTAGTTCTATGTGATGGGTCCAATTAGCCAGAAATATTTTGATAATTTATGCAAACCAATTTATTTTTTCTCTCTTGTTTCATTATTTGAAAAGAAAAAGAAAAATAAGTATATTTTACTTATATGCGTAAATATTGTTAAATTTTTTTGTACAGCATGAACAATTTTGTTAAATAAAGAAATAACTTTGTACATTTTTTATATATGGAATATAGTATATGAAATGTAATACACACATACATACATTTCTATAAGCTTTTTTATTAAAGTGTTTAAAATTTATCTGTAAAACTATGCTGTAATTGAATTAAAATGATTTAAATAAAACTTAAATTGGAAATTGGAAATGAACTTTATTTTGCTGCTTTTTATTATTTTCGACTCTTGCAGGATAAAATTATTTTACAACGCAAGCTAGTATAAACTTTTTATTTTTTTAAATGTATTTCGGAGTAATTCGTCTTGAATACAAAACTTGCAGTTTTTTAAAAAATATTTAAGTCAAATAATTGTTGAGTACAAAATTTTAAATTTTAATGGATTTTTGAACTAACAAACAAATAATTTACATAAAAAAAAAAAAAAAAAAAAAAAAAAATAAAAAAATCTTTTATATCAACGAATGGCGAATTAAAAATTGTTACTTTTTTTAAGGACATCTTTGATTAATGTTTGGTTAGTGCAAAATTTCTAGTTGTTTGAATGTATTTCGGACAAATAACTGACAAGTAAAAGTTTTTTTTTTATTATTATTTTCCTAAAAACTATATTTCATTTTAATAATTGGCACGACCAATACTTTTTGCAAGATATTTCAGACTTGTAATGGACAACTATCAATTTATTATTTATTTAAAAAATAAAAAATGGTTTGTACGAACTATTAGAATTTAATTTACTAATATCTCAGTCTTACTGGAGTAGTATTGGATTAATTATTTCAAAAGTACGTATTTATTTCTTTTTTACTTTTTCTTACTCATATATATATAGTAGAGAACGTATTGTTTTGGGTCAAATTTTCGAAATTGAGTTTTTGTTGTATTTACACGTTTTGAGGTCCCCTGTAGCCCTACCCCCCCCCCCCCCCCCCCAAAAAAAAAAAAAAAAAAAAAAAAATTTTTAGTGGTTGTTCTGTGCGTATGTGTATCTGTCTACGTGTGTGTTATCATCATATCTCAAAAATAAATAGTTGTATGAAGCCCAAACTAAATTCTAAATTTGTATCATTTAGACATGCTACACTAAGTTTTTTTTTTTTTTTTTTTTTTAAATCAAGCAAATGGTTCGTGTACAAGGGCATCCAAGAGAATTCAAATACTTTATGTCTATAGGCGATAATTTCTTTATAAATAATCTATCCTGTCTATTTATCTATACCGTTTATTTCCTCCTTAGAAATGATGTTCTGAAAGCGTAACCTGCCTGATATTTTACCTATCTCCTCTCCTCTTTATATTATATTATTTTTATATTTATATGTTATAGATACCTTAAACATTTGGTGGTGTCGGGTTCGAACCCAGGTCGTGTTCTTCACCCTAGCCAAGCAGGTCAGATTTTCTGTGGCTTTTTTTGTAATTCAAGTGAATACGGGCTAGGATCCTTCAGAAAGACTCCTCGATGTAACGGAGGACATCCAGCGCAAGCCCTGGTCCTTCCTGTAAACTATTGACTTTGCTTCACACACTCACACAAACACACATACACAATGAAATTTCAAGCATCAAATTCTTTTTACATCCCTTTGATATAAAACAAATTATAGAACTTAATAAAATAAATAAATAAATAAAAATAGAAAAATAGTTAACAATATGATTGTAATGTTCGTGGTATTTAATACTAACCCAAATAGTATCTTCAAAAGTGAAAACACTTTAAATGTAATTTAAAATGATAACTAAAAATAATCTTAAGCAATATATTTCTATTATTTCATCAAAACTATGAAAATATCGTCTGCTGAGTACGAAATCATAGTTCTTATTCAAACTTCTCCTCTTTTTCTTTTTCTTCTTTTTCTTTCTTCTTCTTCTTCTTCTTTTTTTTTTTTTTTTTTTTTTTTTTCATTTAAGGCAACCATTGAAGTATAATTTAATTTTTTTAAATAAAAACCAAATACTTTTAACACTTTTTTTTTACGATTTATATTTTTAAAAAAATCAGCCAGGCATAAAAGGAATTTACACCAGACAGCTTTTCTGAAAAGCACTTGGGTTACAGCAACGGGTGAAACAGTTCATCCGCTAACGTCCGCCCATCTTTTCTAAAAATCCAATGCTGATCTTTTAGTAGATATGAAACATGCATGACATAATCTTACTGTATCTAGAATCGCTCCAGATGACGCATGCGCATAATCTTTCGTTCGATATGATGTTTGATCTGATTCCCATCTTCTCTATTTAGATAATCTTTTATTTTCGGCTTTTCTCTAAGAAGCAATGAAATTTTCGGTTTTCTTAATAAGAGATGGAAAAAAAAAAAAAAAAAAATAGATTATAGGATTTCGAAGCGTATGAAATGGTATTTCTAAAAAAACTATTTATAGAATTAGCTTATTGATTCTCTTTTATTTGTTATTTTAGGAAAAGAGAAATTTAAATAACTTTAAATCAGAACTTTATGTGTAAGTAGCAAAGCCAGCAGCTTTCTGCACGCGTGCTTATTGAAACGTAGGAAATCGTATTTACATGGGACTAACATGGAAGGAAAATTATATTGCTTAAGAAAATACCTTTAATAAAATATCGATAGAATTTTATTAAAGAAAATAAATAATTTTGTTAAATTTATAATTTTGTAATGAATCATTCGCATATTTTTATATAAGGAATTTTTGTTAATTTTAAATTATTTTTATCATTTATTTTATTTTATTTAATAATTAAAATTATGAACGAAGCTATAGTGAGATGCTCTTTTATAACAGTAAAGTCACACTTAAAAAAAAAAGCAATCATTTTTTTTTCTCACAAAACTGAAATCATCATAATTCCAATTAAAAAGAAGCTTTTTTTCTTTGACGTTTCATTCTATATTTTATTTCACGAGTTTTATTTTCTTTTTCTTTCTTTTAGTATCCCCCCCCCCCCCCCCCAAAAAAAAAAAAAAAAAAAAAAAAAGAAGAAAAAAGAATATTGCGTATGTCAATGAAAAATAAAGAAAAAATAAAGAAAAAGTTAAAGAAAAATGTTCTTAAAACTGATTTTTTTTTTTTTTTATTATTATTATGATATTTACTTAAAAATGGCATAATTTTCAATTATTTGTTCGTTTTGAGATTAAAATAATGAAAATAAATGTTTATTGTGATTAAAAATGTGAAATAAAAATATTTTTTAATTAAATTTACCTACTCGAACTTTTACACCAAATCGTACAGAAAATACTCTATATGGTAAATTTCCTACTAAAATTCTTTTTATTTTTATTTATTTTTATTTTATTAAAATTCATTCAATATTTTTTTATATGTTATTTCAAACGTAACAGACTCCAAATTTTATAAAATAATGAGATATTGTTAAAAACTTTCTTGGACGAAATTTAATCAGAAATCATATTTCCAATAAATTTTCTCTTCACTCTTTTAATTCCAAGCAATTATTCAGTGTTACACACTTCTATTGTTATAAAATTTTTAATCTTACCATTGTTGGTGTGGCGTCATTTGCTTTTTACTCTTCAATTCTCTTGAATATTACCAACTTTCCCATTTGTTTCTCTAAGCATTAATTGATTGATTCTATATATTGTTACATACCTGCATTGTTAAAAATTGTTAATTCCCCCTTTTCTGCTGCAATCTCTCTTGTCTTTCACTGTTCTAATTCTTTTCATTGCTATTACAGTTTTCTGATCCTCTAACATTTAATTAGTTTGTTTTGTTCATTGTTACCCACCTCAAACAATAGAAAAAAAAAATTATTCGTCACATTGTTGCTGTAAAGTGACTTGCTTTTCATTGTTTTAATTTTTTTTTTTAGCTTTTCTTGATATTGTTTTTGATTGGATGGTTTTAATCAATGTGACATAACTCAATTATTGTAATTGTCGTCCCATTGTTGTTGGGATGATACGTGACTTCCACTGTTTTAACTGTTTTCATTGTTACTTCTGATTCTCTTGCTATAATACTTAGATGATTAATTTTATTTATTGTCCTGCACCTCTATTGTTATAAGATGTTTATTCTGCAAATTATTGCTCTGATATCACGGGTCATTAGTAATGTTAACTCTTTTGAATGTTTTAATTTTATTGTTCTAATATTTTAATGGTGATTTGTTTTAGAGTTGCATTGCATTCTATCGTCCAATTTATTTCTTGCAGTGTATTTTATTATTTTTGATTGTATAATGTAAATCGTTCTTTTAGCAATTGTCGTCTGTCCTTTAGCCACATTCTATTGCCTTACTTGTAGGTTGGAAAATTTTATTTACTTTGTATGCCATTGTTTCTTTGGTTTGGTCTATTGTTCCATTTTCAGTGCTGAGCCAACCAACCGATTGTTGAGTAGTTGATTTTGTATATTGTTACACTTTTTCATTGTTGTGTTTTATTTATTCGTCTCATTATTGCTACAACATCATTTGCTTTTAATTTTTACTTTACTTTATTTCTTTAATTATATTATTATAAAACTTGATTTGTTGTTTTCATTCATTGTTAAACACCTTTAGTATTGTGTAATTTTTATTCATCCTTCTATTTATAGAGATATGGTAGCTTAAAAAGAAAAAAAAATGCACACACACAGATATATATATATATATATATATATATATATATATATACAGTCGGTAACAAAAATGTCCGAACGCTAGCAAAAATTCCTATGTAAAAAAAGTACACTTCATACGGTTCTGTTAAATAAATCCTTATCGAATCCTGTTCTTAGACTGACTAAGAACATGATTCGACAAGGATTTATTTAACAAAAGAGTATTAATTTTACTTTTTTTACATAGGAATTTTTGCTAGTGTTCGGATACTTTTGTTACCGACTGTATATAACAAAAATATGTAAGAAGCAAACATAAAAAAAGACTATTTAATTTTACTACTTTTATACTTTATTTCGAAGTAAACTAGTTTTTCGGTTAAGCGTATTTTCCATTGCAGCATCAAATATCAAGAAGCACTGACTGCGGTTAGTATTTGGGAGGATTATGCCATCTTGGTTAGTCTTGAAAAAGATAGAGAGTGTGACTGTGTCTTGTACTCATTAATCTGTGCTGCAATGTAAAGTGCTAACTTCGTGCGCAAACCATTGTAGTACCAAAGGGAGAAACTATTTCCGACTGTGGTAGATCTAATTTGTGACCTCATATCTCCAAACTATCCTTAACAGTAACTCTTAGACCATCATCAATAACCAATTGTGCTATTATAATTCCACCTTAATCCGAATGGATACAAACTAAACTGAAAGTACAACGAAACCTTTATTTTGGGCTAGTTTTTCTTAGTTCAGAATTTTATGCTTAGGATTTAATCCTCATTTCTTTCAATCAAAGTTTCATGTACAAATTATGTCTCATTATAAAGGGTTACATTATGCGAGAGTAAATATCTTATTTTTCACTTGACTTGAACTTAAGTCCACCACATAACTGAGTGAGATTAATCTGTATATGTGTTTAATACAGGGTAGTCACATACATTTTTTCCTGTTCTTCCACTAATATTTTTCTTTCGGAATTTTTAATAGTATGTTTGCACCATTGATTAAGTACAAATTATCATATAAATATTTTGGTGGAATATCAGGGTAAAAAGGCGGGTCTGTAACCACCATGTAATAATAATCTGTGTGTAGAGAAAAGAAGTAGATGGTAAGATTTCATATTCCTAAAGTCTTATGAGAAATATGAAGTCTTATGCGCATATTTAAAGGAATTCATTCCAGCTTTGAAAAAGAAATGTTGTGTCATACCACGATTATTCAGCTAATGCACTTAAACTCAATGGATTTCAAATGAGTAATGTTGAGTTGAATAATAAAATAAAAACTATTAAATCTAGCCCTATTAACAGGGCAAGTATGAAGAAAATAATAAAATAAAACCATTAATCCTAAATTATAAATTAAAAAATAAATATTAATATTTCCTGACAGAAAACTTTCATGTAAATTTATCAATTGATAGTGACTTCAAAAGGATGCTAAGCTGAACAATATATTTCGGTACATAAAAATTTTTTTGGAAAACAAAACTATAGCTAAACAGACGCATAACAATTTTCCTTTAATAGCAATCTAATACATGCATTATAAAGATATATAAAAGAGAATTTATATTAACAAGCTTAACGAAAATCGATTAAGCCGTTTTTCGAAACACAAATTTTTGAGATTTAAAACTGACCTGCCTAATCTAAACGCCTTTCAGTTTTCCTGTAGTAATCAAGCAATACTTACGATAGGACGTCTGTAAAGAGATATATGTAGAAAATTTGAAGAAAATCATTAGAGCTGTTTTTGATATACCGAATTTCGTTACTTCTTCATATTTTACCAAACTTGGTAAACTCGTCTGTTCACCGAAAATCATCAATTACATGTGAAAAGAAATTTAAATGAAAGTTAATAGGGCGAGTATGAAGAAAATATATAGAGCCTTTTTTTTTTTTTTTTTTTTTTTTTCGAAACCCATTTACGAGACTTAAAATCAACCTACCCTTTCAGGACGCCTACCAGTTTTCTTGAAATGCATAGAAAATAACATCTAAAAAAGGGTTTATGCAACAACTTTGAAGAAAATAGAGTCGTTTTTGATATACGTACTTGGGGTTTCACTTTCGATTTTCCAATTTTCTTTAAAAGTGTGAAAAATCATCTGTACACTGGATTTGTTTTAAGTAAGAAGTTTTATCGTTTTATTTTTTTCAATTTTGGATATTTGATAACCAGAAGGTTCTCCCCACGCACACATGCACATTGACTATTCTTTGAAAATACCTCTTTGGACTCAAAAGAACTTAAACATATAAATAAAGTAAAAACTCGATAATGATTTTTTTTTTTTTTTTTTACCGCATACAATGCTTCTACTACCTGCGATAATCAGGTAATAGAATTAAAAAGAATCTATGCGCATAGCGCAATTTTATAATTAGTTCTTAAAATAAAAATAATTCAAAAAACCCATTATCTACATGATATGCATGAAACTCCTCATGTCAGTCTCAACACCCAAATATTTTCATCATAAAATAATTAAAAGTAAACTAAATATACATAAACTGTAAAAGATCATATACAAGATTATTCCTTAATTTGATATAAACAAAACACGCAATTGAGTTTTATAAATGATTAAGTTTGATTAGCACTTTGCTTATTTTTAAATTTATATATTTCTGTTATAATCCATTTTTTTTTTAATTAATTAATTAATTAATTTTTTATTTTTTACAGATATTAAATAATTTTGTATTGAAATATTTGGTGTGATTTAATGTATTATATTTTTTTATATTCAAAAACGTAACTAAAAAAAAAAAAAACTTGGACTTAATGGGTTAAGCAATGCTCCAAAAAAGTACGTTATCTATACTACTACACTACATAGTTAAAAATAATTAAAATTCATATGCAATATTTGTATTTATTTAGTTATAAAGAATAAAAATATGAATAAGAAGAAACAAAAATGCTCATGCAAAATAAAGACTTATCTCGTTCTAGTATATCACATTTCCATTAATTCTATATTAAAGGATATGGCCACTCGATGATGAAACGTGTGATCCTGCGGACGATATTCCTCTCACTAAAGAGGAAAAGGGAACTGGGCCCTTTCCCGTGAGGGACCGGTTTCCCTTTTTTCTTGGCCATGCTGGGTGGGGCCCTCAACCTCGACTGAGCATAGCTGGACGGCTGCGGGCTCGGATTCGCTGCTGGGGCGGCGGCAACGGCGGGAGTGCTTTTACTGGCTGCCTCCTCTTCCGCAGCACTTCTCTTCGCTGTTAACCTTCAAAGAGAAAAAGAAAAATACTTTCATATAAGCTTTGGAATAAATATATATGCAGCAATTATATGAAAATATCTATATACAAAATCGTGAAATCAGTATATTACACAATTTAGCCTAAAAAATAATAAATATACCATCAATATTCTTTTTTTAAGATTATTGAAAGATAAACAGTTTCACTGTCCGTGTTACTAATATGTTTTCTTATTTAATTTTAGATGGGATATAAAGTGTTATTTTATTGGTACAAACGTATAATGGTTTTAAGTCTTAAAATTTTGTTGACTGATTGAGATGTTATATCGAATAGAAATGAACATAAACTTTGAAATAGAATATTTGTTAAGACTCTTGTTTGTCATTTTGTTTTTAATATTTGCTTTTATAATCATTAAAGTATTTATGACTCATTTTTAAATTATATTTTTGCTGTAATTCGAACGCAAAAAGAGCCCAGTAGCGGCTGATAGGTTCTGCGCTGACAGCTGGTAGACGTGAGGTGCCGGTTTCGATTCCAGGGCGCGCTCGTTGGCCTAGTTGTTCGGAGTTCTCCGTGATTTTTCCAAGAACTGCGTAAATACGGGCTAGGACTACTTAGAAAGATCCCCATGGAGGGCACTCCTCCTGAGGCCTAGGAACCGAGTGCAGTCAATCGGCCTTAATCCCCACAACCGAACCCGAACGAAGAAAAAAAAAAAAAAAAAAAGAAAGAAAGAAAATAAGAATGAATATTTAAATTTGTGAAATATTTTTTCTGCATACCAAGCAAATACTTAAGAATATAGAAAATCTAAATATTAAAAAACGCATAATTTATATATATATATATATAAGCAATGGCATGAAAAGGTAAGTGGCCATATATAAAACCTAATACAGGAAATAAACATAAAAAACACCAAAGGCACGTGCGTAGTTGAAATTGTCGATCTTTGGTCATACTAGACCGGGAGACTTATCCTTGCCGACATACAAAATCCATATATATATATATATATATTTTTTTTTTTTTTTTTTAAAGGCTTTTTATAGAATTATTCATTAATGAATGTTTACTTCCTCACTCAGAAAACTCACAACTGTTAAATTTAAATACTTTTCCTAACAACTGATTTTTTAAATTTTCAATATTTAAAATTTTTAGTGTAAAAAAAAAAAAAAAAAAAAAAAGAAAAAAAAAAGAAGCGATAAATCAATTAAGTACACTTTCTTAATTTTTTAGCTCTTAAGTAAAATACAGAAAATTATTATTATTTTGATTTAATTTTTTATTGAAAATGAGAACGCATTTAAAAATTGTAACTTTCCTAAATGTGAAAATAGAATTTAAAATAAATAAAATCATACTTTTAAAAAATTAAAGAACACGCTTTTATTGAAATGTGAACTAAAAACACAAAATATCTACCTTTATAGTATTACAATGTAGGGTAGGAGAAAGTCGTGTGAGTGACACACGACTTTCACACTTTTAAATATTTGCACACTTTTAAATCTTTGATAAAAAAAAATAACAGTTGATTAATTGTTGCCACTCGACGTTATGCTAATACGGCTAAATTATGCGCCACATAAGATAGAGTTTTATACTTATGGGTTTTTTTTATTTGCCCCTAGAACCTACCCCTGAGGAGATAGGAGCCTGGAAACACTTGTATATAGTATTGTCATCGATGATAAAGTCGTGTGCGAAATTTCAGGTCAGTGGAAAGAACAGAAGTGACCAAAAATTGAATTGCAAGATTCCGTTACATACATTAATAGTTACATCATATCAAGTTAATAAAAGCATGTTAAATAAATAATTTAGAATTAAACAAAAACCATTTTTAAAAAATCTCCCATGACTGGGTTTGAACGTTAGACCTTTAGGTTCGTAGCCCGGAGCTTTACCTCACAGCCACAGCGTTCACGTACGGAAAGTCTTTTTTTTTACAGTATAGATTTTTTGTTTGCTTCCAGAGCGGTTACACACATACATGCAGGTGAAGCTAATAAATGCGTGTTAAAAAGTTTGAAAGACATGCTTTTATTTAAAAGTAAACTAAAAACTCTAATTCAGCGGATGTTGATAATATATATGCATGTAAAACTTCAGCTCATTCGGATGATAGGAAGTATGTTAAAATTCGCAAACAAATTTTAACCTGAAGTTGTGCGCCGAGACTTTTGACCACTCTTCTTTCCTAAGTCCGTGCTTGAGGAAGAACTGTCGTCGGAAAGATACATGTTTGCAAAAGTTCTGCTCAATCGGATGATAGGAAGTCGGTTAAAATTCGAAAACGAATTTTGACCTGAAGTTGTGCGCCGAGACCCTCATCACCCTTTTTTCCCCTAAGTCCGTGCTTGAGCAAGAAATGTCGTTGGAATGATACATGTTTGCAAAAGTTCAGCTCAATCGGATGGTTGAAAATCGGTTAAAATTCGAAAACGAATTTTGACCTGAAGTTGTGCGCCGAGACCCTGACCACCCTTCTTTTCCTAAGTCCGTTCTTGAGCAAGAACTGTCGTTGGAATGATACATGTTTGCAAAAGTTCAGCTCAATCGGATGGTAGGAAGTCGATTAAAATTCGAAAACGAATTTTGAACTGCCCATTGTCGCCCATCTCTAAGTTCGCTGCTACTTGAGCATGTATTATATTAGGAGTTATACCAGTATGCAAAATTTCAATTCAGTCGTATGATATGAATTAATTGAAAATTAAATTTTTAGATTCGAGTCACGCTTATAAAAAAAACAACATCAACATAGCAAGTTAATTAAAAGCGTGTAATAAAAGTACATCTGGTAATGAGAAAGTTTGTAAACAAATACCTCCGTAGGATAACATGAGCTTTGGCTGTCGGCAAAGATAGGTATTGTACTTTAAGTAGATTTCGAACCACTACGAATTTTCATGTCTGTATCGGAATTCAAATCTAGCACGTGCAACCTGAATGCTAATTAATGGGCTACTAAATGAGCATAATGTGAAATTTAAACGTTCTAAATTATTTCAAAAACATAAAGAAACGCATTTTGCATACCCAATGGAGCGTACCGTAAACAAACAAAGAACAAAAAAAAAGTTTTTTGTAGAAAAATAAGAGGGTGGAGAGGTAAAGAGTTTTTAATATGACACGCGTTTTCTTCGAATAACTAAGAATGTTTCATAACTGTTTTCTATGTATAATAAGGCAGTTGGTAAAACATTTGGGAATTTTTTTCAGATCTTCGAGTATTCACTAAATAATGAAAGGCGTTGGTTTCCCTATAATAATTCTCGTGAGCATACCACAAAAATAATAATTTTAAAAATATTTTTCCTTTATTAATAATAGAGTTGACATTATAATCGAAGCTATAGTTAATTTAAGGGAAAAATTTTCATTGCTTATATAAACCAACTGTACACTTTTTAATCACTGACCAAAAAAGGGGGTTCCTATCAGTTTGAAGCCTTTGTCTATCTGTGAATACCTATGCGTTTTTATGCATGTCTATGGCACTGTAGCTCTTAAATAAATAGATCGATTTCACTGCTTCATTGGGATTGTTCTCAGCCGTATTTGATGAAAATCTATTTGATTTTTTTTTTTTTTTTTAATTAATCAAAATATGATTATTTATAGTATTGTTAATTTTAAATTTAAACGAATTTCTGAATATTCATTGAAGTAAACTTCTTATATAAGTTATAAGATAAATTGCAATTGTTTTACAGTTATTATATTAAAATATGTGCTTAATAGTTTATGTACATATATTTCACTTTCTTTCACAAAAAAAAAAAAAAAAAAAAAAAGAAAAAAAATAATGTTGTACAAACATATTTTTTTAAATATCCTTTGACTTGCACATTTTGAAATATTTATTTTTTTAAATCCATGTATCGTGTTTTAAATGAAACAACACATCTAAATAACAACTTAATGAAACGACAATTCTGACCCGGAATGCACATAACAGAAAAGTAAATCTTATATTCCTTTAATCCAAATAATAGGGAAAAAAAAGGACTTTATAAAAACGTTTAAGTTAAAAATCACAAAACGGCTTAAAATAGAATACGGAAACCCAATACGAGACGGGAAAAGAAAATGTGGACTTTAAAGATTAAGTATAAATAAGAAAGAAAAAAGTCACCAAAAGAAAGATGTTGAAAAAGATTGAAATGTAATCTCTTAAAGAAATATAAATAGAGGAATAAAATAGATTTATATAAATTGCTTTATGTATGTGGATTTCTTTTCTTTTTCTTTTCTTTTCTTTTTTTTTTTGTAAATATAAATTCAAAGGTCTAAGTATGATTTACAGGAATTTTAATTCTCAGAGATTTTTTTAAGAAAAAATTATGTATTGTATTGGGTTGTTCGATAAATAATGTCGTTTTTTAAAACCTTCGCTTCTAAAAAACCAAGGCTTCTTCGAACGTGGATTTTTTCAACTTATCGAAAGATGGAAAAAGCTCCTCCAACAAAATGGCCAATATATCATCGATTAATGTTTGTTGATAATATAAATAAATTCACTTTGAAAAACATGAAAAAAAAAACGACATTATTTATCGAACAACCCAATACATTACATACATTAATTTCCTAAATTAAACAATTCAATTTAATTTCAATGATAATAATAATAAACGAGTTAAAAATAATGTTAAAAAATATATGAGGCTATAAATAAAATTTGTATAAGCAAGTTTTTTAATAAAACATTTTGTTAAAAAAAAAAAAAAAATCAAAATTAAATTATTAGAATTTTTTCAAACACGCTCTTATTTTAACTCTTTAAATCTCAATATTTTTATATATAACACTTTTTTAAATATGCCAACTTCAGAGTTAACTGAGGAAAGTTAACATCCTGAATTTTTATTTTGTATTGATTACATAAAATATTTGACAATTTTATGACTCACCTAATAGGCTACCCGCCCCGTTCCGTCCTATACATTTAACTTATTCTAATTTATTAATTTATTTTATTGGCGTCAATTTTGTAGTTTAGTTTTCATGCAATTCAATACTATTTCCAATGAAACGATCCACAAAACGCAAATTTATGTGAAATGTCGCTCAATTTTGACATGTTGATAAAATCTTAAATTTAGAATAACTTAAGAAATTTTCAAATTACAATATTTGCAGTCAGTGATGTTTAATCCTGTTTCATAAATTTCATTTTAAAAGTGGTGTGATATCTTTATCATGAAAATATCCTTCAAAATGAACGTTAAAGCAAAATTTTGCTCTATTTTGCCATGTTAAGTACATCGTAAATTTCGGATGACTTACGAAAATTTTAAATTAGCAGTAAATTTCGAATAACTTACGAAATTTTTAAATTAGAAATAAATTTCGAATAACTTACGAAATTTTTAAATTAGAAATAAATTTCGAATAACTTACGAAATTTTTAAATTAGAATATTCATAGCCACTGATGTTCATGCCAGTATCCCGAACGATACTTTAAAAGTGGTCTGATATTTCTACTATGAAAATATCCCTAAAAATGGACGTTTATGTCAAATTTTGCCCTATTCTGCCATGTTAAGAAAATCGTAAATTTAAAAAAACTTATGAAGTTTTCAAAGTTGAATTTTCGTAATCAATTATATTCATTCCCGCATTAGAATTGATATTTTAAAGCTTGTCTGACATAGTTACAGTAAAAATATTCCTTTTAACGCCCGTTTAAGCAAAAGTTTAAAAAAAAATTTCTATAATTCATTTGAATGTAAGAAAACTCTCCGATATTTAATTCAGAAATTAAGGAGAAACAGTTTGTTTCTGATATTAAAGTTGAGTGAAACCTGGCGACGTTTCAAAGATACAAATTGCGCTTTAGTGAAATGTAGAGGTATAGGACTAATGAACAACATTATGGGTGAAAATAATGCAGATATTATAATTCCTAGGCTTTTTAAAGTAATGAAAATGTCCAGTAAAAATCCAATTTTTCACTGCTAATCTTATCACATAGAAGCTGTTAATAAAAAAACCGTTTGGTTTTTGCTCTTTACGACATACAATGATGAAATATGTAATCGTTTATTTACGAATCGCATGCAGAAAAATCATGTGTAGTATTATAATTGTTTATTTAAAAAAAAATGAAAAGTAAGAATAAAGCACTACGAAAAAAATTTAATTGTATGCTTTTCATAGCTGTGAAAGATTTTTAAGCAAAGAGCTATTGCTTAAAGTCTTCCGCCAGACCTTGTCACTGTTGTTGAAAAATCCGCTAGCATAAAATTTTACTAATCAGAAATACAAATTTTATTAATCAGAAAACAATTTGCTTTTTATTTAAAAAAAGCATCGGAGAGTACTAGTGTCTAAAATTATTTAGCAAAAAAGCCTTCGTATAAACACCATAAATTGTTAAAAAAAAAAAACTTGCAACAAATTTTTCGGGTTGAAATAAGATTGTGGCTTCCATTGTTGCTTTTTGCAATTTATGTTTTTCATCTAAAGTTTTTTTTTTTTTTTTTTTTTACATGTTAATTTGTTTTTCTTCTCTCGCTTTCTCTTTTTTTAATATAATATTTAAATTTTTGTGCTAAATTATAATAGTTTAATCTTCTTAGATATCGTTATAAGATTTTCATCATAAAAACTTAGATTATTATTAATGAAATATACTTACAAAAAGCTTGCATGAAAAAATTTAATATTAAAAAAAGTAGTATTTCACTTGGAGAGAAAAGAAATTTAACATAATTAAAAATAAAGAGCAAAATACTTATTACAAAGAGCAGTGTACTCTTAAGGTAAAACCAACAGATAAAATGTTAGAATCCTAAGCCTGGGAATACAAAAAGCAATTATATTCTGATATTTTAAACCATAAAAGTTATCAGAATATATATATATATATATATAATGCTACGTGCATATAAAAATCTAATAAAATTTCAGCTTATTTATTTATATATACATAATAGCTTTTAGATATTTCATAAACATTGTTCCTTTGATTAATCAGAAACATTTCATATTCATTTTTGTAATGCAAATCTTCATTTTTATATTGTTATGCATAGTAAAAACGTTGAATCTTTTAATATTTATAAATAAATTCAATCATTTTAACATATTATATTTTCTTAATTTAAAAATATATAATATATGTAATTATGCAGAAGAAATATTATTATTAGAATATTTACCACATTTACTTTTTTATCCTTTCCCCAAAAGTTTCTTTCGCATAAAGTAGAAATTTATTAGAGTCTGGATAAATAAATGAACATGGATGAGAAATTGATACGAATACATATAACGACTTTTTAATATTATATACATATGTATATACATAGGAAAATTATGCTTGTTATTGCAGCATAATTACCAACCATGAACATTATGCAAATTAAATAAAATTATGCAGAAAACTGCATCATTAAAAAGATAGCTTATTAGTTCTAAAACAATGATTATACTTACATGATATTAAATATCAAATATTTAAAATTTCGAAATTTCCGTTAGCTTTTTTTTTTTTTTTTTTCATTTTCTTTTTTACAACAGTCAAATATTTATCTTTTACAAAAGAAATATTTTTTTTTTCTTTTGACTACATAATTAACGTTAAAATTGCCGAAAATGAATTTTGCATAGGGAATAAAACAACATATAAAACCATCAATATAAAACTTAAATTTAATTTCTACATAAACAAACGTATGAGCTTAAAAAAAAATTGTTTGGAGTCCTTTTTTTTAAAAATATTTTTCCATTCATATATTCAAATTTTTTTGTTAAAATATTTTTTTTTCTTATTTTAGAAATGCATTTTCTTGTAAGAAAAACATTTCACGTTCTGTAAAACGGAATAAAATTGGAAGATAAATATTAGTCTAAGAATTTCGTTAAAGAAAAATCTTTTAGTACGTTTAAGGATTTTATGAAAGAGGTCACATTTTCATAGAGGGGTAAAAATCAATAAAATTCTCTTTTATTATGTTATTGAGTTTATGGGTGTATTGTGCAAAATATAGAATATAAAACATTGAGAAATAATAACAATTCGCCTATAATTGATCGTGAAACATATTTTCTTAAAATAAAATGATTTCACGCTTTCAAAAAAGAACATCAATTATACAAAAAAAGAAAAAAAGAAAAAAAAAACCCCACAATATTTAAACATATATAACAAATTTAACACATGCATCAATATGGTCCTTTATTTAAAAATAAAGACTTCTTTACACCCCATAAAATAAAGGGAAAAATAACCAGTTTCGAAAAAACGTGGCCTTTCTTCTTCAGATGCAAAAATCAAGTGCTACTACTTTCGTGGCAAAAGCAAGATAGGCCACGTACTTTCGAAACCGGTAGTGCTTCCCTTTATTTTATGGTTTTTGTGTCTAAATACACTGCTCGGCATGAAAATTGCCCCTGACACCATTTCAGCATATTCATACGTAATATGACCTCCTGAATCCGAATATGAAACCCATTTTGCCCTACCATCCACAATTTTTTAGTCATGGCCCCCTATTTTTATCCTTTTTCGAAGATTTTATGGCTATAAATTTGATTTTCAGGAGAGGGAGGATTATTTTAACCGTTAAATATCTTCTGAGGGGCTACAGAGTTGGAAAATTCTAAAACATGGACATTTGCAACAAGGGAAAAATTTTGGGGGTGATTTGTCACTGAAATTTTGCATTACATATCTTATATATTTTTTAATCTGTTACTAATGTTATTTTTTAAACTTTATATATTTTTTGTTTTTAAGTGTTAAATTATTTTTCATTCTTCAAATGAAATTCATAGTCATAAAATTATCGAACAGGGAAATAAATTGAAGGAGGGGTTGGTGTATCTAGAAAACGGTGGGTGACTGGGCAAAATGGGAGTCATATTCGGATTCAGTAGGTCATTTTACATAAGAATGAGCAAGAATGATATCATATCTCGATTTTTTTTTTTTTTTTTTTTTTTTGCAGAGCAGTGATATTTATTGTACACCAGTTCTTTAATTTATAATTGTTATTCTACGTTTTAGGTTATAATATGTAAATTTGAAAAAAAATTATTACATGTACATTTGAGCAAACTGTTTCAATTTTAACATATGTTGCGAAGCAAACATAAAAAAAAAAAAAAAAAAAAAAAAAAAAAAAAAATGTTTCTCCTTTTTGCAAGAAAAGCGAGTTAGTAACGTTTCATTTACAGTTGGTGATATATAAGGCAATAGATATAGTAATAAATTTGAAGAGAAAACTATGTTTTGTAAGTTTAGGAAAAAGTTTAGGAAAATGTCCATAAACATCATTGAAGAGTTTTATATTTCTTAATAAAGATCTAAATGTAGACGTTTTCGGTGCACTGAATAAACATATATTTTGCAAGACACAAGCCATTAAAAAAACTTTAAGGTCAACTGATTACCCAAGGGCCTTAAGCCTGGGGTGGATAGCCTCTGTGAGGTTTTTCTAAGAGTTTCTAGCCTGTATCTACGGGAGTTTCGAAGAAAACCGCGAAAAACTTCATACGACTATATGGACAAGTGTGACCCGGGTTCGAAAACGGGTTCACTTTCCAAATTTGTTTTGTTCTAAGATAAATTATGAAAAAAAAAAAAAAAAAAACTAAAAAATACTCTTTCATTATAGAAAACAGCTTATTATGCTTATTATATACTATAGAATAAAATATACTTGGGGTATAAAAATGTCCCAGCGCGTTCTAGTAAGCTGTTATTTTTCCACCTGTATATAAATTTGTAATTTAATAAATAAATAAATAAAAATAAAAAGTAAAAAAAGCACAAAGTGATATCTGAGATTTAACTCGAATATAAATTTCCATTTTAAAATAGCTTTAATTAAAACATCAAAGTTTAAGCCTTCGAATAATTTTCTTAATTTTTTAAAATAGCGCAAATTTTCATCTTTTTTTTATTGAAATTTTCTACAATTTTGAACCTATGTCTTAAAATTATTTAAAATAATTTAAACTAAAACGATGAATTTTTTCTTTGTCTCTATTATTAATTTAAATTTTTAATAATGTTTTTTTGATATGCTTAAAACAAAGAATAATGAACAAAGTATGGAAAAAAAAAACATTTTATTGATTTTATTTGATTATTTAGTTTTAAATATTTTTGTATGAAATAATTGCACGAAAAATATTATTTTTCGCCCTTGCTCATTTTGTCTCAGATATGTTAATATAAAAGTACTTCTTAATGGAAATTCTTTCAGAAATTGAATAATCGTCCCATAAGGCTGGAAGGAGTAAACTAGAATTTTTTTTAATATTTACCAAAAAAAAAAAAAAAAAAAAAAAAAATTTTTTTTTAAATAATTAAAGTATTTACATTGTTTTATAGCGATATCTATAATATAATAGCGTAAGATGATTCATTCATTAATAAATTTTGAAATGAAGTACTTCTTTTAATAGACTTTTATGGAAATTAAACAAAAAAAAACTGCATATATTTTAATTAATTATATTTTTCTTTTGGCAAAAAATATATTTTTTATTTAATATTTAAAAAATAAATAAATACATAAATAAATCGTTCTATATGCACACACACAAAATAAATTATGTATAAGAAGAATTAAATTTCTCAGAAATAGGTCTTACCTCCAACAGGCGTATAGATCTCCATTATCAGATATCCTATATAATCTTCCAAAAAGAAAATCCTATGCGCATCTTAACCGCATTAAAAAACAAAATCCCTATAAAAATATTTCTATATATGCCTACGTTTCTTTTATCCCTTACATCGCACTATTTCTTTATGCTTATTATTCAAACTAACTTATTCTACAAAGATACATTCCGAGAGAACCCCACTAAGACACTGCACCAGAGCCCCTCACTGTCTTCAGAAAATAACTACACTTATTCCACGAGGTTATGTTCTGAAAATATTCTTCGATCTGTTGTTAGTAGCGCTAGGTGGCGTGACAATCAGGTCACGGAATTTTACTGTATATGGGCTTTTCCCCAGCACAATGTATTATCTAGATCTCTTTTCAGACAACTAGGACATTTTCTTCATGAGATATTATGATAATTATAATTGATTTTAAGGGGGGAATACTGCCATTTTGGGTAAAAACTTTTTTGAATGAAATTACATAATAGCTGGGTATGTCATATACAGTAACTAGCAATAAAATAAATTTTTATTTCTTTTTAGTATTTTAGTAAACATTTATTTTTCGCCTTTTAAGTTATAAGTAAATGTACATTTCAATGGATTTAATATCGTGAGTTATTTTTGAAAATATTTAACTATCATTTTAATTCATGGAACGTTTTCATAATAATCTCGTATAAATAAGATTAGTATTGTGGATGTCACTAGACACTCATTCATTACACATTGAGATTTATTAGATCAGAATTTACACTTTACAGTACATTTCACACAATTATGAACATTTATGTCTCAACCAGAACTCGAGCCCGGCACATGGGAACAGAAGGCTAGAGTGTTAACCATTCTCCTACGAGATGGGCTTGCATGCAAGTGGGACAAAATTTATTATTAAATAAAGTAGTAATTTTGTCAATCACCCTTTAGAAAAAATTGTGTGACATAAAAAAAAAAAAATGAAGGTGACAATATTACAATTATTAAAGAAAGAATGAAACGGCTTAATTTGTGATAATAAAAATTTATACTACAGGAAATAAAAATAAATCAGCGTGTCGTTATTGCATTTTTACTCATAAATATCTTTTTTCGGTGATTTAAAGTGAATAAATTATGTTTGAAAATATCCGTTCAACAAAAATTGCCTATAAAGAGGAGAAAACTTTATTAGTGAAAGGAAGGAATAAGTTTGTAAATACCCCCAACCTCCTTTTTCTTCTTTTTTTAACTTTCTCTTATCCGTACTTACGGCAAAGAAAGTATTTTAGTTGGGTCAAATTTTCGAAATTGAGTTTTTATTACATTTACACTTTTTGAGGTCTCCTGAATCCGAAAATTAGGTTTTCAGCTTTTGGTCTGTGTGTATGTCTCTTTCACACTTTCTCCCTGTGTGCGTGTGTGTGTTATATCTCTGTGTGTGTGCAGAATATCTCAATAAGAAATAGAAGCAATAAGTTGAAACTATTTATTATAAATTTGTATCATATAGGGATGCTACACTAAGTTTTTCTTTGAGATTAATAAAATAGTTCGTGTACACGGTCACCAAGAGAATTCAAATACATTACATCTATAGGCGGAATGGTTTACAGGTACAGTTTAATATCTAAAATTTAAAAACTGAAGTGAACGTATTTTTTTTATATGCATAAAAGTATGTTTCGTGTATCATATGGTATGAAAATCATTCACCATTCGTTTACAAGGCTACCCAAAAGACTAAAAAAGAGTTGGACTATACTTGGAAATCGCCGGAAGTATATTTCAGGTTGCGCTGTGTGTTATTAATATTAGACTTTCTTTAAGTACACACTATGGCGTGTACATAATCTATAAAAGATATACAGTTTTTTTTTTCTTTTTACCATGTATAGTAAAACTGCTCATTAATAAAAATTACTTCCTCATACCCATACGGTAAATAAGGTATTTTTATGTTAAATATTCAGTGCTTGTTTTTTACGTAATTACGCATTTTGAGGTTTTTTGTTACAAGTAAGTTACACACTTTTAGTTACAAGTAATTAAATTAGTTTATTTCATGGAATTAAAGAAAATGAGTTATGATTTAAAATAACAGAGTTAATTTCATGTTAAATACAAGTACATTTTATTACTGGAAATAATAGTAGTCATATATATATATATATATGCACATACATATATAGGGCGTTTTAGAACTCTTGCTAAAAAAATTAAGGGATAATAGTACACATGTAAATTATTTACCATTATTTACCATATTTACCATGTATAGTAAAACTGCTCATTAATAAAAATTACTTCCTCATACCCATACGGTAAATAAGGTATTTTTATGTTAAATATTCAGTGCTTGTTTTTTACGTAATTACGCATTTTGAGGTTTTTTGTTACAAGTAAATTACACACTTTTAGTTACAAGTAATTAAATTAGTTTATTTCATGGAATTAAAGCAAATGAGTTATGATTTAAAATAACAGAGTTAATTTCATGTTAAATACAAGTACATTTTATTACTGGAAATAATAGTAGTCATATATGAAGTATCCTGTTTCTCTCCCCTTACTTGGCTTTCCCATGACTCAGAACCCTAGCTATTTGATTTCTCTTTGCCGTTCCTGAAATCCAAGGCAGTTTAGTTTCTGTTTGCTGATCATGTGACGGAGCGCCAGCGCTTGAGAGGAAATACGTGCTCATGACGTGAATGACGTCTTTCCGGAACGCGCGCCTGCTAAGAGAGCGCTGAAGGAACGACATTCAGTTTTCGACGGGATGTTCAGACGGAACGTAATAACTGTATTCGATGACTTGTTTTCTTTTGAGTTTTCGACGAAGCGTGCACACTAGACGGGTGCAACTACTTCGACGGACATTACCAAAGTAACATTCGATAATGCTTATTAGCATTCCTGTACATATGTAAATTACAATTTAATCTTTTATTAAATTTATAATTAGTAAATAAGTATTAGTTTTGTTTAACGCCTACAAAAGTGTGCCATCCCACAAGTTCAGAAGTGGGATAAAGAATAAAATCTACGGGATCAAGAATAAAATCTACGGGATAAAGAATAAAATCTACTGGATAAATAATAAAATCTACTGGATAAAGAATAAAATCTACTGGATAAAGAATAAAATCTACTTCATGAACGGATAGAACGCGAATTTTAATTTTGATTTAAAGTTTGGATAGAACGCGAATTTTAATTCTAAAGTGAATTTTGATTTTAACGTGAATTTTCGAGAAACACGAACTTTAAAAAACAAACTTTATATAAACTTTTATAGACTGAACTTTTAATTGATTTTAAGACTGTGATTGAACTGTGTGTCTACGGTGTTGAATCACACTGAAGCTTCTGTACGGAGTTGTTTTTCTATTCTGCAATTTATAGTGGATAATAAATTACGTAAAGTGTGTCCTGTGGATGCTACGGAATAGCTACGGATCGTCTGGATAAAGGTCTGAACAAGAGAAAGATGTTCTTCAAGGTTCTCGAGGATCGACTAAATGGGAATTTTAAATAAAATTTAAAACAACAGCTGTTTCGACTCTACAAAGGTACGTACACTTTATCTTCTTATAAAATGGTATCTCTAGGGGATATTCCTAAAATTGGCAATGCACTGAAGATAGAGAACTATAGTAAAATTAAAATTCTGCATCGGTTTTTATTCGATGAGATCGGCGATCGTAAGAACAGATGCAGAATAAGAAAGTTTCAAGGATTCACTTTCGCTATAGGCGACGAAAAATACCTTGAAAAGCAAAAAATAATTGATAAAAATTTTTCATTAAATGAATTGATTACTATTAGTAATGTATTAAATGTCCCTTTTGATGGGAGCAAAAATGAACTAAGAGACAGATTATTGTTACATTTGTGTGACACGGAGTTGTTGAAACAAGAATGTTCCGAGAACAATTCAGATGAGGAAGATTCGGAAAACGAATCGAACAGTGAATCCGAAAGTAGTGGCGATAATGATATTGAAAAAACTGACTCCTCTGTGCAATGCCATATCAGTAAAAATAAATGTTATGATTATTATAATGATAGTGACAATGTTATTGATGATCATAATAAGGGTAAAAAAAGTATAAATTATAGTAATAATGTGAATAATGGATCACTTGGTGCAATTTCTTTCAATGATTTTGAAAATTCTATGTTAAAATTTAGCGGCGAGCCGCATGAGAACATAATTGAATTCTTAAATGAATTTGAAGAGTTAGCTGAAATGTTTAACCTAAACGAATTACAAAAAATAATTTTCTGTAAAAGGTCTTTGAGCGGAAATGCTCTGTTATTTGTAAAATCCGAAAAAGGATTATTAACGTATAAGAAACTAAAAAATGCACTTATTGAAGAGTTTAAATTAGAAATTAATTCTGCCTCTTTACACGAAATTTTGTGTAAAAAGAAAATGAAGCCAAATGAAACAGTTATAGAGTATTTCTTTAAAATGCGCGAACTAGCAAAAAACGGGCACATTGAAGATGCCGCGTTGATGCATTACGTGATCCAAGGAATAAACGATAAAAGTGAAAATAAACTAATTTTGTATGGGGCTAAAAATATTCGTGAATTTAAAGAGAAAATAAAATTGTATGAAATGTATAAACGTGATAGTGAAAAGGTTAGACATAAATTTGATAGAATTGAGCTCAACACAAAACCGAAGCACGCAGCCCATAATGTATATGAAAAATTTAGTCCTAGAAATGAAGTAAATAATAAATTGTGTTATAATTGTGGTGAAAAAAATCACTTATCTAGAGATTGCCCTCATAAGGCCAAAGGCCTAAAGTGTTTTACGTGCAAGCAGTACGGGCATAAAAGTTCGGAGTGTCCAGGTTCAAAACCAGAAGTTGATGCACTGTGTATTAATGTAAATCAAAACATGAGTAAAATTATACAAGTAAATGATGTAAATTTTATTGGAATTATTGATACAGGAAGTGAAGCAACATTGTTGCGTAAAAGTTCTTTTGACAAATTAAATGTAAAAAAATTAAATACTATGAGTACCACTTTGAAGGGTATCGGGAAAAGTTCCGTAAAGCCGTTAGGCTCATTTGATGTAGATTTGAAAGTTGATAATTTTGAAAGTAAAACTAATGTGTATGTTGTAAACAATGATGTAATACCATATGACGTAATCATCGGGTTGAATGTACTGATGGTGGGTGAGACGATAATAAATGAAAATGGTATTTTTATGAAAAACAAATCTAGTTCCCTCGAGGTAAATTTAGTAACAGTTCTTCCAATAGATAAATATCAAAATGAAGTTAAAACAAATATTGCTGTTGACGCCCCCATTAACATTGAAAGTAAAATTTCTGAGAAATCCCCAGAAATAAATAAAACATTAAATAGTGTTGAAAAGTGTAAAAACAAAACCCCTCAAGCTGTTATGTTCAAAAAATCATTAGAATCTTCCAAAAAAGATGTAAGTGAAAGTAATGACGATGACGAAAGTGATGACGGTAAGAAAATGGTTTTAAAGGACGATAATAGTGAAGATGATGACAGTGAGGAAGAGGTGGAGCCTCAACGAAAGAAACAAAATCAGATGAACATTTCCCAAATGAAATCGCAAAATCAAGAAAACACTCCTTCAAAGAAAGACGAAAAACGAATCCTACATGAAAAAATTTCACAGTTAGCCGAAGAGTTGAAAAAATTAAAAGAAAAAGTTGACGAGAATTCCGAACTCCTTAAAAGGAAGAAATCCAGAAAAAAGCCATCGACGATAGATTCCATCGAGTGTAAAAGACAGAATATGCCTAAAAAAGAGACTGCCAGTGTCAATTTAGGAAAGTTGTTCATTCCATCACTTCCATTGACAACCACGATTGGTGAAATAGCCATATTATTTCCCAAAGCTATACAAATAAAATTAGAAGTTTTTCCTACATATAAGACTGCCATTATAGACTTTTCGACTGAACTTGATGCAACAGAGGCCTTAAAAGGCATTAAGACTGAAAATGATCGATTGGAGGGTCTCGAGTTCGAGTCCCAAAATAATTTTGAACCCCAAAGTAAAGATTTAAGTGCACATGATAAAAAACAACTTTCTAGAGTCAGAAAGAAAAATAGATTGAAATGCAAGTTGAGTAAACAACCACCAAAAACTGGTGAACTAAGCGACCAAGTTGCCGTAAAACCAAAACTGATGTACTTTTGTAACTGTACGACTGTAAAAATTAAAAATGATAATATTGATGAAAAAGTTAGAAATGGATGCCATGAAGGCTCCTATTACACATCTGCAAAAGCTGAATTCCTCAAATGGGGAATAACTTAAAAACAAAAATTTTTGAAGATTTGTAAAAATTTGTAAATAAGTCTGTTTTTATTTTGTGTTGCTTTTGTGTTTGTTTGTTTTTTTTGTTTGTATCTTTTCAGTGTGATCGCCTGGAGGTCCAGTCGAGGAAGGATGGCCGAGTGAAGTATCCTGTTTCTCTCCCCTTACTTGGCTTTCCCATGACTCAGAACCCTAGCTATTTGATTTCTCTTTGCCGTTCCTGAAATCCAAGGCAGTTTAGTTTCTGTTTGCTGATCATGTGACGGAGCGCCAGCGCTTGAGAGGAAATACGTGCTCATGACGTGAATGACGTCTTTCCGGAACGCGCGCCTGCTAAGAGAGCGCTGAAGGAACGACATTCAGTTTTCGACGGGATGTTCAGACGGAACGTAATAACTGTATTCGATGACTTGTTTTCTTTTGAGTTTTCGACGAAGCGTGCACACTAGACGGGTGCAACTACTTCGACGGACATTACCAAAGTAACATTCGATAATGCTTATTAGCATTCCTGTACATATGTAAATTACAATTTAATCTTTTATTAAATTTATAATTAGTAAATAAGTATTAGTTTTGTTTACCGCCTACAAAAGTGTGCCATCCCACATATATATATATATATATGCACATACATATATAGGGCGTTTTAGAACTCTTGCTAAAAAAATTAAGGGATAATAGTACACATGTAAATTATTTAAATGAATTTAAATTTTCGTCATACAATGTATGATTACAAAACAAGTAGTGAACCGCTAGGTGACACTTCAGATTAAATGCTGTAAAGGAAACGCTTTTCGATTTTAATAAGTCATTTTTTTTTGTTTCAGCAACTGCTTCATTTCAAATTATCGCAGCTCCTGTGATAGTGGTTCACCGCTTGCGTTTATTGATAACACAAATACATCAGACATGTATGCTTCACTCAAATAAAGACAGATAGCACATGACAGAATCACAATAGTATTAGAAAAACACCCAGGGCCAGCGCGGGAATCGAACCCGCTCTCCTACGCTCGAAGGCGGTTAGCAGTGTGGTGACCGCTTGCGTTACAACAATTCTTTGAACTAGAATAAACAACTAAAGACTGTTGCCACAAGTATATTAAAATCGTTTGGAACAAAATTATTTGTAAAAAAAATAATTATTTTTGATTAATTTACAACACAATAATACTCGAACTGAGGATACTTTATTAATTTTGACGTATTTATCTTTGCAACCAATCTCAAGCGCCATCTAGTGGTCCACAACATGCGTTACGACCATATTTTTTATGACAAAAATTGGCTGTTTAAATGCATTCTATCATCCCTTAAACTTTTTATCAAGAGTTCTAAAACGTCCTCTATAGTATAATATTGTAACATTTCGCATTTTTAAAACGTTTTTTAAGGTAAAAAAAAAAAAATCAAAATTAAAGAAATGTTCCTTTTCAATATGTTTAACATAAAAATTCTTGGATAAACCGTTTAAAGAAAATTCCCCCTCTTCCCAAAAAGTAGAAGTTAGAATAGGAGCTTTTAAAAAATAAAAGTGCATAATTGTTTTGGATTCCTGGTTTCATACCCGTAATTACATTTTTTTTTTTTTTTTTTTTTTTTTTTTTTTTTTTCAGTTCAGTGTTTTTTACACAACTGAAAATTATTTCGAAATTTTCAAATAGGATAAGCTATACAATTTTCTCTAGATCGAATCTCATAAGAAAATCATTAATGAAGTTGCAAAATTAATGTGAAAAAAATCGCATAAATTCTTTTCAAGATTATTAAACTGAAATTTAATTTTGTTTTCAAAATATGTATAAATACCAAATTTGTATTTATCTTACAATTAATTATTAAATTTAATCATTACTTTTTTTTAATCTTTAAATGTTGTAAACTCAAGCTGAAATAATTAATCTGTGATTGGTATAAGATTAATCTTTCTCAATGAATAGAACCTTTTCGTAAATTTTTCAGACTTTTATAAAAAAAAAAAAAAAAAAAAAAGAATTATTTGAGTTTTTAATGATAATTTTCTTTTTAATCACACAGTAAAACTGCAAATGATTATGCGCCGAGTATCGTGATAAAAATTGTATTTGGAAGATTAAGAGCTTAAAACTTTTAAGTTAAAGGAAAATGTATTCAAATAAGCACAAATTTGATTGGATGTTTCGATGTAAAAAATAAATAAAAAAAAATTATAATAAATAATAAAAATAAAATAAAAATAAAAAAACAGTATAGAAATATTGAAGTTTTCAATAGATTTTATCTTACGTAAAAATTTAAAATTCAACTCTTAACTCTCATAAATGAATTAACGCCGCAAATCACTAAACGTTTTAAATACTTTACAATAAAAATAATTGTCATTTATAATTCAATTTAATATTACAAATTCCATAGACAAACAATTAAAATCGATTTTATTCAGTTATGTTATATACAAGATCTGTCCCGAAAGTAATGCGCCCATTTTTATATTAAGAAATTTATTGAACCGATTCGTACAATTACTTAATATTCTGCGAAATACATCCCTCCTGCTTCAACACACTTGTTCCAACGCAATTTCCATGCTTTATATGCGTCCTGGAAGTCCATCACAAGGATGTCCTTTAGTAACCTCGTCGTAGTCGCCTTGGGGATAAAAAGAAGTCGGGCAGGGACAAATCAGAACTGTAAGGCGGCTGGGGGAGCGATGAGATGCCGGCCTTGGTCGTCATAAAAGCGGTATGGCTGGGTGTATTGTCATGGTGCAGCTTCAGGAATTCTTGATTTCGCACCTGACGCCGTTGACCCGTTGCTTTAGCCTTTTTCAGTACATCGACGTAGAATTTGGCGTTGACTAGTTGGTCAGGTGGAACAAATTCAAAATGGACCACTCCCTTGGAATCGAAAAAAAAAAAAAAAAAAAAAAACGATGAGCATCGCTTTGACTTGCGATTTGCTCATTCTTGCCTTTTATGGGCGGGGGCCGTGTGCCACTGTGCGCTCTGTCTTTTTGTTTCTGGGTCGTACAAGAAGACCCAAGATTCGTCACCGCTTACTACATTGTCCAAAAAATTCGGATCGTCCTCACAACACTGCAACAATTCTGTTCGAGAGTTTTTTTCCATCTTTATTTCGACGAGTACTCACACAGGGGTTCACTGAAACAGGCACTGTGACTCTGCAGGAGCTCGGAGACGAGCTGTGTTCCCAAGACTCCACTCACCCTTTCATGTAAGCGGCAACCCTGTGCGACGGATAGTTGCGGCAGAAGAAAATGGGGTGCATTACTTTCGGGACAGACCTTGTACATAAAAATATGTTTTAAAATACAATAACAAAATCCATTCTTCAATCGAGTTTTCTTTAGTACTTTAAATTAGTTTAAAATTTTTAAAGGAATATGACAATCGACAAATATTATTGTTACACTTTATATATACATGGTGTTTCAGAAAGGACACGCCAAATTTGAAATGACATAACTGAGAAATAATGAGAGACAGAAAGATGAAACAAGCGATATGTGACAGACAGGTCCGGAATTTTCTTATATGTATAAGTTACGAATTGTTTTCTCGTGGATCTTTTTTAATATTAAATTTTTATTGAAAGCTTTACATTGTCATCATCAGATACGAACGTAGTCGGCGGTATTCTAGTATAATTAAAACACGTTGCTCCAAGGAAATACAACGAAATGTTCCTCAATTTCCTATTATAACTAATTCCATACAACTTCCTTACATGTGTCAACAATAAAAAAGACTGGCGAATGAACTTTTTGTACTTCTGAGTACTTTTTAAAGATTTATGTGCTTGTGGCGTTGCCTATTAGCTAACATTGGAACTATTTCTGCAGATCGATGTATAAAATATTCCAGACATGCCCATACAACATACCATTTATTTCACCTTTCTGTTTCTCACTGTTTTGAAGTTATATTATTTTATTTTAGCCTACGAATTAAAAGTGGGTAAATTTTTTTATTTCCTTTATTTATCTCAAGCAAATTAGCGCATGACTTTAAAAAAGTATTATAATATTTCAATTAAAAAATAGAAAAAGTGCTAAAAATTATCATTTGTACTCTTGGCAGATGTTAAAAGTGTACTATCCACAAATAACCTTGTTGCAGTAGTTGCATACGTATTTTGTCATTCTGCGTTTCTTAGCTGGGCAGAAAGTACATATTCTGCGTTTGTTCGCCGCACTTTTAGTAGGATATTCTGTGGTCTTTTCAATATTCAAAATATCATCAATATTTATTTTGATGATCACTAAACATTCAACTGTTAGAAGACGATTACAGCAAATGTCGAAAAATAACAAGTGTACAGCCGTGCTTAACACCTTCGGATAATCCGTTTTACTAGTTATGAAAGTACTGTGAGTGAGGTGGTGTGAGTGCAACAGGAACCTTTCGAATTCGCAAAACTGGCAGTGTCGGTAATCTATTAGACGAATGTTTAGTTATCTAGAGTTAAAGTTCATGATTCTTTTCTCTAACATCCTCTCTCTCTATATATATACATATACATTTGTTCTATTTCAGACTTATGAGATTTCTGTTTAGTTAAAGATGGTTTTTTGTTTGGTGAGAAGTTGGGGGCTAATGATAGTTATTAGGTAATTGCTATTATTTTTTCAGAAACTTCTCTTTAACCCCTACACGGAGGAGCATCCCTGATGAAGGCATCTGTGCCTTTTGGGGTTTTATTTCATTTCTTTTGTTAAATTATTCCTATATTCAAGTTTTACATTTCCTTTTGCAGCATTTTTGCGCATTGGTTTGTAATTCCCCTGTTGGTTTTTCTAATCTTTAAACTTTTATTTTAATTTCACATATATAAATATTTGTTTTAACAGTTTCATATATATAGCATGTACAATGCAACAAGTAGGTGAATGTTAGCACGTAATATTTCAATTGTGTTGCAGTATTTGCTAATATATATTGGTTTCTAATTCCGAAGAATGGTGCTTTTTTTTTTTTTTTTTTTTTTTTTTTTAATAACAAGAAGCACCAAATTATGGTAGAAAATTTTAACATTGAATCATTGAAGCTATTTCTAGTACAAAGTTTTGGCTCAACCTAGTACGTTGCAGTTACTATAGTACAGTATTTTGGTTCAACTTAGCACTTAATTATTTAACAATGTATATTTTGTACTACTAAAAGTAAATACAGCACAAATAATGTCTTCAATGAAATACACAATAATTCTTAGTTATAACTAGTAAGTAATGTTTTTGTGCTCTAAAAATACTCAATAAAAGAAAATATGATAACTAAATGAACATTAGTTAAATTTTCTTTTCAAGACACCCATAAATTTTGTCATATTTATTTTAATATAGTATCCGACATGATGGATATCTAATTTTTGCTCAAATGTTAATTCAAATTACTTTTTAAAACAATTTATAAAGTATAAGAATTTAATTAATTCATTAATTATTTTAATGTAGATTTTCTTTAGCATTAAAAATCACTTAATTTTTATTCTTTTTAGACCGAAATATGAGTTTTAATTTTTAAAAAATTAACTTAAACAATAATCATTACTCAAAATATGTATAATAAATAATTCTACCAGTTTTTATTAATTACTTATTCCACCAGTAATTTATTTGTTTTTTGTTATTGCAGTATAACATTCCTCTTTTAAAAGAAAAAGTAAATCAAATATGAAATATAAGTGATATGGTAGCGTATTATAGAATATTTATAACAAGATTTCTTACAAAAGTAGAGGGAAAAACAGGATCAAGCATGTTTATTGCGAATGCCTAAATTGATATTTGCTCTCTGCCCCAGCGTAATGGACTAGTTATTTAGACATCGTCGGTAAACACGTAGGCTGCATTTAGCTGTCGATTTTCTTTGAAACAGCTGTATGTTTCCAGCCACATTTCAGTATTGGTAGATTATCATTTTGTATTCTCAACAGAATCGATTGACTACTGCAATTGATTATCTACTATACGAAAAAATAATCGATATTATGATTTATTTTAATAGAATGATTGTATGTTTCTTTTTTTCACGCAATATATTAAAAAACAAAGAAACATATCAGATTTTTACTTTCTGTTACCCATAAGGTAGAGAAAGTATTGTTTTTGGGTCAAATTTTCGAAAGTGAGATTTTGTTATATTTACACGTTTTGAGGTTCCCTGAATACGAAAATCATGTTTGTTGCGGTTGGTCTGTGTGTGTCTGTTTGTCTGCGTGTGTCTCTGTGTGTTTGTCTGTTATCAGCATATCTCAAGAACAAATAGCAGCAGTAAGTGTAAACTTGGTATTCTAAATGTGTATTATATAGGGATGCTACACTAAGCTTTTCGTTGAGATGAAGCAAATGATTCGTGTACAGGGACACTCAAGATTATTCAAATACATTACGTCTATGGGGGAAATTGCAGATAAGTAGAGTTTAACATCTATAGACTGCACTAAACCAAATGAAATAAATATATATATATGTTTTATATGCGTAAAAACATACCTCATGTAGAATATGGCAGGGAAATCATTCATTGTTCATTTACAGGGCCACACAAAAGAACTAGATTATAGTGCGGCAACAGCTGAAAATTGATGGAAGTGTATTTCAGGTTGTGCCGTATATTATTACTATAGGATCATATTTAGGCGCACTATGTGGTTTGTACATAATCTTCAAAAGATATACAGGGCTGAAAATATTTAAGCGATAACATTCTTTTTTATTGTTAGTGGAAGTGCTTTGCTATAATATTTTACCATGTCCAGGAAAGCTGTTTTGGAATAGAAATGGATTCCTCATAGACATATGATAAATAACGTATGTTTTTAAGCTAAATATTCGTCGCTTGTTTTCGCAGCCAAAATTAAGTTTTTTTTTGAAATTTTGAACTTTGTCTGTGTCTGTTAGAGTAAGTGAAACGAATAATTTCAGAAGATCCAAAAGTTGTATTTTCAATTAACTATAAGTTTTTTGCTAGAAAAATTTGATTAAGACTGATAAGTTTCAAGGAATGTTGCATATGAAAGTCGTCTAAATAATTTTAAGTGAACTTTTAATTTTAATTACAGATTTAAATTCTATATAAATATAGGTGCAGTAAGGAAACGGGGTTATTGAAGGGGCGGCAGCCCCCCTCACACAGAATTAATTATCATACAAAACTCTTCTGTTGGCCAGTTTGAATTGTTTTAATGTAGGTTTACACAACAGTATTCGTTATGTTACCTCTTAATTTGTTACCCTTTAACTTTAAATAAGTGCCATTGCTTCTTTGTTTTATTATCTACCTGACTTGCATATAAGGGGATATGAATAACCGTTAAAAATGTGAATGGCTAATAATATCATGACACATTTTAATTCATACTTATCCAATTTACTTTAATATTTTAATAATAAAATACGTATAACATAATTGTCTTTCCTTCAAAATTGAAAAATGTTTTTTAACATGGGATTCTCTGTCTGTGGACACCCTAACCTGTATTTATAGTATTAAATTTCAGGGTAAGAGAAAGTCGTGTGAGTGACACACCAGATTATTTTTAATATATATTATGTATTTCTTATTATTCAATAAATCAGTAGATAGTCTTTCAGATGCTAATTGAAAGAATTTTTCCATTCAATTCTAATACGCTTCAAATGACTCTTACTTTATTTTAAATAAAACTTTATTTTAATCTCACTTGCTTTTTACTTTATTAAAAAAAAAAAAAAAAAAAAAAAAAAAATGAATAGCATTTGAAATAAATGTTAGATTCGATGAAACAAAAAAATAATAATTGCTAAAATATATAGATTGTCAAATGTTAATCAATATTTCTCAAACATAGGGTTTTCAATAATTAAATAGTATTTGAGAATATCAGAATTTACCACAGTGCTCTTATAGAGAATATTTTACTCAAGGTTTCTTCAACCCTTGTTCTCTAAAAATAAAATTATTTTTAAAATAATTGGATTTATTATGATTAACATTGCTATTTAAAAATAGTAATGTTATGTGTTAGTAATGTAACATGACACCAGGGACTTTGAGAACCCTGGTGTCAAAGCTGAGAACCCTCTCTTACTATCTGAGCTTAATATTACGTTATATTTCAGCTCTCAATTTTTTTTTCCATCAGAAAAATTTTACGCTTACTCAATGAGCTCACGTTGTCTTTCATTATTTACACAAATAACAATTGATGTTTATTTAATGCTATCAAAAGAAATATTTCAAACATTCTTTCACTCTAAGTAATGCGCTAACTCAATTTGTCTCCATTTGTTAGCGTTAATAACAAATAATGAATTTTCTGCAAAGTTGTCACTCTTGTTAAAATATTCAGTAATAAGTTGGTCGATTTCGTAAGATATTTTCGCTATTAATATGTATTACGTAAAGAACGCTATAGAAATACAAATATTATCTTCAGTATACGTGTCGTTCATCGTAAAAGTGACGTAACTCCATTTTATTTATTTATTTATTTATTTTAATATGTTTTTTTTTTTTTTTTTAACATATTTGTATCACATTTAGTAATTTCTTTCATTATAAAAATGAAAAAACTCTAATAATTGCTTTGGAATCCCATAAATGGCAGTGAAGTTTCTCAGTTACTTCAAATTAAATTTCTTATAACTTATAAATTCTTATAACTGTGATTTTCATATTAAATACTAAAGAAAATCAATAATATTGATTTAATACTTGTATTTTTTTTTCTATGCACATATTTGCAATAAGCTCGTTATTTGAAAATTCATTTACAAAGAGATAATTCACTTTTACAATGAACGACCCATATATATGTAGCAGGAACTGCATGGCGCAACTTATTTCAAACTTTCTTCTTGCTTATTTAAATATAAACGGAAAAATAACAGTTCTGTTAAAATAATATGCTGTTTAAAAATAATAGTTCAATGTTTCACCCCGAAAAGTGCAAATTAGAAGTTGTAGCTGCAACCAACATTTTAAGGAATTTGGTGCTACATGTTTCATCATTTTAGTAATGCTATTTCATACATAAGCACCATTAAAATGGTGCTTACTATTTAAATAGCAGTAGTATAATGGTGAAACATAGAGCACCAAATTTCTTAAAATGTTGGTTACTTTTAATTTGTACAACTTCTAATTTGCTACAACTTCTAATTTGTAGCATTTCTAGGGTGAAACATTGAACTATTATTTTTAACAGTGTATTTGGCATTTTATAAGAAAATTTATATTGATACATGTACTAATTTAATACTAATTCATTAAAAAACACTTTGGTTTAATGTATCATACCCTGAAAGTCTATTAAAATTTTTAAACTACTATTACAAAAGTTTTTGCAAATTATTGTAAATTCAGCAACATTTATTGTCATTCCTCTACCTATAATTCCCAGGTTATGTCGTCGTTTATATTTAGAGTGAGAAAATATTGTTAAAAGTTTGTAAAGTTTATAACTTATCAGAAAATTGAATGTCAGATGTTGTTTTAGCCAACTGTGTAATTTTTAGTTCTCTACGAGGATAACTATTATTATGTCAACTTGTATATATATATATATACATATATACATATATATTTATATATATATGTAGCATAGATGGACTCTGTTCACTTCCCTAATTTGTTCTCATAGATTTCTACTATAGATATCAGCAACATACTGATGGCCTGGCTTGTTCGGAGGCTGAATTGTGCCAGCCATCCACTACCCAAATGATCACCAAACGGTGGCCCAAAAGAAAAAAAAAAAAAAATCGTACATGATTTCTAAATTTTTTACCCATTATTAGCAATTACACTGATTGTTCATTTCAATTTGCCTTAAGAAATTTTTTTACAAACGTTTTCATTTAAAGAAGTCCTTCGTATTTTTTATTTTATTTTATTTTTTCCCACAATACCACATCTAATGGATGGTGAACCTGTTGGATTTAAGGTCAATTGACTAAGGTCTTAAGCCTGCGCAGTGTGCTACCTACTTTATTTTATATATAAGCGACACATATAAGCGAGACGCATGAATCCTGGACGATAGGACCCATGCCCCACCCCCCCCCGATTCCCGCTCTTCGATGTCTTTTTCTAGTCAGTTTTGTTCTCTTATTACTTCCGGTGCGAGCCGTTTTTTTTTTTTTTTTTTTTTTTTTTTTTTTAACACACTTGACATTATGAGTTTTTTTTTGTTTTTCTTCCCATGCTATTTCTATGGGTTTTTTAGCTTGTTTTCCCTTCTTTTCCCACATTCTAATGTAGCGGTATTTCATACTTTAGAATGTAGAAAAAGAGGGAAAAAATAGCTAAAAACTCCATAGAAATAGCATGGGAAGAAAACCGAAAAAACTCACAATGTCAAGTGTGTTAAAAAAAAAAAAAAAGCTCACACCGGAAGTAATAAGAGGACAAAATTGACTAGAAAAAGACATCGAAGAGCGGGAATCGGGCGGGCTGGGGCATGGATCCTATCGTCCGGGATTAATACGTCTTTGACTGGGACTTTGAAAAAAGCACTAGCCCGCATCCCCACAAGCTTCGGAGACAACCATGGAGAACTTAAAACGGCTAGGCCGACGAACGCAACGTCTATTTACATCTCACATTTAATGGATTTATAAATATTAACGTATATAGATCAAATTATAAATCACTTCTATGTTAAACAAATCATGAATGAAAAAAGACGCTTAACCCATACTTTTTTCGACAATAATATTAGAGCTATATTCCTGTCCATTTTCTAGTTCTTAATTTAAGCTATCTGTAAAAAAAGATTATATATTACTAAGTGAAAAAATAATGAAAAATCTTGCAAATTTTTCATTACCATACTTGCTCGACAGATTTTCTTATAAAAAATAAGCACTTACAATTATTTTTTATGAAACCAAACGGGCTTATGTATTTATAAAATTAGTATTACCATTAGTTCTACAAATATATTTGTGCTTCATTTTAATGTTAGTGGTCCCAGAATTTTTATAACATAATTTTAATGCGACCCTCCTTATGAATGCTTGATAAAATGCAGAGATGAAATAAATAATGTCGGATACCATTTTATTAGCTTATGTTAATATATATTTCTATGACGTAGTTAAAAGCTATTAGAAAGAAGACTATAAAAATCTGATATCCCCAGTGCTTTCGCCATGGACTTATTTAATATAAAAAATAATAATGAATGTACGAATAATTCAATTTCTTAATTTAAATGTTTATTAGCCAGATTGTAGGGATCTTGTTCAACTTTGCTGGAAAGTGTTAAAATGACACCTGATGAATTATCTATATACATTTAAAAAAAATTTACTCTCGCTGACGTCAATTTTTCTTTCTTTCTTTTTTTCTTTTCTTTTTTGTCTGCGATCGTACCTCCTCGCGAACGGCACTGTCCTCCGCGTCATAAGAGGTATCAATGTGTGCTGAATACTCAAGGGAAGACATTTCAATTGATTAGAAATTTATACCATTTTAATTAACAAAGTTATTTATTAAAAACATCAGGTTGATAAAAGCACTATATTTGCCATCTTGCAAAAAGTTTCTCCAAATCGCTGCTCTTTCAGACTTATGGCGTCACAATTACCAGGGGGATATAAATGTCATCCATGGTGTAAAAGAAAAAAAAGTCAATGTTGCTAATTATAAAAAAGAAATTTGTTGTTGCAAATAAAAAAAAAGCGTTATCTTAGGTATTTTGAGAGATAAAATAAATTTAGGATTGTAATTTGATGTCTGCATATATATATCTATCTATATATATAGAAAACAATTGACAGGAAAATATATAAAAATATAAGTTTTACTGATTAGAAAAACCAACAGGAGAATTACAAACCAATGCGCAAGATTGCAGCGAAAGGAAATGCAAAACTTTGATATAGTAATATATAAATGCAGAAATATATAAACGAATGAATGAAATTAAATGTAGAAATATATGTACACAAATGAATGTAATTATACCCCAAAAAACACTGAGATCTTCATCAGGGAGGCCCCTCAGTGTAGGGGTGAATGAGAAGTTTCTGAAAGGACAGTAGCTATAAGCTAATAACTATCCTTAGCCCCCAACTTCTCACCAAACAGAAAACCACCAATAACTGAAGAGAAATCAAACATACATATAATGTATAAAACTACTAAAATATTTTATAAAACCATCAAATTGTAAAAGTTATAAAACCACATCAATTCATTTAAAAATATATACAATACAAAAGAGAATTACCGAAGGTAAACAAGAAAGTATTAAAAGAAATAAAAATTACCGAAGGTAAACAAGAAAGTATTAAAAGAAATAAAAATTACAACCTTTCAACTGGAACACAAACTATCTTCGGCCAACGGGGGCTACTCGTTGGTACTTCAATATCGCCCTTAAATGAGGAAGTAGAACCAACCGAGACAGGAAAACTCTGAAAAGTCACAGTTAAAAATTGTGACGGGTAACAGTTAATTTGCAAGGTACTTTTTAGATCTTCAAGAGCATATTTTAAATCATCTTCATTATTGCAAATAGAATGAATTCTTTTAAGTTGTGCGAACATAATGTTTTTTAAAACTTTTCTACTCATATTTGAAAACCAATTAGTAAGACTATTAACTTTAAAATTAAAATCCTTTCTTTTATCATATAATCCAATTAGCCATTTATCTTCATTTCTCTTTATATTTAAATCAAGGAAAGAAATTTTATCGGTATCTGTACGGTTCAAAACCAATTCCTTAGGATATATTTTTTTAGAGATATTTTCGAAACAATTACAGTTAAAAACAATTA
Source organism: Salticus scenicus (assembly GCA_963930645.1). Classification (NCBI taxonomy): domain Eukaryota; kingdom Metazoa; phylum Arthropoda; class Arachnida; order Araneae; family Salticidae; genus Salticus; species Salticus scenicus. The sequence continues at coordinate 76,830,695 of OZ005656.1, forward strand.
AATCATCTATATATCTATAGAAAGTAATATTTATAAAGTTTTTTTCGAAAAAATATAAAAATAAATTGGCGAAAGCACTCGAAAAACTCGTTCCCATTGGGATCCCCCTCCGCTGTAAAAAGTAATCTTTCCCGTTAAACAAAACGTTTTCAAAAATACAAAACCTTATAAGATTAGTCCAATAATTTTTATCACAATTTAAGTAGCTGCCAAATTCATCATAAATGCTTTCAAAAACTTCAATTACCAAGTTATGTGGAATACTGCCAAACAAATTTTCAAAGTCATAGGTATTTATGGAAGTAATGCTTTCTGAATTATTCTTGAAATATTCTAAGACTTTCTGGTTATTATTTATGATGTTACAATATGATGTTAATAAATTCTGCTAATGATTGTAACATCATAAATAATAACCAGAAAGTCTTAGAATATTTCAAGAATAATTCAGAAAGCATTACTTCCATAAATACCTATGACTTTGAAAATTTGTTTGGCAGTATTCCACATAACTTGGTAATTGAAGTTTTTGAAAGCATTTATGATGAATTTGGCAGCTACTTAAATTGTGATAAAAATTATTGGACTAATCTTATAAGGTTTTGTATTTTTGAAAACGTTTTGTTTAACGGGAAAGATTACTTTTTACAGCGGAGGGGGATCCCAATGGGAACGAGTTTTTCGAGTGCTTTCGCCAATTTATTTTTATATTTTTTCGAAAAAAACTTGATAAATATTACTTTCTATAGATATATAGATGATTTAATTGTTTTTAACTGTAATTGTTTCGAAAATATCTCTAAAAAAATATATCCTAAGGAATTGGTTTTGAACCGTACAGATACCGATAAAATTTCTTTCCTTGATTTAAATATAAAGAGAAATGAAGATAAATGGCTAATTGGATTATATGATAAAAGAAAGGATTTTAATTTTAAAGTTAATAGTCTTACTAATTGGTTTTCAAATATGAGTAGAAAAGTTTTAAAAAACATTATGTTCGCACAACTTAAAAGAATTCATTCTATTTGCAATAATAAAGATGATTTAAAATATGCTCTTGAAGATCTAAAAAGTACCTTGCAAATTAACTGTTACCCGTCACAATTTTTAACTGTGACTTTTCAGAGTTTTCCTGTCTCGGTTGGTTCTACTTCCTCATTTAAGGGCGATATTGAAGTACCAACGAGTAGCCCCGTTGGCCGAAGATAGTTTGTGTTCCAGTTGAAAGGTTGTAATTTTTATTTCTTTTAATACTTTCTTGTTTACCTTCGGTAATTTTTATTTCTTTTAATACTTTCTTGTTTACCTTCGGTAATTCTCTTTTGTATTGTATATATTTTTAAATGAATTGATGTGGTTTTATAACTTTTACAATTTGATGGTTTTATAAAATATTTTAGTAGTTTTATACATTATATGTATGTTTGATTTCTCTTCAGTTATTGGTGGTTTTCTGTTTGGTGAGAAGTTGGGGGCTAAGGATAGTTATTAGCTTATAGCTACTGTCCTTTCAGAAACTTCTCATTCACCCCTACACTGAGGGGCCTCCCTGATGAAGATCTCAGTGTTTTTTGGGGTATAATTACATTCATTTGTGTACATATATTTCTACATTTAATTTCATTCATTCGTTTATATATTTCTGCATTTATATATTACTATATCTATATATATATATATATATATATATATGAGGTAATATATATATATAATAAGGTAATAATAAGGTAATATATATATATATATATATACATATTCTTTTAGAAATTAATTTTTTTACTGGCAATTTCTTATATTGTTTATATATATATATATATATATTTTTTGTGAATAATGAAATAATGTCGTATCTGTATAACTGACTGCATTTCTTTTTGTTTTTAAAGTGTATTTAACTTTTTTTTTTTTTTTTTTTATTTAAAAACTTATTTTAAAATACCTCAGGTATATTTTGGTTAAAAAATAAATAAAAAAATCGAGTCAAATTTAAATTTATTTATGAATGACAGCATTTTGTAATTTTTCAATGATAATTTTTTTAACATTACAAAATTAGACGTTTGTATGATATGTTTCATATTTCTAATAAAAGAAAAAAAAAAAAAAAAAAAAAAAAAAAAAAAAACGGCTTAGAATTTTTATAGAGAATCGAGTACACTTTGTCCTTCGTTATTTTAAGAAGTATGTTGGAGAGAATCAAAAATTGCAGTTGTAAGAGATTTTTTTTCAAATTAAAATAATAATAATAATAAACTTTTTCTTTCAGATATTTTTGAATGTGTAAAATTATTATCTAGTTCAACATTAGAAATATATATAGAGTATTATAAATTGCTTTAAATTAGCCAAACAATTTAATAGTTAAAAGTATAAGCATTTGAAAAAAAAAAAAAAAAAGATACTAGATTTATATTTATCTATTTTTTTTTTAACAGGAAATTATACCAAAAAATTCATTGCCAAATAGTGACAAAATTTTAAAAGCCGCCAAGGGGCTCATATACCACATCTGCAACGTAAAAGGGCCAAATATTACGAATTTCTTTCTATTCTAAAACAAATTACTGGTTTTTAGCATATTTCATTAAAACCTAGTATGTTGTGGCCACCAAATGACTTTCTTCTATATTTTCCAATGCAAATTCATTCAGTAAAAATAATTTATTAAAATCATTATTTAATAAAATTATCTTCCATGATAATGCAGTACGATTTCTCTATTTGAAAAGTAGTACAACTCTAAATATCCAAAAACAGTTAATTTTATTCTTGATATTATCCCCCCCCCCCCCCCCCAAAAAAAAAAAAAAAAAAAATCGATAACTTTATTTTAAATTATCGCAGATCGATGGTTCAACCATTCGTTTTAAAGGGATTGGCGAGCTCTTTTGAAAGATACCCATCATGAAAATTTACTCCCCTTGAGGGGGGGTACTACCCCCTAGGTGGAGAGGCGAGGCTCTGACATACACATTTTTTTTCACTGTTGACTATCTCTATTACAAATAATTCTTTTAAATTTCAAAATGATTATTAAAAGATAATACTCTTTATGCACATTTATACAAAATTTTGCCCTATACCATCATGTTAAAAATTTAGAAGAAGCAGGATGGCAACGCAACCTGTTGGACAATTTTTACCAAATGTTGATAGGTCAATAAAAACATGACTAATTTAGGTCATGGTGTACCTACATACCAATTTGTATGAAATTCTGTTCAGTAGTTCCTGAGATACAGTTGCCACAAAATTTTTTCACACACACACAGACAGACAGGCAGACATTTTCTAAAAAAAGTTAAATCGTATTCTACAGCTCTCAAAACGTGTAAATCATCAAAAACCCGAGGTCGAAAATTTTTATAAATCCTTTCTTCTATTGAATATAGAAGAAAGTAAAAATGTGGCATTAAATATTATGAATTTCAATTTGAAATTTAATATTGGGATTTCTATAACATTTTTCTGCTTTTGTTTTGTTTTATGCACTATTAACATTCCTATTCAGTGAAAGGCAAAGGAGCGAATACTAAAAACACTAGTAGGTTGGGCAGAGCCCCGCAGGGGTTTATAAGTGAAGAGAATCAGGGGGAAGCGAAGCCTCCCTCGGGTGTTGGCGCGGGGAGCCAGCAAGCGACAGAGCACCCTAGTATTATAAAAAAAAATATTATTTCAAAACTTCATTCAATTTTATTTTATTAATATTTATATTTACAAAAAATCTTATTTCTTAAATGCCTTGAAAGCAGATGAAATATTTTGTTGAATAACGAAAATGTATTATTTCATTATTTCAAATATTTTTCAATACCTAAACTTATAATCAAGACCATAATCGTCTCTATATTATTAAAGAACGACATTTCAAATCTTCATTTACTTTTATTTTCGTTTTAGCGAGAATGGTTTTCTCCAATCAGTAAATCGATAAACGTGCTTAAGGAAATGTCCCTTTATGTTTTACAGAGAAACAAGACGAAATATTTTCTTCACGTTCCTGTTTTCGATACAAAAAGTGACTTACACGAGATAGCTTAAAATAAATTGTAAACACGTTCTTTGCTACTTAACATCATTTGAAATTGAATGACTAAAAAGTGTTTTTATGTAAGTTCACTACCAAAAGTAAGGCCATTCAATCAATACAAATGACTTCAAGCAAATAAGTTTTTATGATATTTATATTTTATAATTGTTCAACAACGTGCTACTAATTTGAAATGAGTAATGCAATTTGCTTTTACATTGTTTAATGTGATTAACACATTTTTCCGAAAATTTTCTACATTCTAAAATTTAATTAAAAAAATTTTTAATGTAATTTTTCGTGTATTTTAAAGTTTTTTTGTTTGATTAAATATCTTCTTTTTTATAACATCCTAATCATAATAATTACTAAAAAAATAATGTTTATATTTAAATAATAATAATAATAGTAATAATAATAAAAACTAAGTTTTTATTTTATATATTAGGAAATTAGTTTTTTAAATTAAAATTAAAATTAACAATTAAAAAAGATTAAGATTTTTCAAATATTACTTTAAATGGCATTGTTCATATTAGCATGTGTCCGTCTAAATTAGAAGAGAAAAACTGTAAATAATTACACGATTTACAGGTGCTCAATTATTTTTTAATGAAATTATTTGTAAACAAACATAATAATAGTAATAATAATAATAATAATAATAATAATAAAAGCATTAAATTACTCGATAAATGTTTTTTCAAATATATAGTTTTTCATTAAATTATATTTTAGGTAAAATTATGTAATGGATATCGCAATGTCATCGATGATATAACTATATTATTAAGAAAAGATATTTTATAACTTCCTTAACTTTCATTTACACGTAAATGCAAAATTAATGAAGCTTTGCTTTTACGTGTTATTAATTTGTTCTCTCTAACGTTTACTCAAATCAAAAAATGTACTTTCCGCGCAGCAAAATATTTCCCTTAAAACAAGTCAAGAAAGGAAAACAAGTAAAACTATGAAAATATCTTTTCCACGTTCATTAGTTGCTTTTGATGAAACAATGTAAACCACATTTAACAGTGTAAAATAATAATAATAAATAAATAAATGAAATTTTTGTTTGTCATTGTCATTTAAAAATTATTAACTTAAAGCAACTAATTCATATACGTTCAGTATCACAAATGCAGTTAAAATTTAACAATATATATACTATATATATATATATATATATATATATATATATAATAAGATTTAGATTTCACAGAATATTTTTAAAGCATGTCGTATTTACCAATTAAAAATGAAACTTTTATATATTTCTTATAAAAAGTTTAGTTTTGTTTTATGCACTATAAATAATACTGAAAAGCAATATGAAATTTTAAATATTAAAATACATGTTTTAAAAACTTTGTATTTTCGAGCACACAAAGGTGAATGTTTCTGGAACAAATCGAATTTATACCATGCTCTATAATCTATATATATAATAAAATAAGATGTTTGTGTGTGTGTGTGTGTCATTGTGTATGTATTTCCAGAGCTTTTTAAGAAAACGGCTGATGGCTGAGATACAAAAATTTGCATGGTGGTTCGTAATGACCTCTCCTGATGCACCTCGAAACCCGATTTTCGAATTTTGTTTTAGTTTTCTTTTAATTAATTAAAATGCTAAAATAAAAACCTTCTAATTACTGATAAATTGGCCATTTAATTTTAATCCTTAATTTAATTGTTGCCAAAAAAAATTATGATTATTTTTTCGACAGCAAAAAAAAAAAAAAAAACGTGAACAATAAAAATTACATTTATTTAAAATATTTAATTTTAATCCTTAATTTAATTGTTGCCAAAAAAATTATCATTATTTTTTCGACAGAAAAAAAAAACGTGAACAATAAAAATTACATTTATTTAAAATAAGGAAAGTAAATTTTAAAAAATAGAAATATCAGTCGTATCGTTACAAATAAGATATCAAATGAAAGATGCAATTTTTGTGAATCCAACGGATTAAACAGCTTATCGATCGGACAATTAGATTTTTTAAAATTAACTAATGTATGTATTTTAGGTGGCAACAGCAGGAGATTGTATGGAAACCGTTCGGAATTTTTTTTTTTAAATGTGCTACTAATTAAGTCACGTTTTTTTTTTTTTTTTTTTTTTTTTTTTTTTTAAGTGGGATTAAAAATTGGAGTTTTGAATTTTTTTTAAATTTTCTTTCACAAACACAAACATATAGTTTACAGCCTGTACAACACTAGACCAAATTGAAGTTCAAATTTCATCAATATTTAAATAAATATATGAAAATAAAAATATGTTTAATGGGAAATATATGTAACCATTAAAAGTTTAGTTGTCTAAAATATGGCAGAAATAGCGCTCATAGCATATTGTTACAAGGTATTAAGTCTTATTTTTACAAGGGATTAAATCTAAAATGGTGACAAAAATTCAAAAGTCGCCAAAGAGAACTATATTAAGGCGGTACTATGATCATGCTTACAAACCATGAATTATATATAACCACAAAAAATTAATTGTCTCATGCAACAGACATAGCCGGTCATAGCATATTATAATATTTAGCGTGAAATTATCATTTTTATGGTTGATCGGGGATAAACAAAATAAACATAGGAAATAACGTAAAAGCAAATATTATGTGCACCACGTATAGTGTTGTTCATATGTAACTGGGATTCAAATACTAGTATGTTGTGGCCACCACAAGACTTTCTTCTATATTTACCTATACATATTCAATCAGTAACAATATTTAAAAAAAAAAAAAAAAAAAAAAAAACGATTTTTTTTTTTTTTTTTTTTTTTTTTTTTTGTTAAAAGTGAAAAAAATCGATAACTTTGTTTTAAATTATCACAGATTTATAGTTCAACCATTCGTTTTAAAGGTATTGACGAGACCTTTTCGAAAGATACCCATCTTGAAAATTTATCCCCCCGGGGGGGTACTTCCCCCCCAGGGGGGGAAGCGATGCCCCCCCATGCAGAATTTTTTTTCCTAGTTACATACTACTATTATCAATAATTCATATTAATTTTACAATCACAAGTTTAAAACAACTCTAATTATGCACATTTATACGAATTTTTGTCCTATGCTGCCATGTTAAAAATTTAGATAAAATGCTATCACAGCGCCACCTGTTGAGCTATTGATCCCCAAACATAATCAGCACCAGTTTATGTCGGGGACCAACTAAATACCAAGTTTGGTTAAATTTCGTTAAAAGAAAAAAAAAAAAAAAAAAAAAAAAAAAATTGCGATATTTTTCTGTTTTTTTTTGTTAAAAGTTAAAAAAATCGATAACTTTGGTTTAAATTATCACAGATTTATCGTTCAACCATTCGTTTTAAAGGTATTGACGAGATCTTTCGAAAGATACCCATCTTGAAACTTTGCCCCCCCGGGTGGTAACTTCCCCCCCCGGTGGGGGGGCAACCGATGCCCCCACATGCACAAAAATTTTTTCCTAGTTAACTACTACTATTATCAACCTGATCTTTCGAAAGATACCCAATGTGAAAATTTACCCCCCCTGGGGGGTATTTCCCCCTAGGGGGGGGAAGAGATGCCCCCCATGCAAAAATTTTTTTTCCTAGTTACATACTACTATTATCAATAATTCATATTAATTTTACAATCACAAGTTTAAAACAACTCTAATTATGCACATTTATACGAATTTTTGTCCTATGCTGCCATGTTAAAAATTTAGATAAAATGCTATCACAGCGCCACCTGTTGAGCTATTGATCCCCAAACATAATCAGCACCAGTTTATGTCGGGGACCAACTAAATACCAAGTTTGGTTAAATTTCGTTAAAAAAAAAAAATTGCGATATTTTTCTGTTTTTTTTTGTTAAAAGTTAAAAAAATCGAAAACTTTGGTTTAAATTATCACAGATTTATCGTTCAACCATTCGTTTTAAAGGTATTGACGAGATCTTTCGAAAGATACCCATCTTGAAACTTTGCCCCCCCCGGGTGGGAACTTCCCCCCCCGGTGGGGGGGGGAACCGATGCCCCCCCATGCACAAAATTTTTTTCCTAGCTAACTACTACTATTATCAATAATTCATATTAATTTTACAATCACAAGTGTAAAATAACTCTCTTTATGCCCATTTATACGGAATTTTGTCCTATGCTGCCATGTTAAAAATTTGCATAAAATGCGATCACAACGCCACCTATTGAGCGATTGATCCCAAAATCTAATCAGCACCAGTTTATGTCAGGGTGCAACTAAATACCAAGTTTGGTTAAATTTCATTCATTGGTTCGTGAGATACAGCGTCCACAAAAAAATGATACAGACAGACAGACAGACAGACATTTTCTAAAAACTATTGATTCGTGTTCTCCACATCCCAAAACATGTAAATCCATCAAAAAGTGGATTTCGAAAATTTTCGCGAATCCAATACTTTCTCTATATTACATATAGAAGAAAGTAATAAAAGGGATACTTCATTTTTTTCGATACCATCTATTTCGAAACAGTTATCTAATAAGGACTTAATGGAAGCCTATTGGTAAACTATTGTCTCAGGTAATAGGGACAAGCGCCCGAGTTTTAGCGGATGACCAAATCGCTACCGAATGCAGCAGGGATCCGAAGCGAGCTTTGGAGCAATTTTAGTATTTTATTTTATTTTTATAAAGCTATATAGAAAAGAGTTTCCTTTAAATTTAGTGACCAGCGAAGCGGGCAAAGCCTGCTAGTAAATAATAAAATAAAGCTTTTAAAATTATAATTCAATAATTTTTACTTTCTTCTATATGTAATATAGAGAAAGTATTGGATTCGTGAAAATTTTCGACCTCCGTATTTTGATGGATTTACACGTTTTGTGATGTCCAAAACACGAATTAATAGTTTTTAAAAAATGTCTGTCTGTCTGTATAACTTTTTTTGTGGACGCTGTATCTCACGAACCAATGAATGAAATTTAGCCAAACTTGGTATTTACTTGCACCCTGACAGAAACTGGTGCTGATTAGATTTGGGGATCAATTGCTGAACAGGTGGCACTGTGATCGCATTTTATGCAAACTTTTAACGTGGCAGTATAGTACAAAATTTCGTATAAATGTGCATAATGAGAGTTATTTTAAACTTGTGATTGTAAAATTAATATGAATTATTGATAATAGTAGTAATTAACTAGGAAAAAAAATATGCATGTGGGGGTATCGGTCCCCCCCCCCCCGGGGGGGAAGTACCCCCCTGGGGAAATAAATTTTCAAGATGGGTATCTTTCCAAAGGTCTCTTCAATACCTTTAAAACGAATGGATGAACTATAAATCTGTGATAATTTATTTTAACGAAATTTAACTAAACTTGGTATTTAGTTGGTCCCTGACATAAACTGGTGCTGATTACATTTGGGGATCAATCGCTCAACAGGTGGCGCCGTGATCTCATGTTTTCTAAATTTTTAACATGGCAGTATAGGACAAAATTTCGTATAAATGTGCATAATGAGAGTTATTTTAAACTTGTGGTTATTGATAATAGTAATAGTTAACTAGGAAAAAATTTCTGTGCATGTGGGGGCATCGCTTCCCCCCCTTTGGGGGGGGAGGGTAAATTTTGAAGATGGGTATCTTTTGAAAGATCTCGTCAATGCCTTTAAAACGAATGGTTGAACTATAAATCTGTGATAATTTAAAACAAAGTTATCGATTTTTTTTTTTTTTACTTTAAAAAAAAAAAAAAAAAAAAAAAAAAAAAAAAAAAAATCGGATTTTTTTTTTTTTAATATTGTTACTGATTGAATATGTATAGGAAAATATAGAAGAAAGTCTTGTGGTGGCCACAACATACTAGTTTCTTTTGAAATTAAACAGTATCGCAAATATTAAAATTTGTGAGTGATTTATAAAACTTCTTTTATGTTTTATGATATAGTTCGAATAGAAGGTTTGTGTATTCTAAGAATCAATTAAAACCGAGCTTGAGATTGCAGAATATTAATTTTAGGAAAATATTTGAAGATACCTCAATGTACAAGAGCCAAAAATCATTATTACATAATGTATTACTGTGTAATATTACAGAAACTTACAGGATCAATTTTCCAAATATAGGTCCAACAACGGCTCGTACAATATACAGCTCTAAAGTTTTAAACAGTGGTCCTCAAAAGAAATAATCACTACGCTGTACTCCCATAAATGAATTTTTAGGCAGATTGCTTAGATGTGTATAATTTTACGGAATCTAGTAAAACTCCAAGAGCTTTCCAATTATTTTTTTAAACGTTAGTCGTTGATCCTTTCTCTGTAGAATTTTCCGGTAATTGTCATCAACAGTTTGTGAAGTTCATCGGCAAAACCATTTTGATGATGCAATTCTAACAGCTTTCAAATCAGAGAATTTTGCTTGTAAAAGTTAATATAAAGCAAAAATACTATCTGTGTGAAAAAAAAAAAAAAAAAAAAATGCTTTTTTGTACTGTCTGAGTCTTTTGTACTGTCTTTATATTATTATTATAAATATGTATTTTTTTTTAATTATCTATATCTATTAACGAATTATCTTATAATTTAAACAGTTTCTAAATCAATAAGTGTGCTTAGTGATTTTTTTTTACTTTCCGAACACTATAGTGAGGAAAGTATTGTAATCATGTCAAAAATCCGAATTCGAGATTTTGATGTTTCTATACGTTTCGAGGTCCAACGAGTCCGTTTTCACTATTTTTACGATGATGTATGTATGTGTGTGTGTGTGTGTGTGTGTATGTATGTGTGTATGTATGTGTGTATGTATGTGTGTATGTCTGTGAGTGAACACGCTAGCGTCTAAACGCTTTGTTCGAATAAGCTGAAAGTTGGTACGTATATTGTAAGTCACCATAGTACGAACCCTATAGATTTTGGTGAATCTAGCACTTATAGTTTTTTTACAGGGACACAAAGAAAAATTCTTTATCATTATGGCCAAGGGACCAAAATCTTAAAAGTGCGATAGCATCTAAACGCCTTATTCAATTGAGCAAAAACTTTACACACATATTATAGGTCACAGATACTCAATCTGTATAGATTTTGGAGAATCTAGCACTTATAGTTTTTTTACAGGGACACAAAGAAAAATTCTTTGCCAAATTTTTAAAAGTGTGATATTGTCTAAACGCCTTATTAATCTGAGCAAAGAATTTGTACACATGTTATAGGTCACATTTGAACCAACTGTATAGATTTTGGTGAATCTAGCACTTACAGTTTTTTTACAAGGACACAAAGAAAAATTCTTTATCATTATGGCCTATGAGACCAAATTTTTAAAAGTGCAATAGCATCTAAACGCCTTATTCAATTGAGCTGAAAATTTGTATGAATATTATAAATCACTGTTGCACTAACTATAAGCATTTTGGTGAATTGTGGCCACCACGAGACTTTCTTCTATATTTTCCTATACAAATTCACTCAGTAACAATAATTAAAAAAAAAAAAAAAAAAAGTGAGACTTTGACAAAATTGTGGGTAAAATGTGAAAATTTGATTAAGTTTGTCAGAATTTATAGATTTTTACAGGGACACAACGAAAAATTCTTTATCATTATGATCATGGGCTCAAAGTTCAGTAGCGTTAAATAAAACCTCGTGTGATATATGGAGAAAAATCAAACACTCTGTTATGGTTTTCTCTCTTTTGTTTGTTTAGCAACTCCTCTTTCTTTATTTTATCTACAAAACTGTTAGTTACTCAATGTTCGGAAAGTCGAGTGGAGTCACTCCAGATTTTTTTTTTTTTTTGAGAAGACGTAAGAGGAAAATTTCCTTTTCTTAAGAAAAATTTTCTTTTACTTGATAGTTAGAAATAAACTTTAAACACTGTCTTTGTTGCTTAACTTAGTTTGACATAAAATGCCAAAATAAAGATTTCTCGAGTTAAAAACATCGAAAACAAGTATATGTTTAAATCCAGGTAAAGAATAAAGAGGAGAATTTTTTCTGCTATTTCATATTTAAAATTGTTTACTTCTTGTTCACATACATAACTGTGGTACGTTTGTATATAAGCAATAAGTTTTTTTTTTTTTTTATTTCTTTTGTTACTAATACTCGGGATTTAAATTACACGAAAACAATTTATAATTATTGAATTATATAACACACACGTATTCACAAAAAATACTCAAAAAGTATTTGAATCTTATAAAATAAAGTACTTAAGCGAAGTTTAGTTTTATTAAGAATAAGAAATCATATAATCAACAGTTTAAAAAAAAATAATGTTCACATAATTTAACTTATAGATTATGTCAAATATCCTTGTATGGGAATGTATGTTTATTATATAACTAGCAGGCTTTGCCCGCTTCGCTGGTCATTATATTGAAGTGAATCCCCAAAACAGCATATCATTAATAATAATAAAATATCTTTATAAAAAAAAAAATCATTGAAATCCGTCAAAATCTAAGTTTAAGTTGCCCAATGCCTTCGGCAGTCCCTTACCTGCTTTTTACTCCCCCTCCCTCGCGGTTACAGTTGAAAGTTTTACAAAATCTCATCAAAGTGCATATTTCGCACACTTAATAACACCCACACACCAAAATTCGCCATTCTTAGGTAATTTGGACGGATTTAAGCTTCAAAATGTGGTTTTTGCCCCGGCCGCCCCAAGAGGAAGGGGGGGGGGTAAATTTCCAAAATTACTTTATATTGCATGTTGCATACACATACCTAACCGACACATCAAAAAATTGAGATCATGAAATTATTTAAAGCTGAGCTATGCTTTAAAACTTTTTTTTTTTTTTTTAATCTCTCCCCCCGTTCTTAAAGGATGGAAGGAGGAGGGAATTTCGCAAAATCTCTTCATACTATGAGTTAGATACATATAATCGTCCCTTACATAAAAAATGTCCAACCTTAGATAATTTAGTGCAGCGTTACGCATGAATACATGTTTTTGCCCCCCATTCTCCAAAGGGCGGTAGGATGGAATTTCATAAAATCCCTTTGTAGTGTGTGTTCAGTTCGATTTCCTCGTGTGTTGAGTACCCTTCTTCCAAAACCTTTTCCCTTCCCTCCCCCCCTTAAAAATCCAAAATTCCAAAATCGCAGAAAATAATTTTTTTGTACTCAAGTCTGGTCTTTCCATCTGCAATTTCTTCACCGTTAAGTAATTTGGAGCCGAGTTAAGCCTTCTGCCCCCCCAAGGGAGACAGGGGGGGGGGGGTATTTTGCAAAATTCCGTCTTAGGTGGGGGTCAGGCTCCGAAAACCAACCTGGTCACTAAAATTTGTGACCCTCTTTCCCACGGAATCGTCATGGCAGTGTTGAGTCAGTGAATCATTGAGTTTACTCTTTTATATGTACAGATTTGTTTATATTTTTTATGGACTACTTGGCTTAAGGTTGCTGTCACAAAAATTAGAGTCCTTGGCGAAAAATGTCCTATCTACTTCAGTATTAAAATTAAAAATATACGCAGGATTATCAACTAATAAAGCTCTTTGATACAGATCTGAATTAGCTTTCATTTTCTTATTATTTAATTTTGATAATGACGTTATGTTGTCATGTGCCTAAGCAAATTTAATATTTATTATTTATTTTATTATTATTCGCGTGAAATATTCTTTGGCAACAATTAGAAATTAAAACAAATTATTTTAAAGTTTTATTATAGAAGAAATATTTATATTATATAGAAGGTATAAATTTTCCGGTATAAATAGTAGCCTATGTCTTATTCCAGACTATTATCTATCTCTGTACAAAATTTCATCCAGATCCGTTTAGCCGTTGTGGCGTGATTGAGTAACAAACATCCATCCAAACTTTCGCATTTATAATTTTAGTATAGATTAGTTATCATGTGCATGTGTTAGATTGAGTTATTTTGCTGTCATATTGACAAAAATTTAATTTTAAATTTCAAAACTCTGTCGCTCTTGGCGCTTATTGTATTTGGTGATCAAAAACGTAATACGAAAATATGCATGCCAGATGTATATTTTCGTAATATGCATTGTACCAAATATTGTTTCATATTATTCATTACTCTCTTAATATAAGTTGTTAAAATAACCATGATTTTTGAAAGGAATTAAATTATTTTCGCCAAATAATTTGTCGATATATTTTTTTTTCTGTTAAGGATGACCGATATCAAATCTATTCCGCTGCATCACATTAGTATCTTATATCAGATACTTATTTAGACATTTGAATACAAATTTGACTTCAAATTATGATAGAATATTTATCATTTTCCTTTTAATTAGTATATTAGTTGGATATTTATTGTGTAAATATCATCTTTTGAAATGAAATGTTTGTGTTTTCAATCGATTATGGAAATTTGCCATTTTTCCCCCCTAGAGTTTTGAAATTAAAAATTCAAATTTGTCAATTTTACAACAAAAATAACTTAATCTAACGCATGGACATGATAATTAATACATACCTAAATATGGGGATTAAAATCGGGAAATAATTTTCCTCGATTTTTAATAATTTTTTACAAAAAATCCAATGGACGTTTAACATAGGAAATATTTTTCTTGCATCCACGTACGGCCAATGACGTCATCACTTCGCTTGCGTATTAGCACTTTATCAATGTGTAAAAGAAATTTTTAATTAAAAATTACGTCAATTTTTGTGAGATGCATAATTTTTTTTTTTTATAATTTTTACCGTTCACGTTTAGATAAATGTATTTATTTTCCTGTTGAAAAAAATAAATAAATTCGTTTTTTTTTTTTTTTTTTTTTTTTTTTTGGCAACAATTAAATTATGGATAAATTTAAATGGCTAATTTTTTGCTATTGATAGCTTACAAAATTGCTATTTTATGCATAAAAATCGCAAAAACAAATTTTTTTTCGAAATAAAAGGCAGCCAACTTTTTAAGTTAGGGTATAAACTATCTCCATAACAAATTTTATCGAAATCCATCGAGCAGTTTTAGCGTGAAACTCAGTCAAATAAACGGACATTCACATTTATAATATATATAAGATATACGAACTACAACTTTCCGAAAACTAAGGTCTGATTTTTATTTTCTTATGTTGTGAAAATTGTTATTTTATCCCTATCCTACTGCAGTGAAAGTATAATGATTTCTTTAATCTACTCGCAAATGTCTTAATACAGATGTTGTCAACTATGGTGGAACTTCTGGAATTTTTTAATTATTAACAACTAATCGCATGAAAATCTGCTGATATCTAATATATTTATTAATTAATGTTACATGATTATTATTTATTGAGTAGCTTAACTCAAAATATTTAAGTGTGTTTTATTAATGAGTCTAAAAATATCGTTTAAAAATTTTTTTAATTAATCACAAATTTGACAAATAGATGGCCCTGTCGAATAAGATTTGTTAAATATCCCCCTTCAACAGTGTCATCTGTTGGTGAAATTTGCGACTAATTTTGGAAATTGATGAAATAAAATTCATTGGTTTCATAAGCAAAATGGTAAAAAATAATACATTTTTATTGTCTTCCCAACCTAATTTTTTCTAATTAATGTTTCAAATGTGTCACTCTTCTTTTTTCCCTTGACACATTATACATATGTCGTTTAATAATTAGATCATTTAATGTGATTAGTAAATATGTAAGCATTATTTTTTATTCAAAAACATATTAATTTTATCTTTTGATTAATTATATTTTTTAAGACGGAAAACGGAAATTCATATAAAGTGGAAATTCATGAAATCTAAAAAAATACACACATTTATTACGAAAGAACAAAAAATCAATAACATCCTGGATCATAAATAAGGCATCGAAATCTTCGGAATTGATTATATATTTCAACATCTCTCTCTCTCTCTTTCTTCTTCTTCTTCTTCTTTTTTTTTTTTAGTTTAAAACTCCCTAGACAAGAGTTGCCAAAACGACAACACTTTGAATTTTTGTACACCAATAAGTTTTATAGCAAAGATAGCTTACATTAATAACGGAATTTTGTGATTAAATGAGGCGACTAATACTTAAAAAAAGAAAACAGTGGTGTGAAAAAATCCGGAAGGTTGGCAACTCTGTCCAAGACTCATTGTGTTATAATTTGTTTAGTATAAAGAAAACCTTTTTATGGATCTTAATTATCTGAATTTTCTTGTAGGTTACTGCACTTAAACCAGTAGCGCTATTTATACTATATTATACAGGAAACTTTCTATAGAAAGCCAGAATAATGTATAACAATATCAAGGTATTCTCAAAATATTTATGTAAATGAAAGCACAAACAGACAGATGGACAGGAAAATCAACTTAATTGATCAGCACTTTTTAGGTGTTATAATTTCATTTAGAAACATTCACAAAGTTTTAAGACATTTTTCTTTTTGTTATTATAAATAGTATACTTTTTTTTTTTTTTTTTTTTAAGTTCTCAAATATTTAAGACTTTTTTCTTTTTGTTGTTATAAAAAGTAGTATTTCTAATTTATAAAAAAAAAAACAAAGAAGCTTTGTGTAACTAAAATCAACAGAAAGTAATACATTTAAATACGTATATTTACGACCAACCATAAAATCAGCTTCATTTAACAAAGATATTTGCTTTTATCATTAAATACATTCGTAGGATAACATTTTCTTTTCAGTAAAACTTCCGTAAAGATGTCTTATCAGACGGTGATTGATCGATACATTTATCACGATTATTTTATCTTTTGTGTCGTGCAAGGTTGCTTTTCTTAGCTATATAAGTATAGAAAAGTGTAATTCAATTCAATAGATTATTATTATTCAGCAAACAAAATATCTTGATTTTTATTATAAAACAAACTTTTATTACCTTACTTTATGTGATTAAGTAATATCATCCTAAATCTTTACATTGATGTAAAATATATAGAGGATTTTTTTTTTTTTACTTTTTTATTTCTAGACGCATATTTTTCCCCAGTATTTTAAAAAGAGAATTTGAATTTTTTAATATATTTGTGCCATGTTTGAAACATTGACTCATCAATCTAAACGAATGTATTTTTTGGTTTTAAACCAAACCATTTCTGTTATTTTTAAAGCCTAATTAAATTATTTTTTATATTATTATACTCTTTTATTCGCATTTTTTTACGTTTATATGCTAAAATGCTTTTTCCTGTGCATTTAGGATGTTCCTGTAGAAAGAACATGTATTTTAATTTAAATAACTGATAAACGTTCTCGAATATCTGGCATACAATTTGAAACTATAGATTAATTGTTATTATGTAATGGTGTTTATCATAGTGTACATATCAATATATATTGATTACGAATGAAATGTACACTAGATACTATGAATATCCAGTATATATCATTTATATGCATATAGAGCACACGTACTTTGACATGATTGATTTCTTTGACTTGATGCAACTCACGCTATTTATCACTCCAGATTATTAGAATGATCTTCAAAACACGACGTTCATGTAAGTAATAAATAAATAAATATATATAGATATACATATGTTACGGGCAATGTAATTATTTAGGTCAGTATTCATAATGCTTGGTTATTATGAATAATGACCATTAAAATTGGGCAATTTGATAAATTTGAATTACTTTACGATAATTTCTCACATTGCCCGGTCATTATAAATACCGCTATTATTTCTTTGGGCACTTTGAGTAATTGACAGCAATGGGACAACCACGTGCGTAGCACTTTAGACCGCACTTTAGAATGTAGAAAAAGAGGGGGAAAAAGCTAAAAACCCATAGAAATAGCATGGGAAGAAAACCAA
Organism: Salticus scenicus; assembly: GCA_963930645.1. Classification (NCBI taxonomy): domain Eukaryota; kingdom Metazoa; phylum Arthropoda; class Arachnida; order Araneae; family Salticidae; genus Salticus; species Salticus scenicus. The sequence continues at coordinate 76,848,462 of OZ005656.1, forward strand.
AAAAACTCACAATGTCAAGTGTGTTAAAAAAAAAAAAAAAAAAAAAAAAAAAAAAAAAAAACTCGCACCGGAAGTAATAAAGGGACAAAATTGACTAGAAAAACACATTGAACAGCGGGAACCGGGCGGGCTGGGGCGTTAAATATATCGCCCGGGATTAATACGACTCGCCTAGTATATAGTCGCTACATATTGACATTTTGTGTAAATACAAATTTCTAAGTACGTACATATCTAATACAATATTTTTATTTGGACTTAAGTTTTGTTTGTACTTATTTCATCGCCACCGGTTTGTTTGTCAGCATGTGAAATTTTATTTCTTATTTTTTGTTTGTTACTTTGTCAGTTAGGTATGTAAAAATTTGTTATTTATAAAAAATATGAATAAAAATGATTTTTAAATTGCCCACTTGACTTTTAGCATTATACATAATGACCGGGCAATGTAATATTTGCAACATAATTTATCATTTTGTCATATCCTTTTGGGCACTTTTTTAATTGCCCGGGCATTATAAACAATGCCCAATTATTTACATTGCCCGTAACATATATATATATATATATAGATAGATAGATTAAAAAAAATATTAGAACATGGTTTTGATTATTTTGTAAATATTAAATTATGCTTATGTTGTGAATATTTGTGTTTAGGCCCGTATGGATGATCAGAAGATTACAAGATTCCTATCATTATAGTTTATAGGTTTTATAAAGTAGCTTCGAATATTTAAGGATAATGGCAGTGTATAGATGTTCAAATCTTTCTATAAATTGGGTGAAATAATTAAAACCCAATATTAAAAGAGATAAATAAAAATTGAATACGTTCTTAATTTTCTTTTAATTGCTATAAATTCTGATATAGTATTAAGCTATGTAACGAAAATTTCTTAGAAACATATCATAATGAAAATTACTGAGATAAAAAGTTCAATCTATTAAAAAAAATTAAATAAATAAATAAATAAAGAATTCATAGTTTTACATAATATCATCTATTGATTGAAAAATCCACTCTTATCTTCTAACATGATTTCAATTCTACGCTTGAAAAATTGGACAAATTTTTGGGATCTGTGACAGGATAATTGTTCCAAATGCTTAGAAATTTTGCGTTAATTCCTCAATTGTTTTTGGAATTGTTTCCCCAGTAAAAGAATTCGTGAGGATAGACTACAAGTTTTCAAATGGGTCCAAGTTAGATGAATTAACCGACCATTTTGAGCCCCCCCCCCCCTGAATAATGTCATTGCATTGATTAACGCTATGGTTCTCTTTGCAGTGTAGCACCATCTTGCATGAAGACTCTTTTATCTCTTCTTGGGAACAGAACTCTATTGTCCAGAGTATCTGAATAAATTGATAAAATTGCATTTCTGTAATCTTGGTCCAGAAATCAAATATTCGGGATTTTTCCTTAAGAGCGGACAATACCTAATCTCTCCGGCATCCTTCGCCCATGTTTTTCTATGGGAAAATTTGTTTACATAATTACTCATTACCTAATGAATATTTTTCAATTCTGTTTTCACATTTAGAAAATTCATAAGCGTTAAATTAGTACTTGTTTTCCAAAAATTGATTTTTTAAAATTTTAGTATTTCATTTTGCGATTAGAAAATGAGAAAAATGCATTTTGTGAAAAATCGCATTTTTGAACTCAAATTTAAAATGTAAAAAATTAAAAAAAATGAATTTTTCAAAAATGAGTACTCATTTAACGGTTATGAATTTTCTGACTGCGAAAACAGAATTTAAAAATATTCATTAGGTAATGTGTAATTGTAGCAACAAATTTTCCCATAGAATAACATGGGCGAAGGCTGCCGGCGAGATTAGGTATTGTCCCCTCTTAATTAAATAAATTTAGCCCTGTCTGTTACGCTTTTTGCTCATTATACTGGGGAAATCAGATTTCTGAATGCTTTTTTATTCCAGTTATTGGATTTAATGTATTTGTTGACTGCAGTATGACTAATTTGAATACCTAATACTAGTGACTGAGAAACTTTCGTTACACGTCTTATATAACTTTAAATTGTCGTATAATATATATAATTAAAATGCGTTGAAAAAAAGAGTTAAAAGTAGTTAGTCTTAAATTACAGACTAAATTAAGTAATAACATTTTCATATAATCTTTCGTTTCTATCTATTATTTAAACGTGGCTTTACTGTTGAGTTTGATGAAGTAAAATCTGATAGCTTTTAAGTTTAGAAATTTTAATTTTAGTAAGTTACTATTTAATTAATCAATACTTAAATGCAAAGAATAAGTTTTTTTAAAAGGGCAATAGAATTTGCCATGTAAGAAAAATCAGTCAAAAGTTTCTATATTAATAAAATAACTGTATTAAATTGCTTCAAATATTTGAAGACATCCATTTTATTTAATTATTTATATATGCATTTTTAAAAATATGTTTTTATGCATTAAAAAAAAATATTTCATGCGTCATTTGTCAACTTCATCAATGTTTATCAGATTCATCATTTGTCAATTTTGAAGGGTAGAAATGAATTTCAAAACATATCTGTGCTCAAATTTCCGAAAAATGTAACTTCTCATTTAAATGCAAACTCAGGAATGCAAAAGTTATATGAGATATTTGTAAGTTAAGACTTGTATGCTAATTTTAATATTTTCCCAAATCATTCATTTAGTGTAATGTCTCAAAATTTTATCTACTGAATATAATTTGATGAACAAAATAGTACATTTTATATATTTATGTAAAACACTGTTAAATGAAAACTTTGCTTAATATGTAATTATATATATATATATATATATATTAGTTTCATGCTTATAGATATATAAAATTTTTGCATTACTTCCTGAGATATGTTTGAAAAGATTTATACTTATGCATGTATACCGGGTGATCCAAAAGTCACAGAAAAAAAAAAAAAAAAAAAATCATTATTTAAAAAATACTGACTGTAGCTCTATGCTGTTTTCACTGAAATGTGCAGCAAAACATGGGATTTTAAAAATATATATAAGAAAAAAATATTAGTTACATTTTTCACCAACATATCGCGCTGTATTCGCAGTATCTTCTCACATTTCAAACATATCAGTCTGATCGAATGACTCTATATTTCAGAAACTGAAGCTTTTTTTATGAGAATGTCCAATGTACAAAATCTGATGATCTTTCTAATGAATGACGGTCATTACGCTAAGCATTTATAGTCCTAGTTACGTTACTGAATGTACTGGGCCATTGTAAAAAAAAAAAAAAGTAAATTTACAATTATAGCGTCCCCTTATGAAGGAAATGTAAACTAATTTTCTAATAAATATTTTATTACCTGAAAAAATCCTATGTGTTTCTGTGCATTTCAGTGAAAAACAAATAATGCTACGGTTAATACTTTTTGAATAATATAAAAATAAGTAAATAAATAAAATTCTGTGACATTTGGATCACCCTGTATATAATTCATTTTTTATAGTTCTTCATGTGTTACTTGGTTTCATATAGTGCACTGTTTGAAAAGGTTTTCAATATATATATATATATATATATATATATATATATAGAGAGAGAGAGAGAGAGAGAGAGAGAGAGAGGGAGAGAGAATATCCCGTAAGCTAAATAATTGGTAAGAATACATGTATTCAAAATATGTAGTACCTGTCTCTAGGGTTTTTATTATTAATAAAAGAAAGAAAAGAAAAAGAAAATACTGTCGCATAAAAACTCTATCAATAAATTATATATATTTAAATATCCTTTCTTTTATTGCATTATTCTTATTTATTGTTTGTTTTATTATATTAGTTTTCTTCGAAATAACTTCAACATGTGTAAAAGCAATTTGCAAGTGTAATACAATAATAAACAAAATCCGATCTAACACAGAAGAAACTGTAAAATTGTGACATCGCGATCATGAATTTTATTCCGTTCTAAGTCATAATTCAGAAACGTGTCAATTAAACGTCTTCTGAATACATCATTTTCATTTTAAAAATCGTCTTATATAAACATCATATGATATTAAATCCCATTCATACTCTCAATAAGGATTGTGTTTTCTGACACGATTAAACAGTATTATTTAAACATTTCCCATGACAATTTTCTAATAAACTATACATCGTGAAACTACAAGTCTTTGTTTACATATTTGAAGTATAAGAAACTCTTTTCGTTTCGTAGAATTTATGGAGTTTTACTGTTATATTTTAAAATTAAATGTAAAATAATAATAATAATAATAATAATTAAAAATTATTATTATTATTATTAATATGCAATAAATAGCAATCATTATAACAGTATCATAAAATTAGGAAATTTAAGGCTATTATACACCTAGTACATCCGTTTCATAGGAAATTATTTTTCTGTTTTCAGAGAAAAGTATTATTTAACCACTTCTACCTCAATTACTGATATTAAATTATCACTTATGAAAACTCTCTTTGAAACATAAGAAAATGATAATTTGTAAATATAAAAAAATTAAAATCGTTAAGTGCTTAAAGATTTCACTTTAAAATTCAAAATTATTGCTCGAATAGAAAAATTGCACTATGTAGGATGCTTTAAAAGTTTTGGAAAGAGGGATGGAAAGTTTTGGAAAGTTTTGGAAAGTTAAAGAAGGATGCTTTAAAAGTTTTGAATTATTATGAACTAATTGTTTTTGTGTTTTAATTTACTGGGTGTCCTATAAGTCTGTAGACATTTAAAAAATTCGTAACAATTGAAGGAATTGGTAGAATTGAACGCGGTTTGCGTAAACGTTGTTCTCGTGAAGAGGGAATTTTTTTTTTTTTTTTTTTTCTTTGGTAAAGAAAAAAAATAATAGTTAACATTTTTGTCGATAGAGGGCACTGTACATGAGCAAATCACATATTACAATAACAACTATATTTATTTGCATGCAAATGTTTATAGGCATATAAACCCTATTCTGTGTGTCCGCCGTCACCAAAAATTACAGTTAGCAAACGAGTTACAACATCGCTAACAGAAACACCAGTCTGCGGTTCTTACCAAAGGGAAACCATCTACACCAATAACTCTTTATCAACTAAGTCAGCATCGCAATTAAATCATCATGTATGCGCAAGTAGGGGCAAAATAAGAAATAAGATGTGTTAATCGTAAAACCGTTCAATTTTTAGAACGCCAATTTTCATATTTTTCGTTACTCATCCGTGCAGCGCCGTCTGCCGACAAAAGATTAACTATTTATTTCCCTTTACTTGTATATCTATAGCGATTGCTGAAATAACATATTTTCTATTCTTATTTTTGATCAATCGTATTTAATTTGAGTTATTTTTTATACATAATCATTTTTAATCAATTTTATATCATTATTCATCATCTTTTGTGTGATGTATAATACATAAACATTCCACAAGAAGAAGCTATTATTTATTGCTAGATCAGTTAATGTAACAGTTACACTAGAACATACAAAAATCGATTCTTACAGTTTAAAATAAATAAACACAAAAAGTGTTTTTTAAAAATTATTAAATTTACAAATACAACTTTTCTACTGTTTAAAAATGCAAAATGACAATATTACTTTTATTTTATTTTATATTAGATATTAACACTTTTGTTCTTAAGAACAATATTTAATTGAATTCGATTCTTCGTTTTCGTCTATCACATGATTGAGCAGACGACGCTGGGAAGAGTCCATTGGGTAGGCAAACGGTTAATAGAATAAAAGTGGTAGTTTAATAATTTTGATTGTTAAATATATGTACTTATAAACCAATCTTGTGATTAGTTATAACTATGTTTTGAAGAAACTTATAGAATTATCATTATAATGCAAAGTAGTTATGTTTGAATTATAAGTTACTAATTATGCAGATTTTTTATTATCTGTATTTTTTTATTATTAATTTCTGCGAAAATTTTCGATTAACTTATGTCTTTGCAGAAGAATTAGGGTAACACTAGCAAAAAGAATTCCAGTACAAATAAGTCTTACTAAAACAATAATGATAAATCCAGATTATTGTTAGAAACAAGATAAAAAAGAACTTCAGAAAACTGAAATTTAAATAAATAATGACCTAACTGAAATTCAATAAACTCGCAATTTACTTTTATTGAAACTCAATTCCAAAATAAAAATTTCGTACAAACATTATTTTTTTTACATTTCTGCTAGAGCGTGCAACTTTACAGCAAGTAAATAGATAAAGAGAAATTATTTTTTTTAGAAACATAAAGTTGTCTCCCAGCATCAATTCAATAGCTGACATACTTACATAGGTTCTCTAAAAATAATATTCTAAGGATAATATTTAATAATGTAAAATTTACTGTTATTAATTTTCAATATTTGCAAACACATTTTGGATGTTTGTTGAAATTTTATTTTTCCGACTGAGTGAAAATAATGCCTGGACCGGGAGTCGGACCCCGGATCTTTGACTTACATTGTCAAGGCTCTACCAATTGAGCTATCCAGGCCGACAACCGATCGACATTACTCACTCAGACCACCTTTTATGGAGAAACATCTGGTCTATCATATAGATAGCTCTCGGTCGACATTACTCACTCAGACCACCTTTTAGGGAGAAACATCTGGTCTATCATATAGATAGCTCCCGGTCGACATTACTCACTCAGATCACCTTTTAGGGAGAAACATCTGGTCTATCATATAGATAGCTCATATAGTAAGTCAAAGATCCGGGAGTCGACTCCCGGTCCAGGCATTATTTTCACTCAATCGGAAAAATAAAATTTCAACAAATATGATTTTCTTCCACAGTTGATTGTGGGATTTTAATAATCATAATAAAAAAAAAAAAAAAAAACATTTTGGATGGTTTAAATTGATGTATTAACTGATGTATTTTATTGAAACATATTCATCAGATTAAATTTATCTTCGCACTACTAAAATGGTCTACTAAAATTCAAGATTACTAAGCGATTTGCAAAATATTTTTAAAACATAAATGGCATAAGAGTAAATAAATATTTGATCAATATATTTATTTTATTTCGTTAAGAAATCATGATAAATTTAGATCTGCAATTTAGAAAGCGTTTGAACAGCATAGATGTTTTTCCGGTCTCATTTCCCCAAGCTTTAATTAGTTGCTTTGAGTATTTTAAGGCAAGTCTGATGCCGAGGGAATTCAATCAGAAGAGATTCGATCTTTGAGTTTAAAATTGGATCAATAGTTTTCCGGCATTAACGTTTTTAGCGTTAATTACTTTTTGTTCCGACAAAATCCTTATGCGTTTGGATTAAAAGAGTGAAGGAAATTACCAAGAATGAAAATTTCAGTACCTTCAACAATCAGATAACTTCCGAGTAAACATCAAATCAAAATTCTTGAACAAATTGTATTGCTTTGTAAAAAGGTGTTTATTGTTAGTATTGCAATCTCATGAATATTTATTTTCTTTATATATTTTAATAATATTTGAATTTTAGATTAACAAAAAAAAAAAAAAAAAAAAACAAAGCAACTTTGAATTTAACACATTTTTAAAAATGTTAAAATTAATTATTATGCTATACATTTAAGAGAAATTGTGCTGCCAGTAAACTCAAGTAAGGAATTTAAAATATGGTTAAATTTTTATTTCAGAATATTATATAAATAGAGAGTGGTTTTGCAGTAAATTTATTGTTACATGTAATAGCTTTGATAAAAATAAAAGACAATTATTTTTAAGTATGTCCACTTAGTTAACTATAAAATGCTTTGAAAGTACTATAAAACATGAAAAGTAGGAGCTCTCCACTTAAAGAAAGCGCGCACAATTTTTGCAAAAGAAAATCCAGAACAATTTTAAAACATTAATTCTTTCACTGGTGAGTTAAATTTTTCTAGGTCAGACCTCCAAGAGTTGATTTTTAAGTTTCTATGATTCTGAAATGAATAAATTACATAACACGTGATACTTACGATGTTAAAGTTTGGTTTGGTTTGATTAGTCACTATACAGTCAATTTCTGCTCAGGGCTGTTTACATTGGTACTAATAGTTTAAAGTGTATTCTAAAACATTAAGAACACACTTAACCGGTACTCGTACCTGAAACCAGAGCATTACCGAGTCACTCATTGCATGAATTAAGAGACAAAAGAGAATAGAGTACTATAGTTTACTTAATATCACCATAGAGAAACTATTTTAAATTGACTTTATCTGCATTTTATAATTAATTATGATAAACTTTCAGAAAAATAATCTTATTGAATGTCAAATGTTCAATTGCATATATTTATTATTTATTAATAACGATAAATTTATTAAAGCATTTCATAAAAATATTACATATCAGTAAATATTTACAGCAAATTAGCATTAAATTTAGCATACACTGAAGGAAAATTATTGGAAAGTTCTAGTAACTCAAAAAAATATTAACGCTTAATTTTAAAATGCCGTTAATAATGAAATAACTCTACATTCGACTGAAGCTTTTTAATAACACTAGGGGGCTCTGCCCCCTGCTGACTCCGCTCCCCAACTCTCGAGGGAGGCTTCGCCTCCACCCGACAGTTTTTACTTATTAACCAGTGCAAAGCTCTGCCCGCCGATTCGCTGCTTTGTTTTTCACTGAATAGGAATATCAATAGTGCATAACACAAGACAAAAGCAGAAAAATATTATAAAAATCCCCCAGGATCAAACTGAAATACATAATATTTCGTACAATATTATTTATTTTTATATATATTTTTTAAAATTATGCTGAAAATTATTATTATTATTATTATTATTATGAATAGAGAGAAATTCGTAATATTTAGACCAATTTTGCATTACAGCTCTAGTATATGGTCAGTTTTATTTCTTTTTTACAACCAAAGATCGAGACCGCGGTACGCCTGTCAATAAAACGCCGTTCTCATAATTGGAAGATTGCCGGTTCGATACTTGAGGCGGACAAAGACTGTCGTGTACACTAATGGTGACTGATGCACATAAAATCCGTCATGGCCGTAAATCCCTCTACGTTCCCATCCAAATTATACCTCTGGGGATCTCCAAAGCGGGGAAGCCACCCCCTCCGTGGAGGATCAAAATTCTGACGGCATGTCTCCGGAACATACCTAGAAGTGCGTCCCAGACCATCACTAATTACCCATAGCGCAGTACTGATGCGACGTTAAAGCCAAACTACCTACCTACAACCATAGATCATATTTTAATTTTCCTATGTAAAAGGACTTCATGACAGAAGAATAACGTCACTGGGAGAAACTTTTTTCAAGGTGGCAAATAGAGTACCTTCATAAACCCGTCGTTTTTAGTTAATAACTTCTTTAATTAAAATGATGGAAATTTCTAAGCAGCTGAAATGTCTACCTTGGAGTATTCGGAACACAGTGATATCTCTCATGACGCAAAGGACCGTGCCCTCTGAGAGAAGATGCGATCGCAGACAAAAAAAAAAAAAACTGACGCCAGTGACTAACTTTTTTTTTTAATATATAGAGATAGAGAAAACGCAATATTTCTTCGTCAACCTTTACAAAATTACATTTGATACAGTAACCATAAAACTTTTTTTTTTCTTTTTTTTTTTTTTTTTAAACTTCGTCCTGAATAAAGAACAGGATTCTTACACGTTTAAAAACACTCATACAAATGTCCACAATGAAGATATTTATAGATTTAAAATGATTTTCACTGAAAAATAGTTACCATTTCAGTAAAATGCTATATTTTCCAAACAAAAATAATCACATACATAAACGTAAATATTGGCGAAAATTTTTAAAATAAATTCCTAACAACACTGAAATTAGGCGAGTTCGGTGTTAAGGCCAGCTGACTGAGCTAGGGTCCTAAGCTTAAAGGGGAGTGCCAGAACTAGGGAGTCTTTTTTAAGGGGTCCTATTCTGTGTTTACTCAAATTTCGGAGAAAACCACGGAAAATTTCGAACGGCAAAAGTAATAACGCACATGAAAAATAATTTGAAGAACAGATTAAAAAAAAGAGGGAGATTCTAAAATTTTTTTCTAATATTATTATATAAAAATTGAAAATCATAAGCATAAATAGAACATTAGGTTTGAACCTTATTGATATTTTTTAGGTAAAACTTTTTTCTGGCTTTTATAACAATAAGGTTTACTGCAATTGCTATATCTGTATCATTGAGATTCTATTATATAATATGTGGTATTATGACTTATAATGTAATGACTTATATAGCTATGGTAACATGTTGCGACCTATATTACACACACACACACACACACACATATATATATATATATATAGCCATTCTCGACTAATTTCGCTGCAAATCGTTGTATAAATATGCAGCTGGTGCCGATAGATTAGTAATAACGTGTAGTTTATAATGATATGCTTAGATTTGGCTCAAAGAGTCATCTACATAATAAATCTTCGACAATTTTGTTTTTTAAAATAGCAGTACCCATTTTTGATAATTTTTTGGATTTATTTGAACAAAATCATCTTGATTTGATTAACATGTTTTGACGTCTCCTGAATCCAAAAAAGTGATTTTTGGCAATTGGTCAGTGTGTGTATATGTGTGTGTGTGTGTATGTGAGGAATCTTCTGACTGTTATATCTCCGAAGCTAATAAAGGTAGAACTACAAAACTTCAGAATTAAGACAGGTCTGGAGTACAGATGATACTTCCAACTTTTGGTGAAAATTAGAAAACCGGAAATGTGATATCGGAATAGGAACGTAAGTCGGTATCTCAAAAAACGGTTCTAACGATTTTCTTCAAAATTGCTATATAAACATTCTAATGTTTGTTCTTTTGTATGAATTAGTTGGTTTGTTCAGGAAAATTGATAGGCACCCTGTATAAGTAGTCCAATTTGAGATCTCTCAAGTACGGTCCTTTAAAAACGACTGTACGATTTTTTTTTTTCAAATTCGCCATATTAACCCTCTTTTATATATCCCTTTGTATGTAATTATTGTTTTCCGGTCAACATTCGTGTATGCTAAGCTTTGGTAAAAGTCGGTAACTCAAAAACGGCTCTAATATTTTTCTTTAAATTTGTTACATAAATTCATTTTAAGTTTCTTTTCTCGGGTATTGAGTGGTTATTACAGGAAAATTAAGAGTTATCTTGATTAGGTAGGTCAGTTTTAGATCTGGAAATTGGCGTTTCAAAAATGGCTCTATAGATTTTTTTTCTTATTTTTTTAGCTCTTTATGTAATCTGTATTCTATATGTCTTTACACGTGTATCTGTTTCTTTTACTGGAAGAGTTTTAGGTGTCTACTTTGCTAGGTCAATTTTATGTCTTCGAATCACATTAAGTCCAAAAATTGCATCTAATACATGTAAATAGTGGGTAATGGAAGCCGTGTGGTTGTTTCACGCACCAAATTTTTTTCTAATTAGCATTACTTTAGTTTATTTTATATTTTAAATTGTCATACTTCTTTTCCCAGTTATTATATGAATCAATATAACCCTTTTTTTGTACGAGATCTTAATTTAAAATTTTAATATGTAGATGTACCCCAAATACATTTTCGTTTGAAATCAATCAAGAATTAATTTAAGGTATGCAAACTATAGCTTTTTACGAAATGGCTTGATTACAGAAATTCAAATATAGGTATTAGTACTAAAATAATCTGGTGTGTCACTCACACGACTTTCTCTTACCCTGAAATTTAATACTATAAATACAGGTTGGAGATTAGGAGGTAAGATAACGAGTACTGTTATGTAAACCTATGCTAAAGAATTCAAATTAGGCTTCGGAAGAGTTTTATATGATAATTAGTTCTGTGTGAAGGGGGACTACCACCCCTCAACCCACCGTTTCATTATCGTACAAAAAACAAGCGATGAATATTTAAACATACATTAATTACCATATCTCTATGAGGAATTTATTTCAATTCCCGAACATCTTTTCTGGAAATGGTAAAATATTATTAGTAAAGCACATCCACTAACAACAATTAACTAGCTTGTTGTGGTCACCACACGACTTTCTTCTATATTTTCCTATACAAATTAACTCAGTAAAAATAATTTATTAAAATTATTATTTAAAAAAATTATCTTCCATGATAATGCGCACGGTTTCCACATTAGAGAAGTAGTATAACTCGAAAAAAAAAAAAAAAAAAAAAAAAAGATGAATTTATTCTCAATATTCCATAAAAAAAAAAAGAAAGATAAATAAATAAATAAATATATATATATATATATATATATTTTTTGTTAAAAATGAAAAAAATCGATAACTTTATTTTAAATTATCGTAGATCGATGGTTCAACCATTCGTTTTAAAGTTATTAGCGAGCTCTTTTGAAAGATGTACATCATGAGAATTTACTCACCTCGAGGGGGGACTTCACGAGGCGAGGCTCCTACATACACAGTTTTTTTCCCCAGTTGACTATCTCTATTACACAAAATATATATTCGTTTCATTTGGTTTAGTGCAGTCTATAGATGTTAAACTCTATTTACCTGCAATTCCCCCCGTAAACGTAGTGTATTTGAGTACTTTTAAGTGTCCCTGTACAGGAACCATTGGCTTCATCTCAACGAAAAGCTTACTGTAGCATCCCTATATGATACACATTTAGAATACTAAGTTTAGAATTTCTGCTACTATTTGTTCTTGAGATATGTTGATAACATACACACACAGACAGTCAGACACACAGAGAGACACACTGACCATTCTTTTAAAAAATGATTTTCGTATTCAGGGGACCTCAGAACATGTAAATATAACAAAAACGCACGTTCGAAAATTTGACCCTAAAACAATACTTTCTCGACCCTATAGGTAAGAGAAAGTAAAAAGGAAGTTGATACAAATTTTAATATTTACATATTTTACTGTAGCATTAAAAACTAGACTTTTTTATCAATCGACCAGTAGCAGTCGCATGTTTCTACGACAAAGCATTGCAAAATTAGTTTTTTTTTTTTTTTTTTTTTTTTTTTTTTTTCCTGACTGTAAATTACATTTATCATTTCAATATCCTGTCAGTTAATCTTTTAAAAAGTAAAAGTGAAGTGAAAATATATTAAGGATTAATATAGAAGGATAAGAAAGATAAAGATATATTTTAAGATAAGATGTAAAAGAGGCGTATTTACATTATAATTTAATGCTATGGGGAAAAAATTAAATGTCTTTTAAAATTTCCTCTAAAAAATTGATCTAAAAGGATTTGCTAAACATTATTTTCGGAATTTACCAAACGACTGTAAAATTAATATATCCTTAACTAGAAGTGTATATTTAGAACATAATTTCTCAATCTACAATGCATTATTATAATTATATATAAAAAAAAAAACTTTTACACCAGCTTTTATAATAACTCTTTTTAAATTAATCAAGAGTTTCTTTTATTCACACAGAGTAAACATTAGAATTATTACACGTCCAAAACCTCACCCAGGTCAAAATGAAGGAGAGATTCATCGATTTCCAATGATGTTATCTCAGAAATATCTGCTCTGTAAATGTAATGATACATTTGTTACATAACTTAAATAGTATCGAAGTAAAGTTAGTTAGGTGGTTTTCTATAGCATTTAAAATGAGAAAAACGCAATATTATAATGATCGATACGTATGCTGATGATTACAGTATTTGTTCAATTTATAGAATTAAATTTTTACATTTTGTATTTTATATTCATATTATATTTAGATTATACTGAATACGGTATTTAGATATATTTAAAACCTCAAAACATCTCTAATAATTATAAAAATATCTATGTATATCGCAATGAATCTTTCAGCGCGTTTTCGAAAATAAATAAAAGTGTGTGTTATATTGATCAAATTTAGTAAAGAGATGTATTTTTGAAAGATTTGTTCGTGTATGGAGTTTGATTAGACTTTGAGTTTTTATGTTTTCTGATTTCGCAGATTTTTTTTACTTTCATGGCTAAGTGGAAATATATATTTACAAGTGAAAAGAATAAAGATATCAAAAAGCATTTTGAAAATTTGGCGACTTATTTAATTTTGGATTTTTGTCAAATCTGTGAAAAATGAAGTCATGGTTAAAAAGCAATGAATATTCAGATGAGAAAAATTAAAGTGAATAGACATTTTGTGAAATTTGCGTTATATATACACTACTGTCCTTTAAAATTGCAACACCAAGAAGGATTGTGAATATCAGAATGATATTTATTTTGCGCATGCATTATAGTAGGAAGAACAATTGATTTAAATTTTCAGGAAGTTTTGAGTAATATACCCTGAGAAAACAGTACATAAAGCAACGACCTCTGGGAGTAATAACTACACTTATAAGTCTAGGCATTGAATATAACAGCGATTGGAAAACATATTCGGGTACACCACTTCATAAAACACAGTTACTGGTGAGTGGTTGGCCGCCAGTCGCTTTTCAACGATTAAATGGTCATTTTCATTGGTGCGAGATCAGGAGAACGCGCTGGCCGGAGCAGCGGTTCAACTCATTCTGTATCAAGGTAGGTCCATACAATACAGACAACTTGCGGTCGTGCATTATCCTGTTCAAATGTTGCGCTACGGAGGCCTTGAATATAGGGCAGAGGGGCATGCCTTAGCTCACCAGAAATTTAATGGCCGCTATTCAGAGTGCCGGGAATGCGAACAAGAAGTAATCGAGACATGTATCCAATGGGATCCCATACCATCACTGCAAGTGATGGAAAGTGTGACCATGTCGAATCCAAGCTGGCAATGTGCATTATTCACAATGTTGTTAAATAATGATAAGGCAATCTTGATACTGTAAACAGGATTGTGATTTATCTGAAAGGTGACTTCACGCCATTTCTGTGTCCAGGTTCGTCGTTGATCACACATTAAAGGCGCCCATATCAGTGATGCAGTTTTGAGGGTAATCAAAATTTCGGTAGCTGCATACTGGATTACCACCTGGAGTGAGGGTATGAGATACCATTGGATACACGTCTCGATTATCTCTTGTTTTCCTTCTCGCCACTCTGAATACCAGCCATTACATATCTGACGATTTAAGGACCGTCGCTCTGCCCTATATTCAAGGCCTTCAAAGCGCAATATTTAAGCAGGACAATGCACGACCGTAAGTTGTCCGTATTCTCCGGACCTTCCTTGATGCAGAATATGCTCGACTGTTGCTCTGGTCAACGTGTTCTCCTGATCTCGCACAATTGAAAATGACTGTTTAATCGTTGAAAAACGACTGGCCCCAACCACTTACAAGTAATTACGATCGATGAATTGTGGCATCGTGTTGAAGCTTCATGAAGTGCTCTACCCGTACATATCATCCAATCGCTGTTCTGTTTTTGCTCACAGAGGTCGCTGCTTTATCTACTGTTTTCTCAGTACACATTACTCCAAATGTCCTGAAATTTTAATCAATTGTTCTTCCTACTATAATGTATGGGCCCAATAAATATCATTATGATATTCACATTCTTTCTTGGTGTTGCAATTTTAATGGACAGTAGTGTATATATGCATATATATGTGTGTGCGTATTTGATAGTACTTATTACTTCCATTGCCCGACTACCGTAGGTAGTGACAGTATTGTACTCGGCCAAAAATTTCGATATGAACTTTTGACCTGATTTGTATGTTTTTAAGGTCTTTTGAGTTCAAAAAAGTAGTTTTTGGCAATTGGTTAATATTTTTGTATATTGGAAATTGGTCAATGTTTATGTATGGGAAATTTTCTGAGAATCATAACTCATAAACTAATAAAGACAGAACGACGAAACTTCAAAATTGAGACAGTTCTTGTGTACAGACGATTTTTCCAATATTTGGTGAAAATTGAAACCCTGAAGTAGACCGTAAAAACGTATCTGAAAAATGGCTCTAACTTTCTCTTACATAGTTTTTTTATGTTAAAAGACAATTGCCTTTAAAGTGAAGGAGTTGGGTTTCAGTGTTAAGAATATTTTTATTGATTTAAGAAATAAAACATAATATTTTAAAAGCAAAATATAGCTTAACATAATATAGTAAAAGTTAATATTAATCAATTAGCAGAATATTGCTCAAAAAAAAAAAAAAAAAAAAATCCTCGGATTACACTGCGCTGCAAAAAAAAAAAAAAAAAAGAAAAGAAAATTGAGCCCTGATACCATTCCTGGTGATTCTTATGTAAAATGACCTCCTGAATTCGAATATGGCCTCCATTTTGCGGAATCACCCACCGTTTTCTCAGGACGTAACCGCATCCCTCAATTTTCATCCCTGTTTGGTAATTTTATGGCCATGAATTTGATTTGAAGAGTGGAAAATTATTATTTTAAAACGTAAAAACAGAAAAAATATAATGTATAATGTATAATAAATAATAATATTAATTGGTTAATAAAATATAATAAACGTAATTTATATTTTCTCGGTGAATCCATCCCCCCTCCCTAAGTTTTTCTCTTTCTGCAAATGTTCATATTTAGAATTTTTCATTTCTTTAACTCCTCAGAAGATATTTAGCAGTTAAAATAATCTTTTCCTCCCCTACAAATCATAGTTATAGCCATAAAATTACCGAAAAGTGATAAAAATAGAGGGGCGTTCCCGAAAAGCTGTGGGTGAAAGCGCAAATTGGGCATCCTATTCGGATTCAGGCTGTCAATTTACATAAGGTTCTGCAAAAATGGTGTTGTAGTCGATGTTATAACTGAGCCATTTTCAATTTCAGTGTATAAATTTGTTTATTACTCATAACCTCTACTCGTATCCTCTATTTTTTGTAAGTTCACGTGCTGAACAATATGCCAAAGAGAAAAAAAGAGTTAAATAAATTTAATGCTTTAATTTTTATGTAAAATATGATCTCGTGCTATCTTCAAAAATTTGTTAAAATGTAAAGATTATGTGGTGCGTGTGGCATCCATTGTTTGTTTTTTAATTCAAGAAATAGAATAGAATAAAGAGAGCAACGATGTTAGTTGCATTTTTTGATACAGTTTGAATTTTAAATTTTAGTGAAATATTATTTACCGTAGGAATAATTTTCTTATGTTTAAAGTTATAGGGAATTATTATACGAGCACAAGCGATGCTACTTTAATAATTTTAAAGTGTAAATAATAAGTAGTGGCGTCCGCTTTTATACAGTTTATTTTAGTAAGAGAAAAGCTAGGAATTTGCGGTGCTTATTCCGTTGCTTTACAGTCGATTTTCATGCAGAGCAGTGTTATTTGAATTACAGAATTTTGGCAGCGATGAAAGACAGTATGTATAAAAAAAGCCAAGCATTGAGCTTGAAACTTGAGATGCAATATGTATTGCAAAACACGGAGGAAAATTTGTGGTCGTATAATGACTAATAAAGTTAGTAACCAGCAGTGCATTGAGAAGATAAGAAAAATCACAAATTCAATAAAATTTATAGTTAAAAATATGTTGAATTCAACTACGCTATGAGAAATAAAAAATACAAAAAAACACAAAAACCTGTTCACATTTTATTAAATTAAAAATCTGAAGCCTAATTTTGTTTTCTAGTAATAGATATAAAATTATATAAAACTGTACAAAACGGAATTTAATGTAGTACGACGGGACTTTTTTTAGTCCATTCTCCAAATAAAGGCATGCAGTAACTGCACTGGGTTTCCTTAGCCGCGGTTACTATACTTATTATTATTACTATTATTTAGTTTCTTTGGTGTAGCTTCAGTATAAGTCCACCTCCATCAAAATTGGCATTTCTTATATTTTCTAAAAAAAAAAAAAAAAAAAAAAAAAAGAAAGACTGGACGACATGGTTTTGAACTTTAGACATGCAAAGAACATTTATATACTCCCGTCTTTCGTTATCGATTTAGACACGAGGGCAGTTAGAGGGCACCACAAATTGAAGAAAAACACAAATACTTTGTATAATAAAATATCACGAAAAGCTACAAATGACTTGTAACCTTAACATATGATTTCACTTACTATGTACACTATTTGTATGCTTGTTTGTGGAAATCGCACGTTTATTTAGACAGATGCAATTTCTTTTCTTTTCTTTCTTTCTTTTTTCATAAATGATTGATTTTTTTGGGATGTTTTTTGGTTGTAGTAAGAAAAAATTTCAACAAAAAATTTCAAAACTACTGAAAAATTGACAAAACATTAGAAAAATATTATTCCTAAACATAAAATGCACACGTGTAATTTTTGCTGAGATAAGTATTTGTGGTAAATACTTTTTTGCTGCCCATGCGCAAACGACAGAAAAATTTTCGTTACAAAGGTCAAAAGTTAGATATTTTGGACAACTTATCAAAATTTCATTTGAATGCAGTAAAAATTAAGCAAATAATCAAAAAAAAAAAAAAAAAAAAAAAAAAAGAATGAGAAAGATTTTAGGTGTTTTCTAGAGTTAAAGGGTTTTTAACATCACAAGTATTTAATTTGGAAATATAATTATTTCACTTACATTTCAAAAGTCCTTTTTTTTTTTTTTTTTTTTTTTTTTGGTAAAATAAAAAGCTTTATTAACTCACAAATCTTAATAAATAAATAAAATTGTGTTGGAGTTACAAGCGAATAAGGGTTTATATATATATATCACACACAAAAAAAAGTTCTAGTTACAAGGAAAAACTTGCAAAATAATAATAATAATAATAATAAATAAAAATAAAAAATATATCTGTCTAAGCATAGCCTCCTTAAGTAGATGCCTGTCGCGTGGCTCTTAAGCTTGGCAACAGTTCGAGAGGTAGACCTGGCACAGACTGCGCGACTTTTTTATTCAACTGTCACCAAAAATTTTTAAAAGTGAGATTTGAAATACAAAAAAGGTGAATAGAATCCAAGAAGTGCCAATTATATATATCACATATCACTTTTTAAAATTATTGGTGGCAGTTGAATAAAAAAAGTCGCGCAATCTGTACCAGGTGGCGCTGCCTACCGTTCGACCTGTTGCCAAGTTTAAGAGCCACGCGACAGGCATCTAGTTAAGGAGGCTATGGTCTAAGCAATCATATGATTCCCACAAAAATGCCTCAAAATATGCACATAGTAATCGAAATCCTTTGTTAAAATTACAAGTCATTTGCAGCTTTTTATAATACGGGGTAATACAAAATATTTGTGCTTTTCTTCATTTCGTGGTTAGTCCTTCAATTGCACTCGTGATTAAATCGATAGTGAAAATATTAATTTATAAATGTTCTTTGCATGTCTAAATTTAAAGGTCATTTCGTCCAGTATTTGTTTGCAAATTAGAAAAAAAAAAAAAAAAAAAAAAAAAAAATCTGATTACTTACTGTAACTTAAAAGAAGCATAGAAAATATTTCTATTTTCCATATTATCAACGCTTTTCCAGAAATTACATTATAAACAATATATTCTCTGCATGATTTTTTTGCTTCTCATCTCCAATTTTAAGTTGCATTATTTTGTTAGCAAAACCAGAATGCAAACGTAATTTATTAAACGACCAATTTTTACCATTAAATCGAGTTCTTTAATAAGCTTACTGCCATAATCTGAAGCGACTCTTCCTAAATACATTTCAGCAAACCATTTCTATTTCCTTTAAATAGAGTCAGCAAAAAATAACGTCGCATTATTTCAGTACAGAAGAATTAATAAGGTTGATACCCCGAGACTGTTTCCGAGTCTTTTAACTTATCATTACAAAAGTAGAAACCCGTAACTAATGCAAAAATCATTCAGCGACATTTATTCAAAAACAAGGTAATGTGGTTCATTGCATTATCGATTAACGGTTAGAAGAAGAGGAATGCTTATGCTTGAAAATAAATTATATGCAAAATTGTTCGTCAGAGATAGTTTTGAATGCGAACTCCATGCTCCTGATTACTTTTATTTAAATAGGCGGCCTACTAAATGTTTAATAAGCCATAACGAGATAACATAAAGCAAAATTTCACAAATTGAAATTCTGAAAAAATAAATGTGAATTTTTAAACAAATATAGTATACCAATTAATATATCGTTAAATTTATATTACAGTGCGGCGCAAAAGTTTATGTGCAAGCTAAGTTTTTCAATAAAATGGAAAGTATACCCCGGAATGCTTCGAGAGTTTTACAGTATCTAAAAGGATAACATATTTATGTTTAAAATTCGGAAACAATTAATTGGAAGGAAAATAAATAAAACAAAAATCAAAATTGTGATATCGCAAAAGTTTATGCACAAAGTCAAAATATTTACATTCACAAAGCACAAATGTCCTTTAGTAACTATGGTGTTTCTATTGCACCTGATGAGATCAAATATGCGATTTTCTATTGATAACACAAGCTTTTGGAAGGATTTGGGAGCGAGTCTGTACCAGACTTCTTCGATCGCTGATTTGAGTTCTTGCACTGAGTGATACTGCTTCCCATTCTTGTAGACGTCACGTGAGAGTATTCCCCAGATGTTCTCTGGGCTGAGTGTTGGCATGTTCATCACACTGATATTTTAAGATATAAGCCATTCTTTTGTACAAAGGGGAAGTGTGTATTGACACATTGTCCTACTGAAAGGTCCAGTTAGCACCTCCTAGGAGTTCACCAAACGGCAACAAATGCTTACTTAGAGTTTCCTGACACTTTGAATTTGCCATTTTGGAAGTAAAAAGAAAGAAACGTAGCTAAAAGCGCCTCATACCTTGAACGAGCCACCACTTTGCTGCCTGTTGAATATGTTTTTTGGTTTTTTTCCTCAAGTCACGCCTGTAGAATGAGAACCCATCTGGACCATCTAAACTCCATTCTTTTTCTTTTTTCTTTTTTTCTTTTTTCTTTTTTTTTCTTTTTTTAAATCAGAGAAAATAACACTAAACCATTCGTCAGGATATTACGTGCGCAGTTTTACCCATTGAAGTCTTGCTTATTTGTGGCACTGTTTCAGAAAAGACTGTTTTGTGTTTTGATGAATCCTGATTAGGTTATTCGTCTGAGTACAGAATCACGTGATATATATATATTTTAATCCAAGTCAATTGTTTTTTTAATCAAATTAAGAAATAAATTGTCAGTTAGAGCCATTCTTTTAATTCTTCTATCCTCACGAAATATGGCTTTTCTCGGCCTTCCTGAGCGATACGCGATTTTGAATTGTTCTCTACGTTACAAAACACTATAAATATCACGTTTTGACCGATTTAAAATAAGTGATATTTGCAAAACGGATTTACCATCCGCTTTTAGCTTCCACATTTTCGTAATTTCTTCAGTCAAAAACTGTAACAATTTCGGCATTTTGATAACTTGTACAGCGTTGGTGAGTCTTATCTCCTACACTTTATAGGCTAAGAACAAGACTCACCGATCTCCACCAATCCCATTTAAAGAGATATTTGTTTAAAACCTCATTTGCGTTTAAACTTTTGAGACATCATAATTTTGACTTTTTGTAAATTTATTATTTTCCTTCTAATTATTTGTTTTCGAATTTGAAACTTGCATTTGTTATCCAATTGTTTAGTCAGTAAAACTTTTGAAGAATTCCGGTGTATATATTTCATTTAATTAAAAAAATAAAATGCGCTTAAACTTTTGTGTCGCACTGTAGTAATTGTTTATTTATTCGATACTAGTCGGCCTCCGTCTGCTCAGCTGTCGATATTTCAAAATGAACATATTTTAAAATTTATTGTATCTTTCCTGCTTTTCTCTCAAGAAAATTACATTATACTCGGTATTTTTAAATTAATGACACCATCTTTTGCATGTTAACACCTATATATAAATATAGATTTAGATATAGGTATATAATAAAAAAGTTTTAAAGTTCAGAAAGCTCTAAGAATCTATTTTAATTATATTATTTTTAATACTTATAATATTACTAGCAGGCAACGCCCGCTTCGCTGGTCCCTATTTTTAAATGAATCACTATATCGAATTCTCAAAATTGCATTAATTTTTATCACGTGAAAAAAAAGAGAAATAAAATCTGATTAGGAAAAATGTCGCACCGGTTTCTCACTGCCTTTGGAAAAAATTCCCAACATGCTCTAACCCTTATTTCTATTATTTTCCCACTTCGCCCTCCCCCCCTCCTGTCTATCCTAATAATTTTACAAATTTGAAAATATCCGCAATCGATTTGTAAGTATCAAAAACCTCTATGCACCACTTTTGAACGATATATCTCTATTTTTATTTTTTTGCCGCTCTACTCCCCCACCTTCCCACCCTCCCAATAATTTTAAAAATTCGAAAATATCCGCAATCGATTTGTAGGTATTGGAAACCTCTATGTACCAATTTTGAATGATCTAACTCTATTTTCTTTTTTTTTTTTGCCCCTCTGCCCCCCCTTCCCGGCCCTCCTAATAACTTTACACTTTCGAAAATATCCCCATTCGACTTGCAGGCCTCTAAAATCTATCTGTACCAATTTTAAACGGCCTAACTGTATTTCTATTTGTTTTTGCCCATAGCCCCTCCCCCTTACCGCTCCCCCCCTTCCCGACCCACCTAATAATTTTAAAAATTCGAAAATATCCGCAATCGATTTGTAAGTATCGAAAACATCTATCTACAAATTTTGAACGATCTAACTCTATTATTATTTTTTGCCCCCCCTCTCCCCTTCCCCTTTCCTGGCCCTCCTAATAACTTTACACTTTCGAAAATATCCCCATTCGACTTGCAGGCATCTAAAACCTATCTGTACCAATTTTGAACGGCCTAACTGTATTTCTATTTGTTTTTGCCCATAGCCCCCCCTTGCCGCCCCACCCGCCTTCCCACCCCTCCTAATAATTTTACAAATTCGAAAATATCTGAAATCGATTTGTAGGTATCGAAAACCTCTATATACCAATTTTGAACGATCTAACTCTATTTTTATTTTTTGCCCCCCCTCTCCCCTCCCCCCTCCTGCCCCTCCTAATAACTTTACACAATCGAAAATATCCTCATTCGACTTGCAGGCCTCTAGAACCTATCTGTATCAATTTTGAACGCCCTAACTGTATTTCTATTTGTTTTTGCCCCATAGCCCCCCCCCCCTGCTGCCCCACCTGGGGGCTGAATTTCTAAAATTCCAGAAATCGGTTTTTAGGTATTTGCATTAGCTATATTTTAGAGCAAAAATTTCACGCATATCTATTTTTTTGTTTGAGATATATAGGATTATGCGAAATCACGTTTTACGCATGTGAAATCACGTTTTGCCCCCCCTTGGAGACCGAATTTTGAAAATTCCAGAAATTGGTTTTTTGACATTTGTATTAGCTATATTTTAAAGAAAAAATTTCACGCATATCTATTTTTTTGTTTGAGATATATAGGATTATGCGAAATCACGTTTTACGCATGGGAAATCACGTTTTGCCCCCCCGCCCCCCTTGGGGACCGAATTTCTAAAATTCCAGAAATCGGTTTTTAGATATTTGCATTAGCTATATTTTAGAACAAAAATTTCACGCATATCTATTTTTTTGTTTGAGATATATAGGATTATGCGAAATCACGTTTTACGCATGGGAAATCACGTTTTGCCCCCCCGCCCCCCTTGGGGACCGAATTTTGAAAATTCCAGAAATTGGTTTTTTGACATTTGTATTAGCTATATTTTAAAGCAAAAATTTTACGCATATATATTTTTTTGTTTGAGATATATAGGATTATGCGAAATCACGTTTTACGCATGTGAAATCACGTTTTGCCCCCCCGCCCCCCTTGGGGACCGAATTTTGAAAATTCCAGAAATTGGTTTTTAGATATTTGCATTAGCTATATTTTAGAGCAAAAATTTCACGCATATCTATTTTTTTGTTTGAGATATATAGGATTATGCGAAATCACGTTTTACGCATGTGAAATCATGTTCTGCCCCCCCCCCGCCCCCCTTGGGGACCGAATTTTGAAAATTCCAGAAATTGGTTTTTTGACATTTGTATTAGCTATATTTTAAAGCAAAAATTTTACGGATATCTGTTTTTTTGTTTGAGATATGAAGGATTTTGTGAAATCACGTTTTGCCCCCCCCCCTCCCCCCTTGGGGGGCGAATTTTGTAAAATCGCTTCTTAGTGGATGCCTACGTCATAGAAAGAACATTGTCACAAAATTTCATGCTTTTAGGTCCAGGGGTTTGGTCTGGGCGTTGATAGATCACCCCCTCACTCACTCACTCAGGAAGTCTTCTTATATATATATAGATTAAAATTTAATTATTTTATTTTAACTAATTTTTAAGTTTTTTTTTTTTTTTTTTTTTTCTAATTTCGATATATGTGTTGAATATAATTCGATGTTTATTGCGGAGGTAGACAAAGTAGACTGACAAATAATCGACTGTTGGTTTTTGCATGTAATTACATCTTTTCTTTAAAATTATATTTTTTCAGCATATTTAATTTGTTTCAAATTACGGATAATTTTTTTTCTGAATATATTGTTGCAATTGTTATGCCATTAGGCTTTGCTAAATCATTCTTTTTTCCATCGTTTATTTATTCCTCCAAACGAGGATATTAATTTAGTTGCGTTATAATGTTAGTTGCACGTAATTATAACTCTGACGTTAGCGTTGCTTTTATTGTTTCAGGCTTCTATATTATAATTTATTCATGTAATTTACATAAAATTTATATAAATTATTTATTATAAATAAATATAAATATATATATTTACTATAAATTTATATTATTCATATAATTGTAATTTATGTATAATTTATTTTAGGGGGATCTATTATTAGTAAACAGATGTTAGTGACAGTACTATCATTTCTTAACTTATTTTAGGCAATTTTTAATTTAAATTTTCATTGTTTACACACCTGCCAAGCTTGTATAAATTACTTGAGGTCCTCTTGTAAAAATTAGTTGAGGTAAAGATAGACAGCACCTTAGGGGAATGATATAATAATAATGGATATAACGCGTATCAGCATGCTGTTGTCTACTCAAAATGGCTGCCGCAATAGCAGCGCTACGAAGGAGCCATATTGAATCTACCAAAATATATTAGTTAGTGCTGTGTTACTTAATGACTTCGGGAATTACGATTTTGGCTTCGTGTTTTTCTCTGTGTGTGTCTGGACTATAGATATAGTAACTCCTATAGATCTGTCATCCCTATGTTAACGAGCAAAGATTTTTGATGCCGAACAATTTTTTTGGCATCAGCCATTAGAGAGTATGGAAAGTATAAAACTCGGAAGTAGTAATAGAATAGAATGTTGATGAATTTTCAAAATGTCGAAATATTGCATGGCTTTTAATTGTTCTAATAAATATGGGAAAAGAAATGGTATAAGTTATCACAAGTAAATTATATTTGACTAAATTATGAAAAAATATAATTTTTATATATAATTGCTTTGTTATTAGTATGGTTTAAATACTGTTTTTGATTTTTATTAGAATACTTTTTTTTTATTTTTATTATTATTTTTTTTTTTAAGTTTGATATTTTTAAAGATTTTTATATTAGTAAGTAATATAGAATTTTTAAAATTCTTTTAAATATAGTTAGCAGTGACGAAGGTAAAGAATGATATTTTTAGTATGTAAAAAGAGTTTAACTTTAAATATTAACTAAATTAATAGATATATTAAAAAAATAAATAAATAAAAAGAAAGAAAGAAAGTAGGAAATGAATTTGAAACTGTATCTGAAGTTTTTCCTTCACTTTTAGTACATAAATTATTTATAAATTTTATTTGCTAAATTATCCGTGTGTAATCCTGTGGGTATTTACTCGGGAAACGACAGCCATTAGAGAGTCTTTCCTCGAGTAAAAATGAATCACTTTTTCTTGCTCGATGATCAATCAATGTGTTATTAGTATATTTATATTCTGGACATGTCATCTTTTCTGATATCATTCTTCCAAGAATAGCACAGGATAGAGTACAACACGAAGAACTGTGAATAACAGCCAAGTATCAAACCATTTAACCGGGATCCACGAACCACGCGGTGAAGCGCAGTTGTTCTTATCATCACGGTCACGGGCCCACACAGATACAGGATGGGCAAAATAAAAGTGGCCCGGAAAATATTTTCATGAAAGTGGCCTGGAATGAAAACAAAATGAATGAACAGGTGAACCGGCCAACACTGGTGACGTCGATGCAAAAACCAGTTTCTGTGACCGTACCGTACATCACCACACATGCTCATCGCCCGCACGCTCTGTCCCGAGTTGCAGCTGTGTCATTACAGTCGTGTGACGTGTAAGTGAGAGGGTGCAGACGTGTTTAGTGCCTGTAGTTTAATGCAACACGAAATGGTGCTCAGAATATAAGAACGTGTGTTCATCGTCGAGTGTTATGCGAAGCACAATTCGTGGAAAATGTGTGCGGAACTGTTAGCGAAGAGTTTAAGAATAGAAGTGCATTGAAGAAACCTTCAGCAAAGTTCGCAATACAAAAGTTAGTGGCAAAATGGCGCGAAACGGGCTCTGTCGTGAATAAAAAATGGTACTATTCGAAGAGGGTGCAAACACCAGAAAACATCGTTAAAGTAAAGAACAACTTTGAAAATAGCTCAAAGACATCTCAACGCCGGTTATCTGCGCATGTGGGCATTAATAGAACGTCGTGTCGAAACATTATCAAGAGGACTTTCAACTTCATCTTTACAAAATCAGTGTTGTGCCAGAGTTGAAGCCTCCAGACAACAATTTGCATGTTGAGTTCTGCCAGTGGTTTTTGAGCGAGGAGGAATCAGGACTTTTGGATCCTGAATATTTCATTTCTACAGATGAGGCCTGGTTCAACCTCTCAGGTTATGTGAACTCACATAACATGCGATATTATGCATCAGAAAATCCCCATTATTATATTGAGCGGCCTTTGCATAATTTGAAGATTGGTGTTTGGTGCGCAATATCTGGCCTCCGCATCATCACACGATTCTTTCATCATATTGTGAATGCTAACCGTTATGTCCAGAATCTGTTTAATCCGTTTGTGGATGAACTCACGGAAGATGAATGACTGAATGGATATTTTCAGCAGGACGGTGCAACAGCACACACCGCTTCGACAACCTTGTCACGTGTGCATGAGGGGTTCGATGAGGAGCGAACAGTCAGCAAAGGCAGTGAAATCTGCTGTCCACCTCTTTCGCAGGATCTCTCACCCTGTGACTTTTACCTGTGGGGCAAATTGAAGGGTCTGGTGTACTCAAATAATCCACAAACACTGGAAGCGTTGCAGCAGAACATTGAAAATGCCCTTCCTGCTATCCTTCGAGCACAGCTGCATTGCGTGTCTCACAGTTTAATAAATCGAGCACAGCGCTGCTTCTACGTCAGCGGAAGACATTTCCAGCATTTACTGTGATGACCGGTTCACCTGTTCATTATCATGGGTCGATATTACTGTCCTGTTGCCCCAATCTGACTTTATTTCATGTACTGTATTTTGTTTCGTGCAAATAAATTGTTCGAGTGTGCTAAAGTGTCCTGTGTTTAGAATTCTTCCTTTTGCAGTCTCATTGCTTAATAATGTACACGTGTCATGTCTTAACGCATATAAACCTTTTCTAGCACTTTGATGAAAATATTGTCCGGGCCACTTTTATTTTGCCCACCCTGTATATATATATATTTTACGTATATAGCTTGTTTTTAGTGTTAAAACCACTCATGCCAATTAAATAGGACTTTTCTTTATTTATTAATGATCTACCGTGGCTTTGCTTTTAAAAACTAATCCTTAATATATAGGATGACAAAGGAAATTGTTCAAATAGTACGATTACAGTTATAAATTACAGAGATTTAGAGTTTAAGTCCCTGGTTTTTCTGAGCCAGTTCTTTCAATGGTCGAGGTAGTTTATTTATTTACTTGGTAGATTCAAAGAATTAACAGTAAGTATGTACTAACTATACAAAAATCAATCATGTTACTCGAGCTCATAATTTCACTGTTCAAAGAATTAAAATGTAAATTTACAAAATACAATAATGTAGAAATGTAATACGACAGCCATGCCATTTTTGTATCAAATAATAGGCATTTAATTCTCAAAACTAATTCATTTAAGGCTCTCAAGCAGGTTTATTTTTTATTATAAATTAAATGTCTCAAAACTACATTTAACTAACACTTTTCAGGCGCCAGAGGATTTATTTTCAGGTATCAAGTTAAGCTTTATTTTGGATAACATTAAGACAATGCGAAGGATAAAGCATATGGAATAATCAAAATCCGATTGCCTTCAAAAAAGAGAAATAATACTGTTTTCTCTGTTTTCATTCTGAGAGTCGTAAATTTGATTCTCTTATTTCCTACTTCTGCGTTCTTTGAATTTATATTGTAAAAAGATAATCCCGAGGAAATTTCTTAAAACGTAAACTCAGTGAATGAATCCTATCGATTGCGAAAGAAGTTTTTTTTTAAAAATATTTTTAAAGCTCTTGCAGAAAACATTGAATTTTAAAGCTCTCTTGGTGACTGTAAATTGTATTAAGCCAGAGAATTTATTTCATTTTTTACAGTAAATTTAAGTTTTCAGATTTATGGAATAATTCGGACGTTGAATTGTTAAAAATTTTTGATTTTGAATATATAGTCTTTTAAATTATAATAATTGGTAGTATCACTTAATCATTAAGAATTATTTATTAGTGGCCGAGTAACTAATAGTAAAAATTTGTTCTTAGTAAAAATATT
Source organism: Salticus scenicus (assembly GCA_963930645.1). Taxonomy (NCBI): domain Eukaryota; kingdom Metazoa; phylum Arthropoda; class Arachnida; order Araneae; family Salticidae; genus Salticus; species Salticus scenicus. Next base: position 76,877,044 of record OZ005656.1, read on the forward strand.
CGATTTAAATGAAGTACATGCGTTCAGATAATATGGAAAAATAAATAAAATTTTGTAAATGTAAATTAAAAGTAACAGAATAAAATGGAAAAATAAGTAACTTAATAATAAATAAAAGATATATTTTACTCGTTGAGTTAAAATGTTAATATTATTTCAAAAAAAAAAAAAAAAAAAAAAAAAAAAACAAGCATACATATATATATATATATATAATAACGTTATTAAATTCTTCACTTTATATATATATATATATACATACTTCTTATAAATTCTTTAGACTTTTATGGTTAATTTGATATAAATAGCACTCTTTTCTGTTGTCCAGAAATGAGTAGAAATAATTTTCAAACTTTGTGCGTCAAGAGTTTTTTTTTTCTTTCTTTTTTTATTTGATGCATTTGTAAAACACGCTTCTTATGATTTTGGAAAAGTTTTTGTTTAAACTATAAAACCTTTTCGGGGGGGGGGAGGGGGGGGGGGAGTGAACTTTTATTTTTATTTTTACTAATAAGAAGGTATTCTATTGCCAGTTTTTCAAAATTTAAATAACATTAAAATATCTATATGTATTTGATCATATTAATTGTTTGAATACTGATATTAAATCATCTTTACATACACAAGAATTTCATGACATTAGAGCCTATGAACAAATTTTTATTTAAGCTCATTTTAATGCGTTTATGCTGCATTCAACATAATGGAATTAATATACGTTGTAAAGATGCTTAAAAGCATGTTTACTCTAGAAAAACAATAGGTATAGACTAAATAATTTATTTACGGGACCACTCCGATGACGTACTGAAATCATCCAAATGATGTCAAATTAGGTTGAAATATTAAGGAGTTATAATTAATTAAATAGGTGTATTCTTTTTAATGTATATAATTACTGTGGCTCCTTTGCCAGGATACATAAAAGAATTTCGCATTATTACGGTCTGTAGTCGGTATTTCTTAAAAGTGTATTTTAACATAGTTACACCTCGTTAAATTACATTTTTAAAAGAATATTTTTCACTGGAGAAGTGTGGACATAAAATTGGTAATTCATTTACAGGGTTACAACAAATAATTCCGATACGTTATGTAATCATTTTGTATGAAATTTGGTACAAGTATTTATGAATTACTGGGAATTAATACAAGATAATCAATTATTATATATATATATATATATATATATATACAGATAGTTATAGAAAGAGAGATACAGCGGGAGGTTGAGGAGTTTCTGTTTATGTAGCAAATTAGTCGAAATAATATATATATATATATTATATAATAAGGAAAAAATAAAAATGATCTGTTGAATAATGCATGATGCAAATAGGACGTTGAAGCTCCTGATCTGCAGATCCACTAGTTTATGTGGGGAGGAAATGGCTCTCCTTTTATATATATATATATATTATCCTATTTGCTTTCTTATGGGAGACTATTTATGTCAAATGCATTACACTGAAGTTTAAAGAATTAAAATTTTAGACAGAGAATGCCATAAAATGTAATGTTTTGAAATTTACTTTGAATATTAAAATAATAATTTAAAACAGAACAGCTGCATAAACAGCCAGCGGGCTGAATGCACAAATTTATATTTTATAGTGAGTAACCTGGGTATTGTTGAATCACAAAGCAATGTACTGAATGTTTTTAACATGGAACAGGAAAATTATTGTTTATAAACCTGTAAAATCTAATAACGGAGAAAACACCATTACATTACCTTTCCTAAGTAAGTCTCCGAAAAAAAAATAACACTCATGAGATTTATTAAAGAATTCTTCACTAAAATATATTCTAACTGTCTTCTTGAAGAAATTGGAATGTTTCTTAATTAATAAACAAAAGATATACTATTGCTTAATCGCACTATTCACACTCCACAGAGGTAATAAAAATACTCACTATAATGAAATGCACATTCCAATGTACAACAGTGAAAGAATAAAATTATACAATTCAAGATCTACACATTGTAAGAAGGAAACAACGGGAACAACCAACGAGATATATAAATTAGAGTGCTGATTCAACGGATGAAGGATTAGCTTTCCGTGGTTCAAGATGAATCACGTGCCATGCTCCAATAGGTTACTGTGTTTGGCCCTTTATCGCTATTTTGGCATTTAAAATATCAGTTCGACACATTATCATTATTATTAGGTAACATGACAGTCCTATGACCGAAATAAATTGTTTTTTAAATCATTTTGCACATTTTTCACATATTAATAAATAATAAAATACCTTTTTTTCATCGTTTCCCAACAAAGTTTAAAAGTGTTTATAAAAGAAAAAAAAGACTTTTAAAGAGCTAAATTTAACAACAAATAATAATTTTTCATCTATTTTTGATCATTTTATCGGTTAAATTTCAACTATACGAAATAAAAAAGAAGTAAAATCAAAATTAAAACGATTTAGAATAAAATAATATTAAACTGCGTAAGTAAACAAAACATTGGCGGTTTTGATTTTCGTCAAGTACAACCGTTGACATAGAAATTTACTGAAAATATGCTGTTACCAAGGGAACCAACACATAAATCGAGCATGTCACATGACTCATGTTGGACCATGTCAGGGTTACCATTTATCACTCTACTTTATTTATCTCGTTGGGAACAACACAGCTTTCTTATTATTGTTGCTTACTGCAATATACAAATATTGAGCTAGTAAATGATAACTTCCTTTAGGTAACACTCATGAGTTTTACATGAAAACACAATATGCATTTAAATTTTAAAATATTAGATCAGCATTTCAGTGAAATCGCTTATATTTTTGTTTAATTGTGACATATTACTTTATATTTCATATCATATATAGCAGTAAAAGTTGTTTCAAAACACACACACACACACACACAAAATCAGATTATGAAAACTTTTGTATAGGACGGTATATTTCCCCTACCTGCTAACTAAAGTAAAAGAAAAAGACTATTATTTCAGAACTGAGAAAAAAAAATTGTAATGATTGCATTGAATTAAATGTAAAGTGATACACCGCTTCATGCTTCTATAATGTCAATACAACAATTTTATGAACATGAAATTAAGATTGAAAAACTAGAACATCAAAGTAGCAATCGATTTGAAAATCACTCTTTTTCTGAATTCTATGTTTTAGTGTTTATATAAAATTATACGTATACAGTATATACTAAATACACAAGTTCCTTACGGAATATTTAATTTCCGTTCTTAATTAATTATATTTACTCAAATAATTGCTAATATTTTTAAATCGCACAGATAAGTTATTTATTTCCCAATAAATTACACTTCAAAAATTTAAATTCAATAACTAACAAATCAATGCACTTAGATTATTATTTCTGACGACTTAGTATAAACTTTTGCAGCTATTTTTATATGTTCGTTTTCTTTTGTTTTACTTAATATGCTCATTACCTCATGACTAAATTTAATTCTCTTTTTTCTTCGTCTGCTCATCTTCATTTAAACGTGGTTTCTTCTTTAAAGCATCAGTATCTCATTGATTCATTTGTTTTTTCTAAAAATGGTCGTTCATTCCCATAGCAACGTCGTGGAGCGGAACGAAATTATTGCAGAATTTTTTTCTTTGAAGTTTAGAAGCTGTATTAAGGGTATTTACATATTTTTTTCATAATATAACATAAAAAAAAATATAAAATGGTTGGAAATTGAATATAAATTTATTGACTATGGAAAAGTATAAAGAAGTTCAAATTTATGATGCAATAATATTTGAATTTAGAAAAATTGCAGAAACTGGATGTTTAATTTGCTTTCAATTATACGTATGATGGAGATATGCAACATTCTTAATTCATATATAAATTACATGTGTGAACTTTCAAAAACCATTTTTATTTATATAACTCGACTACCACAGTTAATGGAAATATTGTATTAGACAAAAAATATTGAAATCGTTTTTTCATATGATTTACATGTTTTATGGCCTCCCGAATCCGAAGAAGTATTAAAAAAAAAAAAAAAAAAAAAAAAAAAATCTGGTCATTGCATGTACGTGCGTGCGTGCGTGTGTGGGTATCTTTTTTTTAATTAAATCGCATATGGTGAAAAAATGACTTCTCAAGAAATAATTTCAGGAGATGACAACACAGGAAATGCTCCACATCGAATTATCGTGCTGTGTACAGAGTAAGGGGGGCATTTTTGCACACAAATGTAATATATAACGCCAATACGTACGACGAAAGGCGATTATGATGGATAAATAAATTTAAATATTTTTAATAATTTAGACATGGAAAACTATATATTTTCCATTATCAAATCGTCATTGATAACGCACACCCCTATCATACTGCACTGTAAAAAATATGTCCTATTTGCTGCCAGAAATTCTCCTTAATTTGAGAAAATGCGCGTAATTTACGAAAAAATTACGTTGTCAGAACGTATTTTTTGTAATTACAGAAAATTTCTGGCAGCAAATAGAACATATTTTTTACAGTGTGGATAACTATATATATATAAAAAAAAAAAAAAAAATTCTGAATGCGATCCGGGAAAACAACAACAACAACAACAAAAAAAAAAAAAAAAAAAAAAAAAAAACAATTAGCTTGTAGAAAAATAATTGCTTATTTAAGAGATGCGTTAAAAGTGGGGTTATGTATTGGAATTAATTAAGTTAAATGCTCCCCTGACCGCCCTCCCAGTTAAAATTTAGATAAATAAGCCATTGTTAAAAAAACATGGTTTTGATGCACTTCGTATTCTACCCAAAAATGTTTAAAAAAAATAGTTTAAAGTTTTACCAAAAGAAAGAAGCAAAATAGGCATTTTTAACTGCAACCAACATTCTGGTGCTAATTTTCACGATTTCAGTGGTGCGTGCCACTGAAATGGCACAACTAAAATGGTGATACAATGCAAATATTGGTTGACAAATATTGGTGAAACAAATCAAAATATTGGTTGCAGCTAAATTTGAAGTAGAGTTTCATTTTTAATAATATACCATTGTGATAGTAGTGCTATTGAGTACATTTCAGGAGATATAAAAATAGAAATTCGAAATGTAAACCGGTCTGGTGATATGACCATGGAGGAATTCAGGCGAACAGAAGAGGCAATAAATAAAATAAAAATTAATAGACTGAAATCACATTGTAGTTACATGCAAAAATTTGAATTGAAATATTAAGAAGAACGTAATACTATTGGGAAAATGTATTATTCTCAGCAAATTTTGTTATCGGACGCTAATTACAATGGATCTGACTATAACATTGAAGCTACTATTTCTGCAGATAGTTAAGCAGAAGAGAATAATATTTAAATATATGTTTAAATTGTCGAATATTTCTTTTATATAGATACTACATTTACTTACTTATAGTTAATTTACTTATATTTATTTTTAAAAGCATAATCGTAACTTGGCCTCTACCAGTGGAAGAATTTGTGGAAGAAAGAGGGAGCGAGGGAGTCTGTATGCAGACAGAGTAGTGCATAACATTTTCAATAGGAAAAATCTGGTATGAAACAACAACACGACTTCTATTATCCACTATTACACGTATTATATGCACTTTTTGCAGATAATGTGATCAGAAGACATAGAATTGACCTATTGAAATAGACACCTAAAAATTTTCCGGTAAGAAAAAGTTAATACACGCGTAAAAACATAACAGAGTTTACATAACGAGTAAAAAATAAAAAAAGAAAGAAAGAAATTGGTAGACCCCCTTTTTTTTTTTTTTTTTTTTTTGAAACCCCAATTTCTAATATCTAAAACTGATCTATCTGATCAGGATGGCTATTAATTTTTCTGTGATAACCACGTAAAGCACGAGAAAGGATATCTAAAATGGATTTATGCAACAAATTTGCCAGTAGGATGTTGCCAGTAGGTAAAGGGGTCCAGCAAATTCGGGCGCCCATTCACATATATAAAACTGTCAGGCCGACCCACATAATGTTGTCATTTAATTTTTATATTGAATAAAAGTAGTTTTCACGTAATTAAAATGGTAAAAATGAAATTGAAATACACAGATTAGTTTTAGTACCAATTATACAAACTTAAATTTTTCGAGAATCCAATTAATGGGATTGCAGTAATATATGTATGAATGAAAACTTATAGAAAATTACCAAAATCTTAACAGATAAAATATACTAGCAGGCTTCGCTGTTACTTGTACAGTGAAAGTCACTATTCGATGAATGATCAAATCAGAGAACGCACGTAAGTCGTTTTCGCAGCAATCACTATAACGCACGTATGTACGCTTCACGCACATGAAAAAAAAAAAAAAAATCACTGGACAGCCCTAAACCGCTGTGCATGAATCTCAGAACACACGAAACTCGGTTCCACGGCAATCACTATCACGCATGTTAAAACCAAAATCATAACTGGACACCCCTACCTCGCTGTGCATGAATCTCAGAACACACGAAACTCGGTTCCGCGGCAATCACTATCACGCATGTTAAAACAGAAATAGATCACTGGACACCCCTACTTCGCTGTACATGAATCTGAAAACGCACGAAAGTCGGTTCCACCGCAATCACTATCACGCATGTTAAAAAAAAAAAAAAAAAAAAAAAAAAAAATCACTGGACACTCCTACCTCGCTGTGCATGAATCTGAAAAAGCACGAAACTCGGTTCTACGGCAATTACTATCACGCATGTTAAAAAAAAGAAAAAAAAAATCACTGGACACCCCTACTTTACTGTGCAGGAATCTGAAAACGCACGAAGTTTGTTTTCGCAGCAATCACTGTCAAGCATGTAAAAAAAAAAAAAAAAAAACATCACTGGAGACCCCTACCTTAAATCAATGAAAATCAAATAAGTCAATCAAATCTCTCGTAATTCCTCATAACGTTACTCTAGTTCAACGTAAAATACACTCAAATCAATGAAAATCAAATAAACCATTCAAATCTCCTGTAATTCCTCGTAACGTAGCTCGAGTTCAACGTAAAATACACTCAAATCAATGAAAATCAAATAAACTAATCAAATCTCTTGTAATTCATCACAACGTAGCTCTATTTCAACGTAAAATACACTCAAATTAATGAAAATCAAATAAACCAATCAAATCTCTCGTAATTCCTCATAACGTAGCTGTAGTTCAACGTAAAATACACTCAAATCAATAAAAATCAAATAAACCAATCAAATCTCTCGCAATTCCTCAAAACGTAGCTCTAGTTCAACGTAAAATACATTCAAATCAATGAAAATCAAATAAACCAATCAAATCTCTCGTAATTCCTCATAACGTAGCGGTAGTCCAATGTAAAATACTCTCAAATCAATGAAAATCAAATAAACCAATCAAATTTCTCCTAAGATTCTCTATTCTGCGTCATTATAAAAATGGGAAGTTTTATTTTCATATTTTTATTAATTAAACGAAAACTAATCAAAAATGCGAAAATCTGACTTCGATGTGCACAATGACCCTTCGGAGGGCACCTTTGTGTTAAGTCACGTGACTGTCCGAGCTACCGTTTTCGATAACAGTGAAATATACATATATATACAAATATTGCTCACTTAATAGTATGAGATATGCGTGTGTGTGATAGGAATACCTATTTTTGAGGGAAATTCTCGGTAAATTGTTTTGTTGTTGCACCTAAGAAATGTTTCCCCGAAAACGAAACAGTTAAAAATATAACATACTTCCAATCACAAAAATACGCATGTGATTTTGAAGGGATTTTTTCCCTAGACCTTTCCTCTCAAAATATGATATGAAATCCATTGTTCTTTGACAAGCCCCTTATGAGACTACAAGAATATGACCATAGAAAAGATATATTCTTAAAAAAAAAAAAAAAAAAAAAGTATTAAAATCGGATAATATTTTATAAAGTCATAATCTTACAAACGACAACAACAATAACATATGGTTTGAATTGAAAACTCTCTCCTTTGTGAAGTCGGTTAAAAACGATCTTACGCTAATCGATGTGACCGGTTACAAAAACTGTACTTATTACATAAGATACGTGTCACCCGCATTTACACAGTGTAGGAAATTGCAAACAAACAAATGCACGTTTTAAGAGTTCTGTTTTTAGCAATAATGTCTACATACTGTTTTTTCGTACTAAATCGATGACGCTCTACAACTTTGCAATTCACCTTTTCCCCCTATCTTGAACTGTTTTCGAGATAGGAACGCTAACTTCTCTGTTTTTCACCATATGGTAATGTAAATGGTTGAATATCGTAGCGTGACCACTTTATTATACCTACATACCACTTATATGACTATAGCTGCAGCCGTTCAGCAGTTAAGAGAGTTGAAACTGACTTTTTTTGGCATCCTGTATTTTCTTTATATCGTAAAGGTATTACAATAGGAAATGTTTCAGACCAAGACCTTCACAACAAAACAAAAAGTAGCAAAATCGAAGCATTATTCAGAAGTTATGAGCTAACAAAGTAAAATAAAATAAAATAAAATAAAGCACCTTTAGAGCTATAATGACGTCAATTTTACCCTACAAGTTTAATTTTTCACAAAGTTTTATATCAATTTTAATTTTTGCTCGTGAATTTCTTTTCATTAAAAAAAAAAAAAAAAAAAAAAAAAAAAATTAAAATCAACTTGTAAACTTTTTTTGGCAACAATTAAAAATTAAAATAAATTATCTATAGGGCAGTTCCTTGTTTGTAAACAAACATCTCAACTTTTATGAGTGGTTGGCAAAAAGGCTTGGGAAAAGCATAGCGATGGCGGATCACCAATATAGTATCAATGGTGGGCGGGGCGCGAGAAAGTCGAGCGCGCTTTTTTGCCAACCACCAGACGTCACGAGGAAATGCTCTATTGCTGTCTAAAAAAGGGCTTCTTCAACTTTTCCGATTCCGCTCGTTTCGATACTGATTATTATTAATTTTCTTTTCTTTTCTTTTCTTTTCAATAAATAAATAAATAAATAAAAGATTCTGATGAAATTCTGGCAAAAGCAAAATTTAGTTTAGTACGGATGACTATTAGTTTTTTTTTTCTTTCAAATTTTAACATCACTTTCAAATTATTCAATTATGTTTTCGATAATTTTTCGATTTTGATAAATGTCCAACCATCGTAAAACTGGCGACAACCTTTTATCCATAGATTGAGACTAATCCGCGATTGTAATGAAATGCTCGCCCTCTGGTGGGCTAAGGAGAAATTATCACACAACTGCATATCAACATATTTTGCAATCGATTTTCCATGATGTAATGGCGGAGAAAGAACAATTATTAATCCACGTGGCTATTATATTTACTAACAACTGCAGTTCAGAGAGCGCCATCTATCGATCATTACAAACGCGGATAGTCCTCCGTTCTTAAAAAAAAAATAAAAAAAAAATGAGAGAGAGAGAGAGAGAGAAAATAAATAAATAAGTAAATAATAATAATTTAAATTAAAAAAAAAAAAAAAAAAAGTACTATCGTTTTTGAAAATGATGTCATTTTATAGAAATCTTTCGATGAGAAATATGCATTTTCATAGATTGAGAAAGCTTTTACAGATAAATATTTTATTCGTCTGCATAATAAATACAAGATTTTCTTATAGGGCAGTTCCTTGTTTGTAAACAAACATCTCAACTTTTATGAGTGGTTGGCAAAAAGGCTTGGGAAAAGCATAGCGATGGCGGATCGCTATGCGGTTAGCAATGGTGGGCGGGGCGCGGGAAAGTCGAGCGCGCTTTTTTGCCAACCACCAGACGTCACGAGGAAATGCTCTATATCTATGGTTCTTCTACAATTTTTCTTTTCTGAGAGTGTTGCCATTACAAGGTTGTGTTAGAAATGAATTATTTCAAAAAAATAATTCATTTGTAGCAAACGATAACAGTTCATATTTTCGAGACTTTCAAAACATTAAGACTTACGACTTATTATTATAAAGTGATTCACATAGTCACCAGAGAAGCAGGTAAAGCTGGTTAGTTACCAATAAAAGCTGTTGGTCCTGTATTAATTTCTGGGATTTTCATCACATTAAAATAGAAAAAGAAAGAAAGAAATTCTTAAAATTAAGGCGTTTTACTATTTTTAAATAATTAATCAAATTTATTATTATTATTATTATTACGTAATGTAATTTTATAATTTTTTTTTTATAATTTTATAGGTACTGTTTTCTGAAAGAAGGATGACGTAATTTTCAATGTCTTATCATCCGGTGTAGAGATTTACACAATAATTTTTTTTTTTTTTTTTTTTTAATTCGATGTGAAAGGCGTTTGAGAGTATAATGCAAATTTTAACGCTAGATAAACCTGTTTGATTTTAAGTGGATAATTTATTCTTTCGAAAACATTCAACTAAGTTATGGAAAATAATCTCTCGCTGTAAAATTTTGAACATATGTTTTGGTTTTTGCATTTTAAATCAAAAGGATGAAGAAAAGAAAAGATAACAAAATGTCCTTGGACAAGAAAAGAAGAACGAAAAAGAAGGATCCTATCATTCAAAAAACTGAGCCTGCGTTTAAAAAATATGACTTTGTCGCCAAACAAGCATTTCAACCAAGAAAACATAGTCGTCGTTTTAGAGTCAAGAAAAGAATAGAAAAAGAAAGTTTACCATTTGCATCATACAATAAGTTCTTTTGTGGTTTCGGTATTTTTATAAGTTTTTTAGCTTTGTATATGTTTATGTATGGCAGATATTAATGATCAATAGAAATTTGTAATTCTCATAAAGAATACAGGAATGTTGTCATAACGATTAAAACTTTATTGTGTGGAATCAAGTCATAGTTTTTTATTTGATATAACTGTTTTACATATTCTTTTAACAGTTTTAAAATCATTATAATTATTTTATTTTATGCATTTTAAGCACTTGTTTGATATTTTAGTTTATCTTGATTCATATTTTGGAGAGAAAGAGAAAGGAAATATATCCATTTAAAACCATTTTAAGCGATCATTATATAGTTTTTAAATTATCGCGAACAGATTTATCGCCAGATGCTTTGATAAACTGGCCAAAAAGTGAAAATGTTTTTACAAATTTTTAGTATGGGACACCCTTGGCGACTTTTAATTTCTTTGTTATTTTGACAATAATTTCGTTTAATTTTTTTTTAAATATTATTTAAAAAATAATATTTTTTCGTATTTATTTTAATTAAACATTTTATTAATGCATTTAAATAAATTTATGGTACAACTATAGTATCTCCCCACAGCTGAATTTGGCGATTTTTCTTTGGCGCCGATTTGAACGATAACGGTGTCGTTCTGGACTGCTTGCGATATAATATGGCAGCCTGCATTTTGTTTATTTTGGATTTATGATTTTATGATTTATGATTTACAATTTAGCTTATGATTTTATCACTTATGATTTATGATTTATGGTTTTTAGATTTATGATTTAGCCATAATCGCCAAAAAGAAATCGCCAAATTCAGCTGTGGGGAGATACTATATTTGTTCTCATCATCTTTTGTTTGCTGTATACATTTACAATCATCATTTAGTTTATATTTGTTATTGATGTTCATGAAGGACATGTTAAATACTCTGATTTTTGGTACTTAAATCAGTGACAGTGCAATATCGTACGGCGTAAATCCATTTAGACCAGTAACTGAGTCAATTAACTTGTTGTAACACCTTTATGCAATTAAATTAAATGAAAACATTTTAAAATTTCAAATTATAATCCATAAACATTCCACAAGAACAAGCTATTATTTATTGCTAGATCAGTTGATGTTATAGTTAAACTAGAACATACAAAAATCGTTTCTTACAGTTCAAAATAGATAAACACATAAAGTGTTAAAAAAAAAAAAAAAAAAAAAAAAAAAAAAATTAAATTTACAAATACAACTATTCTACTGTTTACAGATGCACAATATTACTTTTATTTATTTTATATTAAGTATTAACATTTTTGTTCTTAAGAACAATATTTTATTGAATTCGATTCTCAGAATTCGATTATTCGTTTTCCTCTATCACGTGATTGAGCAGACGAAATTGGGAAGAGTCCATTAAAAAATAAATAACTGACATGGTTATTGTTTTCGTTTCTTCCTTTCTTTTACTTTACTTTTTTATTTTCTCTTACCTATATATATGGTATAGAAAGTACAGTCGGTAACAAAAGTGTCCGAACACTAGCAAAAATTCCTATGTAAAAAAAGTACACTAAAAGCTGTCTTGTTAAATAAATCGTTATCGAACCATGTTCTTAGACTGACTAAGAACAGGATTCGACAAGGATTTATTTAACAAAACCGTATGAAGTGTACATTTTTTTTATATAGGAATTTTCGCTAGTGTTCGGACACTTTTGTTACCGACTGTATTGTTTTTGCGTCAAATTTTCGAATTTGAGTTTTTGTTATATTTACGCGATTTGCGTAAAAACGTGTTTCATGTAGAATATAGTATAGAAATCATTCGCTGTTCGTTTACAGAGCTACACAAAACAACTAGATTATAATGCAGACAGAGTCCAAGAAAATCTCTTAGCCGTTTATAAATAAAAAGATTTATTTATTTATTTATTTATTTTTTTTTTTTTGGGGGGGGGGGGGGGACAATTCCTTTAAAAAAGTTACCAGCGAAGCAGACAAGGCCATCTACTATGATATATATCCCTTGGTAAATCTATTTGATATGTATATTTTGGTATTCTACTTTTTAAAAACCTAATTGTTATAAAGAATAAATTGTAAATTTCCATTTAATCCTACCACAATCTTTTGTAGAAAGAACATTGTTAAATCATGTCTGAGTGCTTAGAAATTAATATTTATTTTTAATCATGGAATTTTCTAAATTTCTATGTTAAAAGATTGGATTTTGAAAGGGTAAATGACCCTTTTCATTCCTTTTGCAATTAGATATTGCATATGAGACAAGCAATGGCATTATTCCAAGAGTAGAGGAATTAAAATCTTGTGAAAATTACAATTTCACAAATTCTAGACAATGTTATTAAGAAATGCATTATTTACAATTTTATTACAGAAGATATAGGAAAATTTAATTTTTATTGCAGTCCTCTTTTTCCCTTTTTTATTTTATTTTATTTTTTAATTTCAAGACATGGTACTGGATTGAATCTTCGATTTTACTGTTAAACCTGAAATTATTAGGAAAATATGTAAGGAAATGACTAAAAAAAAATTTGATGTGAACACCACATGACTTTCTTATAAAACCTTTAAAATATACATATTGTTATGAAAACATTCACAGCTTTGTGTGATGTAACTGATTCATAAATGAATAGGCAGGTTCCAGTCCACGTAAATTCCTGTAAACAAGCAAAAAAAAAAAAAAAAAAAAAAAACTGCTACTCCAGCCACAAAAGTCACGATAACAGGATTATATATACCGACGAGACAATATAGTAGTTTTTTTTTTTTTTTTTTTTTTTTTTAGGAATAGTATTCCAAGCCTTATTACTGAATCTCTTACTGTCAAATGCACAGCTTAGAATTCAATGAAAATCACTCGAGTATTGAAGGTATATTTGAGTATATTTATATTTCGAGGTCTACTTTTGTTCATTTTGGTGAAAATTAGTGGCGAGAAACTGTATTTTTTACCGAAAAAATTAACTCAATTAAATTGTAAAGGGTTTACTAATTCTGGCTATCCTGAAACAATATTTTCCGCCAAATTATATCACTAATCTTGCCAAAACACCAAGTTTGTAGCCAACGCAGATTTTGGTATTGGCATTGAATTTGGTAATTTGGCGTCGTATTTGGCGACTTAGTGGACGAGTTTGGCGCAAATTGTAGTTTAGGGTTGCTAAAATTTAGAAGCTCAAATTTCAATATAAGAAAAGAGTTCTGGAATTTTCCAGAAAGAGTCATTGATTTACAGCGCAGATCTAAATTCTTCGAGAGTTTTATAGATGACTAACAAGACTATAAAAAAAGAAGAGTGATTACTGATGGCTGTAGACTAGAATTTACTTGTATCTTTTTACGTGCTACTTTCTATACAATATTGCAGTAAAAGTGGAAGTTCAGGGTTTCCTAAGTTTGGAAACTCTAACTTCAGTTGGTATCGTATTCTGGAATTTTCTAGAATGAATCATTGTTTTTTGGAGCAAAATTACTTCGAGAATTTTTTAAACCACTAACAATACTCTCGATTAATTCAAATTCCATTTAGACTGCGAAATTTTCGGTTGTTCCTCAGTTAGTGAAATATCTGTTCTGTTGTGCATTTAACGATATTTGATTTCTGTAGTACTATTTCATTGGATTGTTTCGAGAATATTCATTGATTTTTGAGGCACAAAAAATAGTTTTGTTTAACTGTTTCCAGAATACTCAATAAATAAAGTATATTTGTCGACTAGAACCTGCATATGCCTTAAAAATTACTTTCTACACGCAAAATTGTCGACAACTTTTATAACATTATCATTACATGCTCTATCTACGCGCTGAATATTCATTAAATAAATTTGCATTCGTCGTCTAGAACCCGCTTATGATTTTAAGAATTACTTTCTACACGCAAAAATGTCGACAACTTTCATAAAAATATCAATACGGGCTCTATCTACGTGCTGAATATTCATTAAATAAAATGCATCGTCAACTAGTACATGCTTATGTCTTAAACAACTACTTTCTACATACAAAAATGTCGAAAACTTTTATTACAATATCATTATGGGTTCTATCAACAGGATGAATATTCATTAAATAAAGTGCATTCGTCGACTAGAACCTGCTTATGTACATTCTATTAGGTAAAATGTCAACAACTTTCATAACAGTAGCATTACGGGCTTTATCTATGGGCTGAATATTCATTCAATAAAATGTATTCGTCGACTAGAACCTGTTTATGTCTTTAAGAATTACTTTCTGCACGCAAAAATGTCGTTAACTTTGCGTGTATACGCAGCACAATATCATTACGGGCAATACAATATCATTACTCAAAAAGATACTATTACGGGCTGAAATTTCATTAAATAAGTGCATTCGTTGGCTAGAACTTGCTTATGTTTTTAAGAATTACTTTCTACATAGAAAAATGTCGACAACTTTTATAAGAAATATCATTAGCTTCTTTTAAAATCTCTATATTGATAGTTCATATATATAATGGCCAAAACCTTTGTATTTCTGGTCATAATAAATATAACTTTCATTAATATCTCCAAAATGGAAAGGCACAGAAAGACCAAAAAGGGAGATGCACATCTAAATGTTATGACAAACCTATATACTAATTGTAACGTTCTATGCCCAACCGTTTTTGAGTTATGCGAGATACATACACATACACGTACAGTCGGTAACAAAAGTGTCCGAACACTAACAAAAGTTCCTACGTAAAAAAAGCACACTTCATACGGTTTTGTTAAATAAATCTTTGTCGAATGCTGTTCTTAGTCAGTGTAAGAACATGATTCGATAAGGATTTATATAACAAAACTGTATGAAGTGTACTTTTTTTACATAGGAATTTTTGCTAGTGTTCGGACACTTTTGTTACCGACTGTATATACAGACGTCACGAAAAAATGTGTAAATTCACATATATCTCTAAAATGGGAGCTGGTATTAAGACCAAATTTGCAGGTGTACAACTAGATATTATGAAAGTCACAAATATGAATTTGCAATATTCTACGATTTTTCGTTTTTGAGCTATGCGAGATACAAAATCAATTTCGCAAATCGGGATTACAATACTTCCTTATACAATATTCCATTGTATAAGGAAGTAATAAGATGAAATAATGTAAGAGAGATACTTTGTTTTTTGCTATCTTATAAAAAGTATAAGGAAGCAGGTTCACAATATGACATTTGAAAATTTTATAACCATAAGCAGGTTCTAGTCGATGAATGAATTTTATTAATTGATTATTCAGCCCGTAGATAGAGCCCATAATGATATTGTTATGAAAGTTGTTGAAATGTTTTGCTAGAAAGTAATTTTTAAAGATGTAAACAAGATCTAGTCGACGAATGCATTTTATTTAAAGGATATTCAGCTCGTAATGATACTGCTATGAAAGTTGTCGACATTTTTGCATGTAGAAAGTACATAAGCAGGATTCAGTAGTCGAATTCACTTTATTTAATTAAAATTCAGCTCGTAGATAGAGCCCATCACGATATTGTTATGAAAATTGTTGATAATTTTGCGTGTAGAAAGTAATTCTTAAAGGCATAAGCAGGTTCTAATCGATGAATGCACTTTATTTAATGAATATTCAGCCTGTAAATAGAGCCATTAACTATAAACACGACTCTTTCTAACCCTACATTTCAATACCTATATATAAAACCTATATATATGCTTTTTTATTATACCTATATATGCTTTTTTATTATAAAGCTAGTCTAATATGGTGACCATAATCTAATGTATAGCACTTACATGTGGAACTATAAACTATTCTCTTTTTACGATTTGCATGATAGTCACATCCCAGTTTTTAAATTACAGTTACTTTGGTTTGTCACTCTATTGTCTTTTTACACATTTTTATTTAACTTGTTATGATGTTTATTTATGTTTTGGGGTCAAACCAAAAAACGTATTTTCACACATTCCCTATCATCTGACTGAGCTGAAATTGTGCATACATATATAACTCTGATGACAATACATGCTCAGGCAGTAACAGACTCTGGGGAGGGTCTGGGTTTCCTGGGCCCACAACTACTGTTAAAAATTTTATTTCGAATTTTAAACCCTTTCCTGTCATCGAATCGAACTGAAATTTTGCACACATGTATAATTTTGACAATAATAAGTGTTCAAAATGTAATGGTCTTGGAGGGGGGTGTTGAAGGCCTTGGGCCCCTGAAATCCAATTCGAAATTTCTCTTTCTAATTGTTACCCACTTGCCCATCTGATTGAGCCGTAATTTTACATACATGTATGATTCAGACGACAATATACAGTCGGCAGCAAAATTATTCGAGCACTAGCAATAATTCCTATGTGAAAAAAAGTACACTTAATACTGTTTTATTAAATAAATCCTGGTCGAATCAGGTTTTTAGACTGACTAAGAACATGAATAGACAGAGATTTATTTAACAAAGCAACATTAAGTGTACATTTTTTACATAGGAGTTATTGCTAGGGCTCGAATAAATTTGCTGCCGACTGTATGCTCATGCAGTAACGGAATTAGGCAGGAGTTGAGGGCCTGGGTTCGCATGTCCAGTAAAATATTTTTCGATTTATAACTTACTTCCTGTTAACTAATTGAGCTAAAATCTTGCATGCATTAACCTCATTTGCTGAATTGAGGCTTTTAGTACATTTTGAAATAAAAGCATGTTTTTTTTTTTTTTTAAATTTTTAATTTATGTATTATTTTGGAAACTACAGATCACCAGATTCTCTAACTTGCATAAGTGCATGAAACATGATATGCGAAAACATTACTGCTGTTTTACGAAGCGTCAAATTTAATCAGTTTATATTAATATAATATAAGGAGATTATATTAATATAATAAGCAAATTCCTTTCATTGGCATAACTTTAAGTACGCTACAGCTACATTTTACTTAGTTGGTTGATTGAGTTTAACGTCGTAGCAGTACTTGCTATGAGTAATTGGCGACGGTCTGGGACGCACCCCTAAGGATGGCCCGGAGACATGCCATTACAATTTTGATCCTCTACGGAGGGGATAGCTGCCCCACTTCGGTGACCACCAGAGATATAATTTGGATGGGAACATGAAGGACATTGCGGGAACGACGGATTTTATGTGCACCAGTCACCGTTAGTGTACATAACGTTCGTTGGCTGGCTAGAGTATCGAACCTACAATCTTCCAATTACGAGCTTGGCACTCTGCCGACTGGGCTACTGCGGCCCAAACATTTTATTTAGAACAGTCCTTTTAAAATTCTTATTATATTTATTTATTTATTTATTGTCATTTACAAAAAAGATATTAATAAAAATGAAACTTTTTTTTTACTCTTCACGTGGTTTTTTACATGACAACTGTGAAATATCTATGATCATGGTTTTCGTCAAACAACATTAAACAAGGCTAAACAAACCCCCTCCCCCCTATAAGCATTACAGATATTTCCAAAAATATATCGAGATTAACTCAACCAAACTAAAACTTATCCCACCAGTATAAAAGATAAACCTCTGATACTAGTTTCTTTGGTTCGACAGGAATATTTCATATGCGAAGCCTTTTAATTTTTAATTAAATTATGGATAGCGATCATGTAACAAAGAAGTTTGTTTTGATTGAAATAGGGTAGCAAGATTTAAAAAAAAAATCTGGTGTGAAACAACCACACGACTTCCATTACCCGCTATTACATGTATTATATGCATTTTTGAGAGATAATGTGATCAGAAAACATAAAAGTGACCTAAAGAGAAAATCGTTAGAGCTGTTTTTGAGATACCAACTTTTACAAAAAATCAACTATTGACCGGAAAAAAATAATTACATAGAAAAGCATATTTAAAAGTGAGTTAAAATGGCGAGTTTGAAAAAATCCGTACAACCGTTTTTAAAGGAACGCCTTTGCGAGGCCTGAACTTGAGCTATTTATACAGGACGCCTATCAATTTTCCTGAACTAACCAACTATATCATTCGAAAGGAAATCTAATAGAGTGTTTATATAGCAAGTTTGAAGAAAATCGTTAGAGCCGTTTTTGAGATACGGACTTACGGTCCCACTTCCGGTTTCCGATGTCCCACTTCCGGTTAAACTCAATTATTGACAGGAAAACAATAATTGCATACAAAAGCATATTTAAAAGTGAGTTAAAATGGCGAGTTTGAAAAAAATCCGTACAACCGTTTTTAAAGGAACGCCTTTGCGAGGCCTGAAATTGAGCTATTTATACAGGCCGCCTATCAATTTTCCTGAACTAACCAACTATATCATTCGAAAGGACATCTAATAGAGTGTTTATATAGCATGTTTGAAGAAAATCGTTAGAGCCGTTTTTGAGATACGGACTTACGGTCCCACTTCCGGTTTCCGATGTCCCACTTCCGGTTTTTCAATTTTCACCAAAATTTGGAAATTTCATCTGTACACCAGACGTATTTCAATTCTAAAGTTTCGTAGATCTATCTTTATTAGTTTCTGAGCTATAATAGCCAGAAGATTCTCCACATACATACATACATACATACATACATACATACACACACACATACATACACACTGACCAATTGCCAAAAACCACTTTTTTGGACTCAGGGGACCTTAAAACGTGTAAATCAGGTGAAAACCCGATATCGAATTTTCAGACCGAATACAATACTTCCATTACCTACGGTAGTAGGGTAATGGAAGTAAAAATAATTAGTATAATATTTGCATAATGCGAGAAAATTCTCATAAATAAGACTTACATAACGATATATAATTAAAATATATCAGACTTTAGTATTTTTCTTATTGAGCATTTTTTATATTAACATAAAATTAAAAGGATATCATTGAAGGCAAACTAATATTGATTCCAAATTATAATTGCGTTCATGTCAAAGCGTCTAACAGAATGAATGTTCAAGTTTTACTTACAGGAATGCTCATAATATGCATCGTGAGAATGGAGAGTTAATAATGCATCTACTTCAAAATACGTGATTATTACTTATACGGTACGCGCTGTGTCATGAGTTTGAAAACGTAGATAGAAGACTAAATTATTACGGATGGTCATACAAATTATTATGACTGTGACGTTCTCTACAGAAGAAAAGATACAAAGTGGACAAAAAGTGTTCAGCATACAAATGTTGTTTATTCATTATGGGATTATCGTTAAATACACAAATGTGTAATTTTTATGGCTTTGTTTCATCTTAAATAATCAGTAATGCCATAGTATTATCCCATGGTATATATCTAAAAGCTGTATTTACAGATATGTGTCATTTAAACATAAGAAAAAAGCAACAGAAACTAAAATGTTCCTTAATAATGTATTTAACTTAATGTGCGTTCTATGAGAGGTATTTCTATAAATGATATTTTAATAACTTTACTTTGCACAAATCTTAATGAAGTTGAATTATGTTATTCATATGCATAAATGAAGTTTTCTATAGTATTTAGTACAATTAGCATTAAGATTTACAGAGCTGCTCAATCATATTCAGATATATTATGGGCTATATAAGGAAAATGCTGAAATTCCATTTTTATTTTTATTAAGCATTTTAACAATTTCTAACATTGTTTAAGAGAGCATGTGATATGGATTGTTCTTTCAGCCTGTCTATCTGTCCCTTTGCCTAACTCCAGTGTCCGGAAATATTTTCAGATTTTTTTTCAAAATGATATATGTTATTCAAGCTCACTATAGAATGTTCATTATTTAAAACGGCATTAATTGGCTCTGTACAACTGGTTTATGCACCGGGACACCCAAAAACTGAGAATGCATTACGTTTTATGAGAAATATTGTTATATATCGTATTTAAATAACTTTCGATTGCAAAAATCAACAAAATTCACATGCTAAATACAAAATATTATTTTAGCATATATGTGCATGTATGCTAAAATAATACTTTGTATAAAATATGATTTGTTTATTGTTCAGATTTACAGCGCTACACTAAAATATTAAGATACATTAAAGACTACAAATGGGAACTGTTGATATTGCATTTGTGTTTTTATTAATCATTTTTAACACTTTCCAATAATGTTAAAAAGTTATTAGGAATTCAAACAATATATCTGTCTGCCTTTTTGTCCTCCTGTCTATCCGTTGTTTGATAAAGCAGCCAAAGAAAATTGAAGGTTAAACAATTAAACGCATACGTACATTTGGAAAATGTTAACAACCAATGCAAACCGCAAAAACTTTCATTCTTGTTTTTTTAAAACACTTGAAAAATCATGAAAAACTCAGAACGTATGAACAATAGAAGAAAAAAAGTAATACAAAAATGTGAATTTTCTTATAGGTTGACAGAAACGGGACATTTATATATGTGGAAAAGTGAATAAAAAAAAAGTTTTTAGCACCATACTCAATGAATTTTGCTTTTAAAATGATATTTTATTATTTTTTTTTCATCACATTCTATAAAGTGGATTTTCCAAAATATATCTAAAATCACCGGGAGACTGTAAGAAAAATAATAATTATTTTTTTTAATTTAAAAATGTAAGTAATTTTTTATTTAGATCGTTTTTAAGATACTATATTTTTAAATTGAAAATATATCTGTAGAAAAGTGGTACTGTAGTTTTTTTTTTTTTTTTTTTTTTTTTTTATTTTTACTGATCTTTTGTGTAATACTATAAAGCTATAAAAGCTTAAACATAATCTTCTCCTAAATAGGGAAATTTCGGCATAGTACCCCACCTGATGGAAGATAAGCACCAAAAGTTGATAGTCATTATGTCATAATGCAACTACAATTAAGTTTTTGTGAAATTTTGTGAATTAGATTTTATCTGATAGAGTTGTCACAAAATGTTGGTGAGGTACACACAGACATTAAGGCATTTTCTAAAATGGTTAAATCGTATTCGAGATATCTCAAATCATGTAAATCTATTGAAAATATGAAGTCAAAAAGTTTTATGAATTCTATATTTTTTTTTATTAATATAGACGAAAGTAAAAATGTACCATCCTGAAAGTAGACTAAGTAAATATACAAATACATATATAAGAGGCAATTTTGATTGGTTATTTCTAAGCACTAGACAATCACATCACAACATATGTCTAAAGCATATTACTAAAATGTCGATTAGAGATTAGTTTTTTAAAAAAAAGAGTATAACTAATACTTGTCAAAAATGCTGAACGGAATCAAATTAATAATTGACAGAGCACTTAAATTATGTCGTTATGAGGGGGTTTACCTGTTTCCTCTTATGCATATATAATTAAGAGTTAAAATTAATGGGTTTTTGCAATCCATCTTTAAAGGAATGATGCATATTGCCACGACAATTAAATATAATGTTATCATTATCTGCTTTTTATAATTCGTGTTGGATATGTGTATCTGTAGATTTTCAAAACCATTTTCAGTACCGCGAAAAATAAGTTTAATATTATAATCTACGCACAATGAATATTTAAAAATTTTATATTTCAACATATTGAAAGATTTCTGCATTGTAAAAATTAAAAAAATATTCTGAGAAAATCATTTGTGACACGCCGATTTATAGACAGTTTTAATAAACACGTATTATTTATACGGATCAATATTTCCAAAATGCATTTCGATAATTGATTACATTTTTCAGTAAGAACAATAAGTATGTCCAAAACTAGGCAGTCAAAATATTCATTTTATTAAATATAAGCAAATGTATTTAAGTACAAATAAAATAAAAAAAAGATATAAAGGAAAATTCGTTCAAATATAGATATAATGGATATACTATTAAAGAAAGAATACTGAAAACCTAAAAGAAATTCTAGTCAGCATATTGCTGGCTTTCACAAGAAAAAAAAAAGTTCTATTAAAAAAAAAAAAAAAAAAAAAAAGATTTGATAACACAATCTGTTGAAAAGAATGATGAAGAAAATAAATAACAGGGAAAGATATAATGAAAAACAATTATGTTGCTAAAAGAAATATTAATTTGAAAATGCATACGTTTTCTATTATTAATTAATATTTTCCAAAGTCTAATTAAAAGAAGTTCTGAGATAATCCCGCATGTTGTCCAAACTGCAGCAATTCCACTAATGACACTAATATTACGGAACGGAGCTTCATACACGAGTTTTAATATTTATGCGCGTACACTTCCTGCTGATGGTGAGTTAATAATGCATCTACTTGAAAATTCGTACTCATTATTTATGCAATACACCGTCTCATGTGTTTGGAAGCGTAGGCGGAGGACTAAATAATTAGGGGTGGGAATATCTATTATCATGGCCATGATGCTTCATACAAAAAAGATGCATTAAGTGCACAATAGGTGATCAGCATACAAATATCACTTATTTCGTTGATGGTATGTAGAGAACATACTTATACTGATTTCTTTCAAAAAATTTTGAACTACAGGTAGTGCTTTCTTAAAATATTTTACTGTATAAAATAAGTTATAAAAAAGCATTGAGCTATTCCGAAATAAATAGAATTGAAAATAAAATGTAAAATTACAGTTATTCAGAAATAAATAGAATTAAACGTATATATATATATATATATATATATATATTATTTTTTACACGTGCATTGTCTCAAATAATTGTCAAATACATTCCTAATTAAAATACATATAATAGGGGAAAATGTCGATCATTTATGGTGAACTAGTCGTCTTCAGTGACTAGCTGGTTTGTGACCTATGAAAATTATGACAGCAACAAACTCACATTCGGTGGCACCTGTTAGTGTGTTACTTTAAACAATTCTGCCCCTAACAAACACTACAAGGCCGTTCACGCCTGTGAAAGTCATAACTACTCATATTTTGCTGACAAGTACCTATTGCAACCCCATCCCTTGAAGAACTCTACAAGGAAAATCATAGGAGGTGCATTATAGCAGTGTCACCTGTCGTCTGATATACACCTAAATTTAGTCAAAAAATGACCATCCCACATATCAGTTTTGAAGCATTTAATCGCTGTAGAAGCTCAGTGACAGTCTTTTCATGCTCGAGGAAAATTACTACAAAGAAGCGCCGTTTTCTGACCACTATTTATCCAACTTAAATCAGCATAGTATTTCATCATGGTCTTCTGAAATCTGAATTTTTGTGCAATTATACTGAATAAAAGCTGAGATATAGCTTTCACCTAAATAGGAGAGATCGGAGAATAGTAGCATCACCTGTTGAGAAATTTGCACCAAAAGTTGCCAGACACCAGTTAATGTCAAGGGGTAAAGAAATATAAATTTTTATGTAACTTTTTGCATTCATTTTTTCAGCTTGAGCCGGCAAAAATTTTTTGTCATACACAGAGACAGACAGAAATTTTCTGAAAATGATAAAATATGTCATTTTTAAAGCGATGAGCTAATAAAGCATTGACGCGTAAATATTTGCTTATTATTACTAATGAAATATATACGAGAGAGTATATGAAGTATACTGCGTCATGGTTTTTGTCAAGAATAGAAATTTAACGTTTAACAAAAGAAAATTTTAAAATCGCTATTTAGAAAGTATGTAAACTGCATAGTTATAAACAATAGTAATAATAATAATAATAATAATAAAGTGTTTGTTCTTACCATACCTTTTTAATATACGACTGAAATTTATTTTTTAAAAGCGTTTATAACAACAGCAAAACATACTGCCAAAAATAAACAAACATATACATACATATATATATATATATATATATATATAATAATAATAAATTCCCAGCAACATAATATTTTACGAACTGTAAAAATCCCCATTTTAACGCTCTGGAAAAGGAATTAACTTTAATCCCCTCTTCCGCCGCGCCGTTGATTGAGATTACATTTAGTTCTGATTGCATTATCACAAAGTAAGCACATGTCTCGCGAGGTTCCGTTGGATATAGTTTAAAGTTACGCATTAAACTGTCGATTTTTTAAAAGGATTACATTTTTTAAATTAATTTTTTTAAATGCTTAACATTAAATATCATAACTGTAAATAATTGATTGATCGATTTTAAATTCAAATAATTATTATTAAACATTAAAAAAAAAAAAAAAAAAAAGCATTAAAAATTACTTTTCCACGAAGCTCTTTCTAGAAAAGGATTTAATCCTTTAATTCCTGTTTCTGTACCAATGAATGAGATTATATCTAACGTGTATTGCGTTATTACAAATTAAGCTCTCTCCGTGAAACTGTGTTGTCAATAATTAAAAGGTTTTACATTATTTATTATTATCTTGTATGGGCTTACATCTGTTATTAATTTTACAATTATCTTGCAGTATTATAAAATAATTAACTCAACGACTGCTTTGAAATTTACATTTAAATAATAGATATGTTTAAATAATAGACTGATAGGTTCATATTATATATATATATTTGATATTTGATCGACTAGAATCGACTGCAGATAGTCTGCTGAATTAATTAGGTAACAAGTCTGTTAATCGTTTTGGTAAACTACATTCTGTTAAAACAGGTCGATTACACTCTACAACAAAAATATAAAAAAATTGATGCATCATGAATGAGTTATGAGAAATATAATGAAAATCGGTAAATGTGATATATGTGTACTGAAAACCGGTTTCAATAGGAATCGAATAATTAAACTAGGAAATACAGTTACTCGAGAGAGAAAAAAAAAACAATAAGGTGTTGGCCCTTCCCTGGCTGTCTGACAGTCTGTATCACTGTACTAACAGAGAGAGAGATATTGCAAATATCCTCCTGCGAGATTACTTTCCGTACATATTTCAATAGCGTAGTACTAGTGCGACGTTAAATCTAACAAATCAACCAAACATGCATATTTCAATTAGCGAGTTTGGTCGGCCGGGACGGTTGTAAATCATTTTTGATCAGAATCTAAGCTTGGTGTTTTACGAAAGAAAGACCTGGTTATCCAACTGGCCCGGAAAGTGCTAGAGAACCACGAAAAAAAAAAAAAAAAAAAAAAAAAAGAAGAAAAAAGAACTGTAGGAAGGCGTTAAGCGTGCAGGGAATTATTCTGTTAGAGTGTAAGTCAAGGATCCCTAAAAGTTGGAAGCAATACAACAGGTCTTCAAATCTCGTAAACGTATGTCTGTGCTGTGGAATAATCCCAGATAACAGTCTAAGGTGTCCAGCTATCAAATGTAATGTCAACTCATACCGTAACTACTGCCTGTCGGCGTTTGTGGCGGGCGAGAGTCAGGTAAATGTAATCCAATGTCCTAGTGGTTTCCAGATAGCTCTTCGAACTCATTGGGGCTCCGAAATAAAGAATGGTTCAACGTTCTAAATAATTATGCACTGGTCCGTGTGATTCATTGTCGTATGTACCCTGTATCAATGCTAATGCGTCTGGTGATGTGCAGTTGTGAAAGACAGTCTGCGCATTAGCCTCTGTAACCTCAGTCCTGTTTACTGAGTCATTTATCCAGGACATTGTATTTATTGCTCTTGGGATTGTGGATAAAACCGCTCTGGAAGATGGGTCATTCCATGCCAATTCAACCACAAAAATAGAATTTTGACACCCACCATCACATATTTTTACGAAACTTCATCTACTTATACTTTTCATAGTTGAAAGTAACTCCCTAACTTTTTTTTTTTTTTTACTTTCCGAACATACGTATGTAAGGAAAGTATTGTAATCATGTCAAAAATCCGAATTCGAGATTTTGGTGTTTCTATACGTTTTGAGGTCCCCTGAGTTCTTATTCACTATTTTTACGATGATGTATGTATGTGTGTGAACGCGCTAGTGTCTAAACACATTGTTTGAATGAGCTGTAAGTTGGTACGCATATTGCAAGTCACCATAGCACGAACCCTACTGATTTTGGTGAATCTAGCACTTATAGTTTTTATACAGGGACACAAAGAAAAATTCTTTATCATTATGGTCTGTATGGGACCAAAATCTTAAAAGTACGATAGCATCTAAACGCCTTATTCAACTGAGCAAAAAAATTTATATACATATTATAGGTCACAGTTACTCAATCTGTATAGATTTTGGAGAATCTGGCACTTATAGTTCTTTTTTACAGGGACACAAAGAAAAGTTCTTTATCATTACGGTCTATGGGACCAAATTTTAAAAAGTGCGATAGCGTCAAAACGCCTTATTAAACCGAGAAAATAATTTATAAATATTATAGGTAATAGTCGCATGAAATGCATAAAGTTTGGTGAATCTAGCACTTATAGTTTCTTTACAGGGACACAAAGAAAAATTCTTTATCATTACGGCGTATGGGACCAAATTTTAAAAAGTGCGATAGCGTCTAAACGCCTTATTCAATTGAACAAAAAAAATTGCACACATATTATAGGTCACAGTTTCACGATCTGTGTAGATTTTGGAGAATCTGGCACTTATAGTTCTTTTTTACAGGGACACAAAGAAAAGTTCTTTATCATTACGGTCTATGGGACCAAATTTTAAAAAGTGCGATAGCGTCAAAACGCCTTATTAAACTGAGAAAATAATTTATACAAATATTATAGGTAATAGTCGCATGAAATGCATAAAGTTTGGTGAATCTAGCACTTACAGTGCGTATCGAAATGATAGGTCCACCCGCATTTTTCAAAATTTCGACGCTTAATTGAGAATAAGAATAACTTTTTTTGGTAGAGATAATTAATCAGTAATTGTTATAACTATTTATGTAGACATTTCTTAAAAATAAATAATTCCTTTTTATTTTATGCAAATTTTCATTTTCAGACCGTTTCGAAAAGATAGGTCCGCCTTCAGAAATTTTGCACCAATCACGTTTATTTCCAAAAAATTTGCATAAATATCGTTGCTTAGTCTTGCTGCGGGATTATGCTGGCTGCTGTGGAGGTATTTAAGCAGATTTGAACATCACGTTGTAATCAAACGAAATGGGTCGCCGTTGCAGTCTTCCGCTGGTTGAGCAGGGGAAAATTGATGCATTTAAAACGTGTGGAAAATCGAATAGAGAAATAGGTAAACTTTTAAACAGATCACATAATGTTGTAAACAATTATTTGCGACTTAGAAATGCTTATGGTAGTAAAAAATCATCTGGTCGCCCATCAAAAGTGACACCCCGACAAAGAAGGACTATCGTAAAGGAGTTAAAATCTGGAAATATGAGCTTATCCAATGTGGCCAGACAACAAAACCCTCCAATATCAAAATCTACAGTCCATAGAGTGGTAAAGAAGTTCGGCAATATAGTTTACGTGAAGAGGAAAGCAGCTCAGAAATTGACTAAAAAGCACAAAGAAAAGAG
Source organism: Salticus scenicus (assembly GCA_963930645.1). NCBI lineage: Eukaryota > Metazoa > Arthropoda > Arachnida > Araneae > Salticidae > Salticus > Salticus scenicus. Next base: position 76,904,943 of record OZ005656.1, read on the forward strand.
ATTGAAATTCGCACATGAAGTGATGTCCTGGAAACAAGATTGGCATCGTGTGATATTCAGTGATGAAAAGAAATTCATCCTGGATGGTCCAGATGGCTGGCACTACTACTGGCACGATCTGCGTAACGATAGACATATATTCTCAAAGAGGCAAGCTGGTGGTGGTTCCGTTATGGTATGGGCCGGATTCGGAGGTGCAGGAAAAACTGATATAGCATTTGTAGACAATCGTTTGAATGCTGCAGGCTATCAACAGCTGCTTGAACAATATTTTCTTCCACAAGCAGAGCACATTGGGGGCCCATTCTACATGTTCCAACAGGACAATGCTCCTGTGCATACTGCAAAGGCCAATTTCGAATGATTTCTGTATAATGGTGTACATGTTATCGATTGGCCACCTTGCAGCCCCGACCTGAATTCGGTAGAAAACATGTGGGGTATACTCGCAAGAGCGGTGTATGCAGGCGGAAGGTAGTATAACAGTACTGCAGACTTGAAAAAGTCTATTTCCTCCGAATGGTCAAAAATCGAGAAAAAGTGTTCACAAAATCTTGTAGAATCCATGCCGAATAGGATTTATGAGCTTATTCTGAAACAAGGTGGAAAAATTTCTTATTAATTCAACATTAATTTGATGCTTGGTTCACTGGACCTATCTTTTTGAATCAGCTTTTTCATGTAATTTTTGTTTTCCTTATTATTCCTATTACTTGTATATTATTCATGTATTATTTTACATTGAATGAAGTAATGTAGTTTATAAAATAGTACTTTGTACACAATAAAACCTTTTTTACCAACATAACTTTCGTCTTTACTGGTGGACCTATCATTTCGACACGCACTGTATAGTTTCTTTACAGGGACACAAAGAAAAATTCTTTATCATTACGGCGTATGGGACCAAATTTTAAAAAGTGCGATAGCGTCTAAACGCCTTATTCAATTGAACAAAAAAAATTGCACACATATTATAGGTCACAGTTTCACGATCTGTGTAGATTTTGGTGAACCTAGCACTTCTAGCTTTTTTACTGGGACGCAACAAATAACTGTGTATCATTATGGCGTATGAGGTGAAATTATTTAAAGTGCAATAGCATCTAAATGCCTTATCCGTTTGAGTGGAAAATTTATATACGAGTTATAGGTCATTATCGCACAAACTGTATGGATTTTGGTGACTCTAGCACTTAACGAGTTTTACAGGGATACAATTAAAAATTTTTCATCATTAAAACCTATAGGCTTAAATTATTTAAAGTGCGACAGCGACTAAGCTCCTTATTCAAGTTAACTGAAAATTTATATACATGTTATACGTCACTGTCACACGAACGTTATGAACTTTAGAGAATCTAGCACTTATGGTTCTTTTTACAGAGACAAAATGCAAATTTCTTTATAATTGTGGCATATGGGCTCAAACTTTAAAGTGCAATAGCGTCTAAATGACTTACCGATGGAGCTGAAAATTTATATAAATATTATAAGTCACTGTTGCACTAACTATAAGCATTTTGGTGAATCTAGCATTTGTAGGTTTTTACAGGGACACAATGAATTATTCTTTATCCTTATTATCTACATGTTTGGTAAAATAGCGTTAAATTAAACATCGTGTACTATATAAAGAACTAATATGTTGTGGCCACCACAAGACTGTCTTCTATATTTTCCTATACATATTCAATCAGTAATAATATAAAAAAAAATTACGATTTTTTTTCTAATTTTTTTTTTTGTTAAAAGTAATACATATTCAATCAGTAACAAATTAAAAAAAAAAAAAAAAAAAAAAAATTACGAATTTTTTTTCTAAGTTTTTTTTTTTTTTTTTGTTTTTGTTAAAAGTAAAAAAATCGATAACTTTGTTTTAAATTATCACAGATTTATAGTTCAACCATTCTTTTTTAAAGGTATTGACGAGATCTTTTGATCTTCAAAATTTACCCCCCCGGGGGGGGAAGCGATGCCCCCACATGCACAGAAATTTTTTCCTAGTTAACTATTACTATTATCAATAACTCATATTAATTTTAGAATCATAAGTTAAAAATAACTCACATTATGTACATTTATACGAAATTTTGTCCTATACTGCCATGTTAAAAATTTAAAAAACATGAGATCACAGCGCCACCTGTTGAGCGATTGATCCCCAAATGTAATCAGCACCAGTTTATGTCGTGGACCAACTAAGTACCAAGTTTGGTTAAATTTCGTTTAAAAAAAAAAAAAAAAAAAAAAAAACGATTTTTTTCTAAGTTTTTTTTTGTTAAAAGTAAAAAAAAATCGATAACTTTGTTTTAAATTATCACAGATTTATGGTTCAACCATTCGTTTTAAAGGTATTGACGAGCGCTTTCGAAAGATACCCATCTTGAAACTTTGCCCCCCCGGGAGGGAACCGATGCCCCCACATGCACAAAATTTTTTTCCTAGTTAACTACTACTATTATCAATAATTCATATTAATTTTACAGTCACAAGTTTAAAATAACTCTCATTATGCCCATTTATACGGAATTTTGTCCTATGCTGCCATGTTAAAAATTTGCATAAAATGCGATCACAGCGCCACCTGTTGAGCTATTGATCCCCAAATCTAATCAGCATCAGTGTCAGGGTGCAACTAAATACCAAGTTTGGTTAAATTTCATTCATTGGTTCGTGAGATACAGCATCCACAAAAAAATGATACAGACAGACAGACAGACAGACATTTTCTAAAAACTATTAATTCGTAATCTAGACATCCCAAAACATGTAAATCCATCAAAAAACGGAGGTCGAAAATTTTCGCGAATCCAATACTTTCTCTATATTACATATAGAAGAAAGTAAAAATACCTAAACACCATATTATAATTTTCTCTTTTGTTTATTTAACAACTCCTCTTACTTTACTTTATCTACAAAATCGTTAATTACTCAATGTTCGGAAAGTCAAGTGGAGTCACTCCAGATTTTTTCTTTTTCTTAATAAGTTTTGATTCCATAGTCCTTCGAAATTATGTGATTTTGCCTCATTTGTCATTTTCGAAAAACTTAACATGAGCTAGTGTTGTTATATAAAAAAAAAAATGTTTCCCTGTAAGTAATATTAAAACCTTTTTTAAACCTTTTTTATATAACATGTTGTAACTTTAAGAATTCTAGGAAAAAATATTGTAAAAGCCATTGTTTATATTTACTTATTCAAAAAAAAAAAAAAAAAAAAAAAAAAAAAAGCAAACTTTAAACAAAAAAATTTAATCAAAAATGTCGTTGTCGAAATTTTCAGCAAAAGTTCTGTCCTGAAGAGGAAAGAGATACAAGTAAAAAATTAAACAAAAAATATAAGTTTTGGATAACTCTGAAAAAAGTAATGTTTTAAATGCGTTTTGGGTGTAGCGTGTAATTATGAGGATTTTTCTTATTATCTGTATAAATTTTTATGAGGCCGCTACTAATATTCATGAAGCTATACCGGCTTTTTAAAAATTTGAAAAAAAAAAAAAAAATCCACTTTATATCTTACGAAATATGAGAATTCTTACTAAATAGTTTTTAAGTACGCATGCGCTAGTTTAAAAAAAATTTATTTGCATAATTTAATAGCTGAAAGCATCGAGCAACTTATATGAAAACCACAAACAAATATCGTGTAAATTCAAAAAAGTTATGAGAGATAGAATGAACAGAATTTCATTTCATATCAAAATAAACGCTAAACAATAAGGGGTTTTACACACATTTTCATTTTGATTCAATCAATGCCCAAACTGTAGTACAATGTTCGTTGAATGTAAATAAATATTTACAAAACTTCTTAGCATCTTCCTTTTTTTTTTCTTTCAGAAGAACCGAAATTCACTTCATATAAGTTATTAATCTAAAACTGCCAAAAAATTTTTGTCACACACACAGACAAACGGAGATACCGACAGGCGGACATTTTTAAAAATTAGTTGAACTCCTCAAAACTTGTAAATCCATCAAAAACTGGATGCCGAAAATTTTTATGATTACAACACTTTCTTTTGATAAATTAGAATAAAGTTAAAGAAAAAAAATAAATAAATAAAAAGAACAGTAAATTATTCATTTTGATCTACTGCTAAATTCTTATACCATGAAAGTGATTTGTGAAAATGTATATGGCTTTCGTTTTAGGATCCAACAACTGCATTCATATGTGCCTGAATATTTTAACATGAAAGGGAGAAGAAAAATGCATAGAGCCAAAAAGTCCATTAGCCATTAAGGTAGAATACCAAGCTAGAATATAGATCGAAATGTCCAAGGTTTTCCCCATTTCTTCCACTTAATTCTTTATGACATTACTGGAAAAGATATAATGATAAATTTTTATCGGCTGAAGTTTGCAAATCTGACTATGTATTCATCAGATATAATAAAAATCATTTAGAGCAAATAACTCACAGATTTTCTAAGAAGGTTTGTTAAAAAACTTTTAGAGAGAGAGAGAAAAAAAAAAAAAAAAAAAAAAAAAAGCTATTTTATTTATTTATTTATTTTTTAGGACTTTGACGATTATTAGTTTCAATCTGGGTAAAAAACATCGTCATCAGTTTTTGTTGACCTGTTTAGTGTAACACCAAAATACATTAAAAAAATCCGTCCTACCGATAAAAATTTGCTCCCAGATGAAAGGGGTGATTTTTCTGAATCCAGGGGTGCAAACAGTTTTTCGACACGGTAAATAGATTTTTTTAAAATTAACTAAAGTATTAAATTTAAGTGGCAACACTTCATTTCAATTCATTTCAGTCATTTTAAAAAATACGTGACCCAGTTTTTTTTTACGGTCAAAAAATCAGATAAAAAAATAATTAAAAATTAAAAAATAAAGATAACTAGTATGTTGTGGCCACCACAAGACTTTCTTCGACATTTTCCTATGCAAATTCACTAAGGACAAATAATTTATTAAAACTATTATTTATTAAAAATTATTTTACAGGATGAGTGCAAATGATTTACATCTTAGAGAAAACTAACACAAAATATCAAAAGAAAAACAATTGTATTCTCTATAAATAACATCTTAAAAAAGGCGTTTTTATAATGGATATCTCACATATCAAGTTTCGTACAGTTACATGCCGTACAAGTTGAGGTATAGCCATAACGTTATCGACGAAATTTGCAGTATAACAGCGCTATCTATTTTCCAATGAGAATCAAAATTGAATCAGCATAGTGTCTCATAATGAACTTATTACATATCAAGTTTTGTTTATTATACGCAATAGAACCTGAGATATAGCCTCTCCTTTATTTGCGGAAATAGCTGCATATCAGCGCCACCTGTTGAGAGGTTGGCACCAAAAGTTATAGGCACTAATTTAGGCCAAGGAGCATCTAGATATAAATTTATATACAATTTTGAGCTGTAGTTCCGGATGTGTATTTACAGAACATACATTGTTTCGAAACCACCTTGGCGATCTTTTCTTTTAGCAGGGATAAAATCGTGCCATGGTATCTCACCTATTTTGGACCGAATACAATACTTCTATTTCCTACGGTAGTCGGATAATGGAAGTCAAAAAAGAAAAATTATTTAAAATGCATATTTGAATGTTAGTTATAATTTCAGTTAGAAGGATCTGATATAAATTATTTGCACCTGTGTATATTTTCTACAATGCATTATATTTTAAATAGATATTGATATCTTTGAGGGATTTTCTTTATATAGACATATATTTTATGCGATCTTTGAGTCAGCAAAATGAAAAAGTCTCATCTTGAGTCATCAAAATGTATTGTGTTGCATTAATTTCATAAAAAAAAGTATGATTTTGGGTTTAACAAATTTATAGTTTGCTCGGATATATATTTTTTTAAAATTATTTTGTGTTATGTTTTACTACTAATATAATATTAAATTGCGACTGAGTTTCTACAGACCTTTATTTCTAAAAATCTTTAACCCTACAAGGCACCCAGTTCCATATGTGGAACACCAATTTTAATCGTTCCTATAACTATAAAACTATTAGTAGAGACATCTCTTGACATCTTGATAGAAGCTACTGACATTTAGCAATGTACATTTAGTAATACGAATCTTTATCTAAAGAGTTCGTTCGTGTTTTTGTTATAGAGCACTCAGTGTGAAATTTGAATGAAAGTGATATGTTAGTTGTTTGTCTGAATTCAAAAATAATAAAAAAAGAATAGTTATTGAACAGTTTTGACTCGAAAAAAAAAATACTGTGTGTTATAACGAAGTTTATATTTTGCAGATGTAAGTTTTTTTTTTTTATATTACAATAGTAAACATATTAGTAAATCATATTTTTATGTATGTTCCACATATGGTACGTTGAGCTAAAAAGTTGATTTTTCCGTAAAATATGGTTTTATTTTTATTTTTATAAGTTTTCCCTATCTTCTGATCACTAATTACAACCTATATATTTTTGTCGCGCACAAAAAAAAAAAAAAAAAAAAAAAGAGCCTTGAAGAGTTAAAATACTAAAAACATGGGTGATTATTGTGTAAGAATTTTTTCTTATAAATTCGAACTGTTGCTAGAGTTATCAAGATTATTTATCTTTTTCTAAAGATAATTTTACAATTTCATCAATTATATCGCTGTTCTCAGTGTCTTTATTAATTAAGAGTTTTGTTAAAATTTCAAGGAAGAATGTTTTAACATTTAAAATACATTTTTTGATACATATTAATTTCAATTTTAAACATTTTAAAATATAATATTCTGTGATAAAAACGTGACAATTCACCATTCATTATTTAATTAAAAACTTTAGTTTGTGATATTTCTTTAATGCATCTATTTAATGTTTAAAAATTAAAAATAAATTTATTAGTTTATCAGTTGAGTAACTGTGTGAGTATTTTTACTTTCTTCTATATTCAATAGAAGAAAGTATTGGATTCGTAAAAATTTTCGACCTCGGGATTTTGATGGATTTACACGTTTTGAGAGCTGTAGAACACGATTTGACCAATTTTAAAAAATGTCTGTCTGTCTGTCAGTCTGTCTGTGTGTGTGTGTGACAAAATTTTGTGGCAACTGTATCTCAGGAACTACTGCGCACAATTTCATACAAATTGGCATGTACTTGCACGTTGACATAAATTGGTGCCTATCAACTTTTCGTAAAAATTGTTTTACAGGTTGCGTTGCCATCCTGCTTTTTCTAAATTTTTAACATGGTGATATAGGACAAAATTTTGTATAAATGTGCATAAAGAGAATTATTTTTTAGTAATCATTATAAAATTTACAAGAATTATTTATAATAGAGATAGTCAACTGGGAAAATTTTTTTGTATGTGTAGGAGCCTCGCCACCCCCCTGGGGGGGGAAGTCCCCCCTGGAGGGGAGTAAATTTTCAAGATGGGTATCTTTCGAAAGGTCTCGTCAATACCTTTAAAACGAATGGTTGAACTATAAATCTGTGATAATTTAAAACAAAGTTATAGATTTTTTTTTTTTTTACTTTTAACGAAAAAAAAATTCAATAGCTCAACAGGTGGCGCTGTGATTGTATTTTTTCTAAATTTTTAACATATGGCAGTATAGGACAAAATTTCGTATAAATGTACATAATGAGAGTTATTCTTTACCTGTGATTGTAAAATTAATATGAATTATTGATAATAGTAGTAGTTAATTAGGAAAAAAAATTTGTGCATGTTGGGGCATCGCTTCCCCCCTGGGGGGAAGTACCCCCCGGGGGGGGGGGTAAATTTTCAAGATGGGTATCGTTCGAAAGGTCTCGTCAATACCTTTAAAACGAATGGTTGAACCATAAGTATGTGATAATTTAAAATAAAGTTATCGATTTTTTTTACTTTTAACGAAAAAAAAAAAAAAAAAAAAACGTTTTTTTTTTTTTTTTTTTTTTTTTTAAATATTGTTACTGAGTGAATTTGTATAGGAAAATATAGAAGAAAGTCTTGATGGCCTTAACATACTAGTTTTTATTTTTATTTTACATGATTTAATTGTATCCAATCCATTTATTTTAACAGTGCTATAAACCTAAAATATACTCAAATAAAAATTATAAAACATATTTTATATGTATATTCAACAGTATTAAATTTTTTTCATTTGTTTAGATCTCCAATCAATTTGACACTACTTGTAAAAGTATACCTTTTAATTAAAATTCCATTTAATGTATATTTAATTTACATTAACACTTTCCAACAAGGTTGAAAAGTGTTAATGACTTCGGTTTGTCTGTCTGTCTAACTTTCCGTGCTCTAACTCCAGTAAAATTCATGGAATTTCTTGAAACTGGTATATGTTATTCACGTTTGCTATCGGATGTTTCCTATTGAAAATAGAATGAATACTTGTACTGGTGTGTGCACAGGGTCACCGAAAGTATTCGAAAACATTTCGTTCAATGACAGGTAATTCTATAAACCATATTTTAATACATTTACTTTACAAAAATCTTAATGAAATTTAAATAAGTTATTCAAGTTCAGTATCGGATGTTTTCTATGGAAAATGGAAGGTTTGTGTACAGGAACATCCGAAAGTATTCTAAAGCATTTATCCATGAGAGGTATTTGTACTAACATAAACCAAATTTTTATAATTTTACTTTGCACAAAACGTAATGAAATGGAATTATGCTACTTATAGGCGCAAAAAAAAAGTAATTTCTATAGAATATTGTATAATTAACATAAAGTTTTACAGGATCCCATAAAAATATTCATTTACATTAAGGGCTATTATCGGAAATTTGTTAAATTACATTTTATGTTACATTAAGAGTTTTTAACACTTTCAATGAATTTTTAAGTGTGAATATGATTTGAATTTGTATATCTGTTTGTCCGAACGTCCATCTGTCTATCTGTCCGTCTGCCCGCCTCTAGCGTTCAAAAATGTTTTATGTTATTCAAGTTCACTATGGAATGTTCCGTATTTAAAATTGCAATAATAGATTCTGTGGAAATGTTTTGTGTACAAGAACTGTGTACAAGGAAAAAAAAAAGCCAATGCGTTACGTTTTACAGACATTAAAATAACTTTCTACTGCCAAAATAATAAAGAAATTGACATTTATTGTTAATATGCTAAAATAATATTTTGTATAGAATATGAAATGGTTAACTTTCAGATTTACAGGGCTACATTAAACCATTCAGATACATTCATTTTCTTTTGCGTTAAGCATTTTTAACACTTTCCAAAAATGTTAAAGAATGATTATGAATTCATTTAGTCTCTCTGTATGCCTTCCAGTCCTTCTGTCTATCTACTGTGCGATAACGTAGGCAAAGAACATTGAAAGTTTTACGATTCGACAAGTACGTACCGTTTGAAAGAGTTAATAATCAATGCATATCGCATGATTTTCCGTTCTTGTTTTTATTTTCTTTCTGTTTCAAATTTGAGTTTGTTAGTAAAATTCATGAAAACGCAGAAACTAATGTAAATTACATCATTAAATTTAATTCTTCATGCAAGAGTACTATAAAGGTTTATTTACATTTGTATTAAAATATGATGAATAAGTTCATAACATAATTTGATATAACGTATTAAAATACATCTTCCTTTTCTGCTCATGGATTCTTAAAAGTTTTGAATATTAGTAAAATTGCATGCATGAAATAAACGGTATTAATAATTATCAAGATTAATTAACTAGTTAATTAAATATTTTATTCTTATCAATTTATCCCAATGTAAAATCACGAGATGCAATTCTTATTAGATTTAGAACTAATTATTAATCAAATATTTCTTTCGTGATTGCAGTTATAAAATGTTGCTTAAATTTTATTACTTTGTAATGTTTGATAATGAGTTTCATGTTAAAATCACGTCTTGTTATTGGATAGATTGTTATTAGATCTAATATCGTTTACAAAACAGTGACTTTCTTTCTTTCTTTTCTTCTTCTTTTTTTTACTTTCCGAACACTATAGTGAGGAAAGTATTGTAATCATGTCAAAAATCCGAATTTGAGATTTTGATGTTTCTATACGTTTCGTGGTAACCTGAGTCCGTTTCCACTATTTCTACGATGATGTATGTATGTGTGTATGTGTGTATGTGTGTGTCTGTGAGAGAACACGCTAGCGTCTAAACGCTTTTTTCGAATAAGCTGAAAGTTGGTACGTATATTGTAAGTCACCATAGCACGAACCCTATAGATTTTGGTGAATCTAGCACTTGTAGTTTTTTTACAGTGACACCAGGAATAATTATTTATCATTATGGCCTATAGGGCCAAATTTTTAAAAGTGCGATAGCGTCTAAATGCTTTATTAATCTGAGCAAAAAATTTGTACACATGTTATAGGTCACAGTTGCTCGAACTGTATAGATTTTGGTGAATTTAGCACTTACAGTTTTTTTACAGGGGCACAAAGAAAAATTCTTTATCATTATGGCCTATGGGACCAAATTTTTAAAAGTGCGATAGCATCTAAACGCCTTATTCAATTGAGCTGAAAATTTATATGAATATTATAAATCACTGTTGAACTAATTATAAGCATTTTGGTGAATCTAGCATTTATAGGTTTTTACAGGGACACAACGAAAAATTCTTTATCATTATGATCTATGGGCTCAAAGTTCAGTAGCGTTAAATAAAACACCGTATAATATATGGAGAAAAATACTCAAACACTCTATTATGGTTTTTTCTAGTTAATAAGTTTTTCAATTTTTGTTCCTATGTACAGTCGGTAACAAAAGTCTCCGAACACTAGCAAAAATTCCTTTGTAAAAAAAGTACACTTACTACAGTTTTGTTAAATAAATCTTTGTCGAATCCTGTTTTTAGACTGACTAAGAACAGGATTCAACAAGGATTTATTTAACAAAACTGTATTAAGTGTGCTTTTTTTTATATAGGAATTTTTGCTAGTGTTCGGAGACTTTTGTTACCGACTGTAACTCAAGAAAGAGAAACTATTTACCTTCGTAAAATTATATGAAAAAAATCTTTAATTAATGTGTTTTTTTTCTCTTTTATATAGTACAGTAGAATTTGGATAATTCGAAGTTGAAGGGACCAGAGAAAAATTCGAAATATCCAAAAATTCGAATTACGTATACTATTTTTTCAATAAGAAGAGATAAATTTAAAAAATAAAACTCTACGATCAAAGGTTTAACACATAAACTTTATATCTAAAAATACTGCTACATTAACTCCCCCCCCCCCCATTTAATCAATATTTTTTTACGAGCTTAATTATTCAACACTTTTTAAAAATTAGTCAGATATTTTTTATTGCTTCTTTAAGTACAATCATTGTGTCATAGCATATCACTTTAACCTATCAGTTGATACAAAAATAGAATCTTCTACATTAGACATGACTTTCAATTAAAAAAAACCCCTCGAAGTTCATGTATATGGATGCACTAGGACTTCTGATGCACTAGGTAGGAAATACTCTTGTATTTCCTTATCCTTCTTTTGAAAGACTGTTAAAAGAAATAATGCACTTTAGCTAAGAAAAATCTCGGGGACAAACTTTACTGTAATATTTTAAAGGTGTATGGTGTATAATATATAATATAATAGAGTGTATACATATAATAATAATAATATATGGTAATATTTTATGATGTATGAAAAATTCGAATTATCCAAAATAGAATTCGAATAATCCACGATTTTTTAACATTATTTTAATGCAAAATTCAAGGGACCGAGTAAAAAATTCGAATTATCCAGAATTTTGAATTAAACAAGTTCGAATTATTCAAGTTTCACTGTATTTATAAAATGTTATAACAAGTTGTTAGGATATATTATTAATAAAGAAATTGAAGTTTTACCTAATTATTATTATTATTATTATTATTTACCTAATTAACATACTTTGTATTAAATCTTCAACTGTATAATTTATTAACTGACGGAGAAAACTTATATTTAAAGATAAGGACATAACTAAAACAAACGAAAAATTTCATTTAAAGAACTTATTCTTTACGATGCTGTTTTAAAATTCTTTTGAAGTAAAGTTTTTAAAAAAAGATTCTCTTTCTTTTTCTCTCTCTCTCGTTAAGATTATTGTTCCGAAGTTGTTATTCAAGGCATCTGAAAAAGCTATATTCAGTAGAAAATACACGAAAGTTCTAAAATTAAAATACCCTGCTTTTTGAAATTTTTTGCAAAAAATTTCAGAACTTTTGAAGTATAGTATTACATAAAAAATAATTTTTGAAAAATGTAAATCACATACATAAATTCATATTTGCAAAATCGTGTGTAAGTTTTAAAGCTGAATGACTACTCGAGAGCCCCAAGACTATGTGGGATGCCATTTTGAAGAGTCCTAGAACATATTTACGCATGTTTAATTGAAAACCACTGAAACTAAACAGCTAAGTCAACAAGCACCATCTTGTATCTAACCTAGCACTTCCCGTCTATCAGCTTCGAGAGCAAAACGTCTCAGTTACTGGCATACAATCGGTAACAAAAGTGTCCCAACACTAGCAAAAATTCCTATGTAAAAAAAGTACATTTCATACGTTTTTTTTTTAATAAATCCTTGTCGAATCCTGCTCTTAGTCAGTGTAAGAACATGATTCGATAAGGATTTATTTAACAAAATCGTATGAAGTGTACTTTTTTTACATAGGAATTTTTGCTAGTGTTAGGACACTTTTGTTACCGACTGTACATGCATTAGCAAATTCCATGTACTAAATGTGACTTATAGTTTACATTTAGAAATTCAATTATTTATGATTTTCGAGTTTGAGGATAAGTGGAATAAATAGAAATTTATTAAAATATCCTCTTTACATATAGAAAAAATTGAACTGTCTGTCTGTAATTTAAAGAAAAACGCCTATTTTAATTAAATGATTACCATATTAAATGTTGTATTTTAATAATGCCTTTAATATTGTAAAAACTTAAAATAATAGCTAAAAACAACATTTTAAACAATATGAAACATTATACTCAAAATAGAAAATGTGTCGGCCTGAAATTAAAACTTTGATATTTAGTTCAATGTGACACGGATCGTAATCACTGAGTTATTCTGAAAAATTCTAGGCATGTATCGTTCAAGGTTCTATATTTATTGCATTCTGCATTTTAACAGATTTAAATGATTACATGAAATTTTATGAACTTGAATTGTTATGAATAATAACGACAGAATAATGCCATTTCTCATTACAGACAACTCATCAACTTTATCCATCCAAATAGCATTTTTGCTTCATTACTTTCAGAAAGTAGTTGTCATTGGTTGATTCTGCTCATTTAATTATATAATATTGTTATCATAAATTTCATCTATTCACAATGGATTTTAATTAAAAATTGAAAAATTTGTGTACAACTTAATATATATATATATATATATATATATATATATATATATATATATATATACAGTGGTGGCCAAATGTGTGGACATTTTTTGAAAGTTTCATGTTTTTCAACTTTGTGTGCTTGTAGAATATATTAATTTTCACTTAAATACAAATATTTATACATCAAATTGAAGGTAATTTAATGTACAATTTAATAAGAAAAACAGAAATAAAATATCTGAATTACAAAAAAAGTTATGCTCATTTTAGTAGAACAAACAAACACAAATCGTTTTGAATAATGACGTGTTTTGTAATAAAAGCGTACTGGCCAATCACAAATACTGTTCTGAAGACCAAACAAATGTCTGTAACTATAGTTTAGGTTATTTGGATGGTAAAAGAGTTATTATTGTGGAAATATTTTGCGGAATGATGCATACTAATACAATTAAATAGAGTATTGCTGTTTTTGAATATTTTAAGTCCTTTTTTTTTAATTAAACTAATTTTAAACAATGTCACCAACAAGAAGAACTGATTGGACATCTACAAAAAGAAGCCGAATTGTCATATTGAGAGAAAATGGCCTCTCTTATGCTGAAATTGCAAGACAAGTTGGTGGTTCAGTGACTTGTTCTGGTGTACGAAAGTTCTGTTTACGTTATGAAAAAACAAAATCAGTGGAAAATAAGGCCAAATCAGGTCGAAAAAAATGCACGAGTGCTACTGCCGATAGAAAAATTAAACGGCTATGCCTTCAATATTGAAAAATTTCATCAGATGCCATTAGATGTGAAATGAATGCAGCGGGTAATGCAGTAAGTTCAAGAACAATAAGAAGAAGGTTATCAGGATTTGGACTACAAGCTAGAATTCCAAGGAAAAAAACCATATTTAAATCAAAATCAACGCAAAAAAGGAGTTAAGTGGGCAAAAGAATACATTAAATGGTCAGAAAAACAATGGAAGCAAGTAATCTGGAGTGATGAGAGTAAAATCTAGCTCTTTGGTAGTGATGGTAGAAAATACGTGAGACGTAGAGTAGGTGAAGCAGATCATCCTGATTGCATTGAAGCAACTACAAAAAACCCAAAAAATGTCATGATTTGGGCATGTATGTCTGCAGATGGTGTGGGCCGAATTCAAGTGATTGATGGCATCCTGAATGCCAAAAAATACATCGAAACTGTCCTGGAACCAAAATTGATACCTTCCATCAGGGATCTCTTCCCCAACAAAGCACCATTTATTTTTCAGCAGGATTCAGCTCCATGCCACACAGCAAAAGTATGCAAAGCATGGTTTCAAAATAAAGGCATAGATATATTACCATGGCCAGGAAGCAGCCCTGATCTCAATTCAATTGAAAATTTGTGGCGACATTTGAAAATTCTTGTACGAAAAAAACGTCCATCCAATAAAAGACAACTTATTGAATCTATAATTGATTCTTGGCACCATGTGATTACAAAAGATGAACTACAAACACTCGTTTACCCGATGAGAAGACGTTGTGAAGCTGTCTTAAAAAATAAGGGTTATCCTACTAAGTATTGATTGTGTAAGCATCACTTTAAAAAAATGCAAATCTAAGATATATATTACTATTAGTTACATAACATTTTTTGGAATACAGATATTGTAATACTGTTTTTGTTATTAAATTCTACATTAAATTACCTTCAATTTGATATATAAACATTTGTATTTAAGTGAAAATTAATATATTCTACAAACACACAAAGTTGAAAAACATGAAACTTTCAAAAAATGTCCACACTTTTGGCCACCACTGTATATATATATATATATATTGCTATGGCTGTTTTGCACACATGTAAAAAAAATATTAAATTAAATGATTACTGAAACCGGTTAACGCACTGTAAATGAATTTGTAGCGGGCATGAATTTGGTTTAATGCAGTAAACTCAGTCTACCTGTTTACTTAGTATGTGTGGATTATTGTTAGTTTGCGTAAGGATTATTGTGAACCTGAAGTATGTAGGCCTGGAGATGCCCTCTGTAGGAGCTCTTTCTAAACGATCTTAGCTCGTTTTAACGTAAGTTTCGGAGAAATTCACGGAAAATTACGAACTACCGGCATACCAGTGCGGACTAGGTTTAAACTCGGCACCTCCTGATAACAAGCTAACACGATGAAACCTGCACGGCCTATTGAGGCCTGTTAACTTAGCAAATACTATGATTAATTTACTATGAGTGATTTGTACACAATGAAACAAACAAATAAACAAATAAAATAGTTTTCAGGATCGAATTATGTTTTTATAGCTAGAATAAAATGTATTCCCATAACAACATTCTCCCTGAATGTGCCTTCTGCACGAAGTGGGCGCAATGTACTTCACTCAAATAAAACTTGGATGTTGGCTGTTAATTGCTATTATATAAAAGAGTTTGATTTCACGTTGAATAAAATAAGGTAATCTCTATAATTCGAATTTATGTGAAATATTGCCCTACTGTGCCATGAAAATAAATTTCTAACAACTTGAAAGTTTTTAAAAGTAGAATGCTGATATTTATTACTGCTCATGCCAGCATCATAAATGTTATTTTAAAACTAGCACGACTAGTAATTATCATGAAACAATCCTTTAATAATGCACGTTTATGCGAAATTGTATTCTGTAGTGCCATGTTAATAGAATTCAAACATTTTATGAAAAATTCGAAATATAATGAGGACACTTGACATTCAATAGTTATATGACCAGTGTTATATAAATGCTACTTAAGATTGGTCTGACTTCATTCCGATCTTTCATTTGTGAGATATTGTGAGCATAGAAAAACAAATTTGCAATTTCACTAACACACAGATGCACTCCTTGTCAGTTTGGTGCATTTCATATTCCTCATTCTACGAAACATTTAGAAACGTTAAAAACCTGTTATCGAAAAAATTTCACGAATATTATAGCTATCCATACTTAAAGTATGATGGGAAGCTAAAAGTTATACGTCATTTCGAACACTGCTGTAGAATTTTTCTAATTGTTTATTTTCATTTATTTTCTCAATTTTAGTGATGCACTAATAAATATTAGTCGTTGTTTTAGAACTCTCTTAAACGTAATATTTTTCTGAAAATGTCGCTTAGGCACCGGTATCCTAAATTATGGAAGAGGGACAAAGTAAAATGCAAGTTAAATTATAGGAATGGTGCCTATCAATCTGAAGAAAAAACATCATATGCAGATTTAATTGAAGTACTAATTGGTAAAGCATCTTTTTTTAAAAGTACTGTGAGGTTCAGACTACAGAACGTCTCCACAGTTGGTTTGAAATTAAGCTGAATCCAGCAAATTATAAAGTTGGGACGGTCACTTCGTCGCCAGTGACTCGGCGAAAGTCTTGGTCGGATGAGTTTTATGTCGACATGGTGCTGCAATGAAAGAATTAGGTTCTGAGAGTTAGATGAATGGAAAACGATTTGTAAGGTTTTGATTGAAATGAAGAGAAAGGAAGTTGTAGAATGTATTATAAGATGGAGATTGTTTTGGTGGATGAAAGGAGTGAATTGGTAGTGGTAGAGAATTGTAGTGGGTTAGTGTGTGAAGAGGTGAAGAAAAGAGTGGTGTGTGTGAAGTGGATAGTAGCAGAGTAATGTTGGTGGTGATAGTTCTTATGCGGGTGTTAAGTGATGGTAGAGAGGTGTAGTGTTGTAGCATAAAGTAAGAAAAGAATCTGTCGCACCTAGGGAATCCAGCCGACGATTCTTGTGTGAGAATAGTTAGTGGTCGACAGAGAGCAGCAGTCGACAAGATCAGTATTGGTGAGATAAATTACCTTTTATTTCATGCTTTGTTGAAGTTATTTCCTAGGGTCATTTGAGAGTTAAAATTGAGTTAGCCCAACACCCGCCTTGAAATTAAGCATTAATAAACTTTGTTATTTAACTTTGTCTCGAGCTCTTCTTATTATCTAATTAAGTAATTAAGTTAATCTTTAGGATTAAGATTGAGGAATTGAGATTGTGGAGACCACCTATTCCTCACAGTACTTATTAAATAAAAATTAAGAAACATATAGAAATTCGGTGCTAAAATAAGATACGAAGTGAATCTCCATCTCTTCTTTCTTGTTAAAAAGTTTTAATTGAAACTAATACTTTTCAAAATAAAAAAAGAAAGCATATCATTTGAGCCCAAATGAAATAATTGTAGACTGTAAGGGACCATCCCTTTATCAACGCTGAAAGTTAATGAGAATTTTTAAGATTCAATGATAAAAAAATATATATTTTTAAAAATTAATTTATGAATGAATCTTCAAAGTAATGCCCAGATATGTTTAACCCTTTCAGTCGCAGTGTTCCCGCTGATGGAACACCTAATTTTAATTCTCAAGTGCAAAAACTCATCCCGGAAATTTTTTAGTAAAAATTTACATTTATAACATAGCAGAAAAGGCCTTTTTTTAATGTGAAAATTTAAAATTTCTTCTATTTTAATTATGTTCGTAAATTCCGTTGGCAGTGTAATTTAAATGATCCGAATTACCTTGCACCGCAAAGGGTTAAAATACTCTGGAATAAATTGAAATGTTGGGATCTATGCAACTTTTACGAGTTTTTGTTGTCGATAATGTTTACTTATAAAGTGATTTATTTATTAAATTGAATATAATTTGAATTTAATAAGGTTTACTTACAGAAGTTTCAAACCGAAAAGGAACAATGCTAATTTTTTATTTTTTAAATATTTATGATCAGCTATGTATCTAAAAGCCATTTTTAAAACTAGTTTAGTAATTTTTAAAATAAATTAAGTAGTGAACGTTAAAGGGTTAAAATTAGGGGTGGGACTCGATTAAGAGTTTTAACTGGGTTAATCGTAGTTCATTAATCGATTAATCGTTTGATTAATCGGATTTTTAATCGGTTTTCATTTTTCTTTATATAATTTTATTCAATGATGAACAAAACTCTCATATTGTGTGTGTGTATATATATATTAGTCATGAGTTTGACTGAATTATTTTATTTATTTTTTAATTTTTGTCCAATTAATTATATCTGTTTCATAACTAAAATTTAAATCAATTTTCGGAGTAATAATATGTGACTTTAAGTGTAAATTTTATATAAATATTTTTACTTATTCAATTTTATTTTTTCATTTTATTATTATTATTATTTTTTATATATATATATAAATTAATTTTTCGATTAATTTTGAAAGCTTCTTGTTTCTGAGAATACTATTTACCCTAGCCAACACTTTCTGTAGAAGGCTACAGACAGGTGGTGTTGCCCCAGCATGTACATGAAGCGGCATTTTGTTTAATAACTGTCCTTTCCCCTTTTCTCTATCAACAAAAGTGCAACAACTTCTTTTAAGAGGTTTTATTTTTATTTATTTATTTTTTATTTTATTTATTTATTTATTTTTTTTTTTGCTTTTTCATTATTTGATAAATGTTTCTTAGAATTTTTGTTAGCAAAATATGTGAAAAAATATTTTGTAGGCAGAACAATATTTTTACTTTAATTCGTAGTTTAAAAATTTTAATCGGATTTTGAAAAATTTTAATCGAATTAATCGATCCGATTAACTCGATTAAAAAAATTGATCGGGACTAAGCATTGATCGATTAACCGAACCGATTAATCGATTAATCGGCACAGCCCTAGTTAAAATATATCGTTTATGAATAATAATATAAGATCGAAGACAAAAAATTAAAAATTAATTAGAGAGAATTATAAATTCAAAAAATAATAATGTTATGAATTTTATTTGATTATTTTTAAAGATATTTAAATATACTTCCCATTGTTATATTTCAATGCATATGCATGAGCATTTATTTATTTCTAAACAGTAGCCTACAAAAAAGATTTATAACGTCTAGCATTCCTCGGAAATTTATTACTTCAATTTGGCAAATATATTTGGCAGTGAATCTATGCAAATTTTTACTATAACTACCATTAAAAATGGCTTATTCAAACCAATAATCTGATTTCATTCCAAAAAAATTTTGTTTATTTAACGTAAAATTTGCGCAGAATGCCTCAAACAGATTGTCGAAAATAAAATCAATTTGCTAATAAAGACTTGTAAAAACATGTATTGTTTTTTGAAATAACTATTACTATGCAGAACAGTCACGGTATATTTTAGACAGAAGAAAATTTAAATTATGTTCAGCATTCCAAAACGCAAGTGGAATTCATCATGTTTTTGAAACATTAGTTATTAGCTGTTTCCTAAGGTTCTTTATCGATTATCTTTTATGCGGAAAGCGCACAATATGTTTTATTTACTGTGCATTATATTAGGCAGTATTCCAAAACACTGCAGAGACAGCTTTAACAGATTAATTCCATTTTCCATGATTAATTGTTTTAATTCTTCATTGCTGTTTTCGATTATGTAGACAAGTGTTACACATTCTCTGAATTTCTGTTGATGAAACTTTTGTGTAATTGTAATGTTTTTCGACGAACACATGAAGCTGATTTATTTTCCAATACATTATTAGTTTCCAAAAAATAATTAGGTTTTCGAATGAATAAATATTTTACATCCACAATAAAACAGAGTTAAATTATTTTTTATATAAAAATTAGTTTTTGGCACTTGTTCTTTTATTATTATTGATAAAAGAATTACAAAATGGCAAACAATGCCGAATATTTGGTGCGATTTGAGTTAAAGCCATATAATTATAGCAAAAACATTTTGAATAATAAAATTTCGATGTTAATAATAAATTTTAAGTCAATTAGTTTAAACTACTTTTCTGAGTATTATTATGTTAATATTTCTTTTATGTTTTTTGATACGATGCATTTTACAAATTCATTAAACTAAAATTAGAATGTAAATAAATTATGTGCTTAGCAAATTGAAATTTATTGAAATTTATTTTAAACCATTATACATGCATATATATATATATATATATAAAAAGTTATAATACAAATTTTCGAAACGGAAAAAAGATAATAATAAATACTCAAATGGAATTAAAATAATCTGGTGCGATATTGCAATACTTTATCTTACCCTTCACAACTACGTTGCATTATTGCAATTTAAGGTGTAAGATAAGAGAATAGTATTTCCTATGTACGTTGAAAATAGTTCAAACGATATTTTAGAAACAATTTTGTTTCACAAACATTTCTTCCCCTGCCCCGTTTGAACATTGCAGCTTCATGCAAAAAACATTTAAAGCTCTTATTAAAGAAAAAATAAATAAATAAATAAATAAAATTTCAAACTATTAAGAAATTTCACACTCGCTACTGCCTGAAACTTATTTTAAGCGATTGAAACTCATGAATTTGACTAAATTTACTTTGAATATCCCAGTATAGTGTCGATGAAGTACACACGCAACAAATAATGTACTTCAATTTAGCACGAGCCGTTTTCAATTGTATCACAATCATATTCGAATTATTTTATGCGGCCTTGTAAAGAAAGCATAAATGTTTTTTTTCTTTTTCTTTTAACCATATACCACGTGAAACATGCTTTTCTGAATGTAAAATTGTATGTTAATTTTACTTTATTTATTGCATTTTTTAAGATGTTAAAATACCAATGAAACATTTTGCCCTAAAGCACAGTGTATGTGAATTCTTTTATATATCCTTGTACACCCAATATCTGTTCTATGGTGACGAATGATGAATGTTTTTCAATTCCTATTATTAGTTCACACTCTTCCTATATCTTGTACAAATCTTGCAATCGATTCTTAACTAACTTCCCGACTAGCTAGAAATTTGAAACTTTCAAGATTGCTTAGAACACGGTGACAAAACAATACTTCGAAGTCCGATTTTCGAATTTTTGATTAGTTTTCTTATAATTAATTAAAATAGGAAAATAATAATATCCTAATAGCGTTACAATTGCCATTAAAATATTAGCTATAATTTAATTGTTGTCAAAAAAAAAAAAAAAAAAATTATGGGTTAATTTTCTTTCGACATAAAAATAAATACATTTACTTAAACGCGAGCATTAAAATTTATAAAAAGTTAAATTATGCATCTCACAAAATTTGACGTCATTATCACTTAAAATATTTTATGCACATTGATAAGAGCTCTATGATTCATCAGAAAATTTAAAACATGGTATATAAAAAGTTTTTTTTTTATCTTATAATTATTTTTATTTCGTTTTTCACACTCGCTTTTTATTTCCTAATTCAAAATTATTAAAAAAAAAAAAAAAAAAACTCTTTCTATAGTGTTTGTAAGCAGGGTTAGAAATAAGCGGTCGTTAGTCGCATTTTGCGACCAGTTTTTTCATTTTGACGCCTAGAATTTCAATCACAGGTGCCATATTTGACTATTTGATTTTTTCCTCATCATACCTAATAATTTTCTCAATCCCATCAGATTGTAAACAAGTCTATTTCAGTCAATTGAACCTAATAAAAATTGATTTAAGAAACCATATCTCTATGAAAGTAGTTGACGATTTGTTAATGATTAAATTAAACAGCCCTAAATTGGAAGAACCACGTGACATGTCCTCTTGTCCAACGCGGTATCTTATTCCAATTTACCTAATGTATATATGTTAATTTTATTTTGTTTCATGTAGCCAAAACATGTTATAATGTATCAGTGAGGAAATTCGCCCATTGATGTAATGTATCTGCATAGTTTTGCACGTTTCTGTGTCCTGTCTTAGTAGTAAGTTTCAAAGAATATCTCTATATGATTGATTTCAAATAATGAGTTTGGACTTCGTACTAATATCTATATTTAAATCATGCTTAAAATCATGCTTATAAAAATCTCACAGAGATCAATCGCTAAAAACCTTGATATCGGATTCTGGAGACCTCAATATGTGTAATTATAGAAAAAAACTTGTTTCCAAAATTTGACCCGAAAAAAATGCTTTCTGTACCATATAGGCGTAAAAGAAAGTGAAAATATCTTATTGTGTAGTTTTGTGCTAATTAAAGTAACTTTATGAATATTCAAAGAATGTTATTAATGAAACGTTCTTAACATAATTTTATATATAGTCTAAATTTATTGGTGCTGTATCATAGCTTCGTAAAACATCGTTTTAAATCTAAAAAGAATGGAAGGAAATTTTTAGTAGGGAATTTTAAATTAAACGCCTAAAAAATACGAAAACAAGTCATTTGAAAGCAAGTTTAAATATAATGATAAAAAAATTCTCCAAAAGATTACATCAATACAAAATAATCGATATTAACAGTCGTTAAAAAGAACAAAAACAAAAAAATGAAATGGCAAATTTTGATTGCGATATATTTAGAATATTCTAGTCTAGTATGTGCTCTTGAAATTGATTTCCGTGCGAACGTTGAGTTGCGGAATATTCTAAATATTACATACATAATATTTTAAATGTCAAATGTTTTAGAAGTTATGTAATGTGAAGTTGGGTCATTCATGTCTTGCTCTTTTGACACCTTTAGAGAATTACGTGGTGATTTTATGGAGCTTTACATTGATTTTATGTGAACGATTTTGCAAGTTTGAAATAAGTTTATTTTATGAGTCAATTGTATAATCTATTTTAAACTTAGAATATAATTATCAAGTGTATCATTTCCACAAATAAAATCAAATATAACCTTTATCAGAATTCCTAAAAAAATATATCGATATATTTAATTGTTATTAACCCTTTGCCGGCCCTATCTTTCTAAAGCGCTCTAAACTGTGTTACAAAATTTAGGGGCTTATTAATTCAAATATCACCAATAATTTTGAGGAGTGATATTTGATATACCTAATGGACGAATAACCTTAAACGATTTAGCAACCGTTACAGTTAAAATTTAGTGGTGGATATTGAATAAAAATCCCTAATTTGGCAACACTGACCAGAAGCGTAAAATCAAATAGCACCAGCAAAGGGTTAAAATTTGAAAAAATAAAAACTTAAGCATAAATCGAAAATGAAATGGCTATTAATTTCTCTTTGTGTGCAGCAAATAAACAAATAAAATAAATAAATAAATAAAAAATAAAACTTATTTATATACCATATAAAAAAAGTTAATCAAAATTGCTAAATATTAGATTTTGTGTAAAATATTTAAAAAGTCTTCAAATAAACAGTAGCCAATTAAATCATACAATAACATTTTAAATTATATTAAAACTGTTACGTCATCTTACAAATAAAATGTTTAAATGATTGATTTTATAATGATATTTAGGGTGTCCATAAAATTTGGACACATTTTGATGTTTAATAATTCATAAAATAACGAAGATAAATTTAAATTGATAACACTAACAGTTAGATTGACTCAAAAAATTTATGGCCAATGTTAATGGACTTCCACATGTGTGCCGTTCGGCGCATGAAGAATATCAAGACGGTAGTCAATTTCGCGCCAGGTACGGGCAAGCATGTCGGCATCTACATAGGGTATTACGGCTGTAATCCTGGACTTTAAGTCATCAACGTTCGATAATTTCCTTCTGCAAATGATTTCCTTTACTAATCCCCAGAGGAAAAAGTCCAGGTGGAGTTACATCAGGTGATCTTGGTGACCAAGGAATTTAACAAGATGGTGCACCACCTAATATGTACCATCGTTCGTAGTTCTTTGAACGATCATTTTCCAGAAAGATGAATTGGGCGAGATGGCCCAATTCCTTGGCCAGCCAGATCACCTTATATAACGCCACTGGACTTTTTCATTTGGGGATTCGTAAATCGTTTACCGGAGGAAAGTGTCGAATGTTGATGATTTAAAAGCCTGGATTACAGCCACAATTGCCTCTGTGGACGTCGACATGCTTGTCCGTATCTGGCGCGAAATTGACTACCGTCTTGATATTCTCTGAGCGACTAACGGCGCACATGTGGAAGTCCATTGACAAGAACCATTAAAATTTTTTTAGTCTATCTAACCATTAATGTTATCAATTTAAATTTATCTTCGTTATTTTATGAATTATTAAACATCAAAATTTGTCCAAAATTTTATAGACACCCTGTATATCATCCGTTTTCTTATATTATTTTTAAATTTTCAAGTATTTCTTACACCAAAGATATAATTTGCAAAATATTTTAAATTAAACATTGCAAATGAATTTAGTTAATTAATTAATTAATTTTTTACGCTGTTTACATTTGTACATCTATACATTAATATAAATAAAGAGCATATGCTGTTCTATTTTATGTTGTATTATGCCTTCGAATGTTCTAGACCTGTAACTGTTATTGATCAAAAGAAAATACACTTTCTTTCTAAGTTGGGACACCAGTGTTACTAACGAACTTGTTCCTGAACTATAAAATAAATAAATACGTATTTTATACGGAAAAACTAGCATGTATTGATTTCGATGACAAGAAAGAAAGATATTTTTACATAGAAGGAATTTTCTTTAAAAAAAAAGAAAGAAGCGAAAAAAATATTGGAAAACTTATTCGCACTTACGGAAAAAAAGCACTATTTTTAGATCTTTCTTCACTTTTATATAAGTTTGAAAATTTAAGAGATTTTTTTTTTGTTATTTTTGTTGTTAGTCTCTTGCAATGGAAAAAACTTCATAAATATACACCTAACTAATTAAGCCAAGGTCTTAGCATGGATATTCTAATTAAAATATAACATATAATATTTTTTGTGATTTATAATAAAATTTTTATATAATAAAAGTTAATAAAACTTGACTAGCAAAATTTTTATAAAACATTCTAAAAATAACAGAAAAAAAAATAATTTTAATTTTATGATGCTGAATTTTAATTATTTAATACAAAAACTGATTACTAAACAATATTTAGATAAAAAAATATTATTTAAAATCGCATTAACGAAAAATTCGCTTTTCGTAATTAAAGATATACAGTAAAATTCCGCATCATGTAAAATAAAACTAAAAAGTTATTGCATGCTCCCAAAAGATGAAAATGGAAAATGATGATGACACTGGCACTAAAAAAATGCTACTCATAAACATAATTTTGCATTTAATTTAAAACGTGCGTTGTTTTGATTCACACAGATTATATTAAACACACGTTATTCATATGTAATTCGTGCACACATTTTATTACTGTTATACATTTACACATATTATATTCATATACTGCATACACGCATTTTAATATTATACTACAAACAAACACAAACACATAAAGTTTATATTATAATGTCATCTTAAATACTTGATAAATGTGACACAGTAATAACGCTTTATTTTCATAGGTCATTGTTTAAAAACTCAATTTGAGTGATATTTAATTTTGTAGAATTAACACAATTTCGTTTTATTATTTTTTCCTATTAACACAGTTTTAATAAATTAATTTATTACCGATAAAAAAAAAAAAAAAAAAAAAGAGAGAGAGAGAGAGAGAGAGAGAGAGAAGTTGTCAATTTAAACCGTATGTTTTCTTTTTCTTTTTTTATTTTTGCCAGCTCATAACTCCGTAACAAATGCTCTGATTTTGATATATATATATATATATATTTTTATGAAAAGCTCTTGGCTTGAAAAAAAGTCTCATTATGATATCATTAAAATCTACACAAAATTCAGAGTGTCCATAAAAGTATATTTTCCACTATATTAAGTACATAACGGCTGCCACTGTAATCATAAAAGTGGTATGTAGGTATAGTAAAGTGATCATGTGTTACTAGATAGACCGCTTACAGCGTCATCTGCTAGAAGGCAGAGTAATTAGCGTTCCTATCTCGAAAACGATACCAGATGGAAGAAGAAAGTGAATAAAAAAGTTGTAGAGCATTATAGATTTAGTACAAAAAGGGACCTTGTGCATGAATGCTAAACACATAAAGCTTAAAACGTGCATTTGTTTGTTCTCAGTTTCCTAAACTGTGACGTGCCGAAACGATTTTAGAAAATACCAACTGTTTTCCACGAAATACCTTTATTTTCGATGTTCAAACCTCTGTCCGTGCATTGCATGTTTGCAGATATGCATGTTTGCTGATGTGCATTTCACATCCGGACCCTTGTTTGAACTTTATAATGTACACGTTGTAGAGTAGCAAATGCAGTATTTTGTCAAAATAAACTTAAAGATAATCGCAATGCATTGACTAGCATTATAATAAAACTGACACAACTTCCTGTCAAGTAGATAATTTTCGAAATAGTGATGTAACTTTTTTTGTGCAGATTGGGCCACTTCATACACATTATTCTGTGACAAAGAATTTTCATTTTTTGTGTTCTTTTTCTTGTTGAGTTGTGAAAAGTGAAGCTGCATTCCAATATCTTTACATATTCTGCAACATGAATATAATTTCATTGAAAAGCAATAAATAAACAAATAAATAATTTTTTTCAATATAACCGATTCTGAAAAGCAACTATAATTATTATTTAAACTACTAAACATAAATTGAGAATCGACATAAATTCCTTCGCCAGACAACATCAATACTACTATTAATCATAGTTTTTGACGTCGGCGCAAAATTAAATGGAAGTTAATCCTTTTTATAATGTATGATATATAATATTATATATTATATATTATATATTATCTATATATATAAAAGAGTAAACTGACAGACCACTGACTCAACACGACCGTGGTGATTCTATGGGAGATAGAGTCACAGTTTTTGGTGAGCAGGTTGGTTTTAGAACCCTGACGCTCACTAAGAGGGGATTTTGCGAAATATCTCCCCGTTCCCCCTCCCCGGGGGGGGGGCAGAAGGCAAAAACCACTTTTATTAGCATAAGTCGGCTCCAAATTACTTCACGGTGAAGAAATTGCGGATGGAAAGACTAGACTTGAATACAAAAAAAAAAAAAAAAATATTTTCTGCGATTTTGGAATATTGAATTTTTAAGGGGGAGAGGGGTAAAAATGAGATTTTCGGAGGCGCAGAAGGCAAAAACACGTTTATAAGCATAAATCGACTCCAAATTACTTCACGGTGAAGAAATTGCAGATGGGGAGACTAGACTTGAATTGAAAAAAATAATTTTCTGCGATTTTGGAATTTTGAATTTTTAAGGGGGGGGGGGAGGGGTAAGAATGAGGTTTTCGGAGGCGCAGTAGGCAAAAACACCTTTATAATCATAACTCGGCTCCAAATTACTTCACGGTGAAGAAATTGCAGATGGGGAGACTAGACTTGAATACAAAAAATCATTTTCTCCGATTTTGAAATTTTGGATTTTTAAGGTGGGGAGGGGGTAAAAATGATTTTCGGTGACAAATTTAGCAACGTACGGATTTTCGAGCAAAATTCTACCAGTAATAGCTCAAAGATATTAAAAAAAAAAAAAAAAAAAAACGCCAATCGTCTTTTTGAAGGTTTTTCCAAAAACTCATTTTTGATTTTTTCCGAATTTCGACTTTGGAGGGAGTTACGAGGGGGCAAATTTGACCCCATCCCCCTTTTAGCGTTAAATTCATCCGTGGAAATATATAGGAGCTAAGGTCACAAATTTTAGTGTGTGGCTTATGTACGAGTGTCCAACACCCATTGTAACGGGATTTTGCGAAAGTTCTCCCGTTTCTTCCTTGGGAGTGTGTGGGGAGGAAATAAACACGTTTCCAAGCATAACTTATTTGCTTCAAATTATCTCAGTAAGATTATATTTTATGCGTGGGCTGTTTATGCATTCCCAACACGCACTATAAACGGATTTTACGAAATTTCTCCCTCTCCCCTTTAAGGGGGGGGGGGGGTCAAAAACACACTTATAAGAGTAACTGTGCTCCAAATTATCTCAGGATAGCGATTTTTTGACATGTAGATTGGTTCTGGGTGCTCAAGACACACACTACAAAGGGATTTTGTAAAATTCCACCATATTCCCTTGGGGTGGGGGAATCATTTTTCCATGTGCAGCTCTGCTCTGAACTATCTTAGGCGATTTTTTATGCGTGGGCTGGTTATGCATTCCCAACACGCACTATAAAGGGATTATCCGAAATTTTCCCTGTCCCCTTTAAAGGCGGGAGGCGGGGGGGGGACAAAAACACGTTTTAAGGTGTAACTGCTCCAAATTATCTCAGGAAAGCGATTTTTTGATATATCGATTGGTTATGTGTACTCAACACACACAAACTACAAAGGAATTATTTGAAATTCCATGCTATCCCCCCTTTGAAGGTTGGGGGGGGGGGGGTAAAAACATATCTCCCTGCGAAACTCTGTTTAAAATTATTCTAGAAGGGCAATTTTTGATGTGTGGACTGCTTATGCGTATTCAACCCACACTACAAAGTGATTTTGTGAAATTACACCCTACCGCCCCTTAGGGGGCGCGCGGGGGGGGGACATGTATCCATGCGCAACTCTGCAGTAAATTATCTTAGGAAGGACCTTTTTGATGTGTGGGTCAGTTACATGTACCTAACTCATTATGTAAAGAGATTTTGCAAAATTCCCTCCCCCTTCTTTCCTTTAAGAACGGGGCTTAAAAAACAGGGAGTTAAAAACACGTTTTAAAACATGACTGTGCTTTAAATAATCTCAGGATCTCGATTTTTTAATGTGTCGGTTATGTACGTGTATGCAATGTGAACTATAAAGGGATTTTGTGAAATTATTCCTCCCCCTCCTCTTAGGGGTGGGCGGGGCAAAAAACACGTTTTCAGGCTTAAATCTGCTCCAAATTACCTTAGAATGGCGAATTTTGGTGTGTGGATTTTGATTAAGTGTATGTAATATGCATTTTGTTGTTGTTTTGGAAATCTTTCCATTTTACCCGGGAGGGAGTAAAATATAGGCAATGCACTACCGAAGGCACTGGGGTTCCAGACTCGAAGTGTGGCGAGTGCGAAAACCGCTATCGAAGGTAGCGAGAACTTCAACTTAGATTTTGACTGATTTCAATATATATATATATATATTATTATTATTATTATTATTATTAATGATATGGTATTTTGAGAATTCATTTCAACATAATGACCAGCGAAGCGGGGAAAGCCTGCTAGTAATATATATTACAATTCAATGCACAAATCAATCACAATTCTAAATAGACATCTCACTTTGGACTTACAAAACACATTAAAAAACTATTTAGATTCAAATGAAACAATTGAAATTTCGCAATAAGCAAAAGTTCGCAACGAAAACTCTGATAACTTCGTAGAAACATAATTCTGAAATTGCGAAGGATGCTCTCGGCTGTATGTGAGTGTTACTAGAGTATTAATTGTATAAAGCGACAAAATAATAAAGTAAACTGTGAAGATGGATCATTCCAGACAACAGCATTTGCAGCTATTGGTCTCAAATTAATCTGTAAAAAGTAGTATTTATTTTGCGCCGACATCAAAAGTTATGATTAATTGTAGTGTTTATGTTGGTTGTCAAAGAAATATGCTCTTTTAATTCCCAATTCCATTTTATATCAATTTTGAATTTCTTTTTAGTAGTTTGAATAATAATGCCTTTTTGGAGTCGGTTCTTTTTCTTTTCTTTTTTCTTTCTTTCTTTCTTTCTTTCTTTCTTTTTTTTTTTTTTTTGAAAAAGGTTTTATATTAACTCTGTTTGTTCCAATTTCCCCCCTTGTATCATTCGGAATTTCACTATTTAAAAAAAAAATGCCTTTTATTATTGTAATTATTCTTTTGAAATCGTGGATAAACATTTCATTTTGTTTCATGGTTTGACCATTTTAGAAAAGACTGTGTGTTTGTATATGCATGTATGTTACGCGCGAAAAAACTTGTGTGACAAATCTGTACTGATAAGTATAAAGGAGTTAAGTCCAAAAATGTCGCTTTTGAGTTAAGTACATAGTCAGACTGAGAAAAAAATTCTCCATCGATTGGTATAAAGGATTTAAGCCCACGTCATTTAGTCTTTGAGAAAATGCATTGGTAAAAAAGATTCAAGTGAGAAATTTAGCATTCATGTTTGGTATAAAAGGTTTAAGTCAATTTGTTCCCTTTATGAAATGAAATTTGATAATCACTTAAATGGTATAAAGGGTATAAGTCAACATAATCCCTTTTTCCTGATCGAGTCTTCTGATTAGTTTTTGGTATAAAGGATTTAAGTCCACTTTTCTCTTTTTGCGCTGTGCCACTTGGCGGTCAACAGGCTTTAATCCAATGTAATAATGAGATTATAATTATTTAATTGCTAATTATTGTATTTTATGCTTTAATTTATAAATGTAGAACTGGTATCGATAAAAAAATTACCCACTTTTCTATTGAAATTTCATATATATAAATAATTTACTACATCATTCTTTACCAATAATTTACTACATTTAGCATCAGAGAAAAGCAGATTTAGCTTATGAACAGAAAAGGCTTGGCAAAGCAAAAGCCAAAACTGATACCTCAAAACTGTGTTTAGTTTTTGATTTACAACAGTGTCTAGCAACTCCATTTCTGTCATCATCTGTAGCTTTCAACAAACGCCAACTTTGAACTTTTAATTTGACTATACGTGACAATGCCATAGGTAAGTCATGTCATTACATGTGGCACGATGGTCGTGAAACTAACGAAATTGCTTCATGTCTTTACGACTACCTACGAAATGTACCTGACACTGTTACAAGTGTAACTTTCTATTCTGACACATCAACACAACAAAAACATCCATGTGTCAGCGATGTTTTTGAATGCGATGGCTGACTTCCCTCATTTCTCCAGCATCAATCACAAATTTCTAATTTCAGGTCACTCGCACATGGAATGTGACGTAGACCATGCTCTTATTGAGAGAGAAAAGAAAAGTATGGCATTTCAAGTATTCCACCCACATGATTGGTATCAGCTTTTTCGGTCTACAGGGAAGAAAAATAAATTCACTGTTAGAGAGATGACTCAAGATGATTTTGTTGATTTTGCATTACTGTCAATAAATACTCTCGTTGTGCGAAAGAATAATGTTGATGGAGAGCCGTTCAAGTGACAAGAGGTACAATGATTGGTATTGACAGGAAGGGGATCAGATATTTTATAGGGACAGTCTACTTGAAGGCACTTTCAAAAAAATTAGTATTCTTCGACGAGGCAAAACAAATCTCCGAATTACCCAGATTCAAAAACGGTATAACAAATCTGTTCCAATCGCAGTGCAGAAGAAGAGAGATCAACTTACTTTGCTTCCTCTTGTGCCTCCAGTATTCCATAACTTTTACAAAACTTTACGAACACCAGCTAGCACAGAAAACATTGACCCTGACTTAGAATTTAGTGATACTGATGAAAATGACTATTAATCACCATGACCCATGATTCAGTGGAAGGAAACACGAATATAATATTGTGATGGTCTATTCTATTAATCCTAATGCTTTGTAATTGGTGCACTCTTAAAAATGGTTTCTTAAAAATGAGCTAAATTGTCTCAAAATAGCTCCGAAACAATATAGGGGAGACTGGGGCACAGTGGACCACTTTTACACTTTTAATTTTTTTTCAACAAAAATAATAAAGCAAGGTACCTGAAAAAATTAGCAAACATTCTTTAAACCTTGCTTGACATGTTCTAATTTTTTATAACAATGCTTTTAATACATTACGAATAAAAAAATAAATTGTGTGCACTCACAAAGTGGACCACTGTGCCCCATCACCCGGGCACAGTGGTCCACAACCCGGGGTACAGTGTACCAACCTCTGTTGTTCATGTTTAATTAATATAAATTACTCATTTTTTCCCCTAAAATTAGTTTCTTATGCAATTCTAGTCTAAATAACATAATTCGAATATTTTCATCTTATACTATTAAGTGAGCAATATTTGTATATATTGTTTCACTATTGTTTCACTGTTCTCCAAAACGGTAGCTCGGACAGTCGCGAGATTTAACACAAAGGTGCCCCCCGAAGGATCATTGTGCACATCGAAGTCAGAATTTCGAATTTCTGTTTAGTTTTCTTTTAATTAATAAAAATATGAAAATAATAAGCTAATAATAGCGAAAAATTAGCCATTTAAATTTAATCCATAATTTAATTGTTGAAAAAAAAAAAAAAAAAAAAAAAAAAAATACGAGTTTATTTTTTTTTCCAACAGGAAAATAAATACATTTATCTAAACATGAACAATACTACACACTACTGATCGCAGAGCTTCCAAATTTGACATATAGGTACCTGGGACCCTGCAGGTGTGCACCTCATCGAGATTTTTTCGAATTTCGAATTTGAATTTTTTAAATTAATGTTTTTTCGACTTTAAACATTGGCTTTTATGTTTCATTTTTCATGAATTTATTCTTCGATTGTAATCGTCTGCGTATCTTAGCAACGGCTATATTATGCAATTTATTTTTTATTTAATACATTTATTTGAGGGCGAATCTTTTTTCTCTTTTTAATTTATTATATTTATTGGAAATAAAATGGTAATGCAGTAGAAAAAAATTAAATATATTAAATTTAAAATTTAAAAACGTATTTATAACAGTTATGTTTATGTATAATTTTTGTAGTATAACAAAAATTATTTTTCATTTGTTAATTTAATTTCTTTAAAAGTTTTTTTTTTTTTTTCTAATTTATAGTATTTGTCAGGAAATAATGGTAGTATATAGTAGAAAGGATTAAACTGATTGGAATTTATTTGTTTTTTATGTATTTAATTCCTTCTGAAAGAAAATCTACTTTTTATTTTATTTCATTACATTGGTCGGAATCAAATTGTAATACGTAAATAGCATGAGCAATAAAATACTTGGTTCAAAAACTAAGATATTTAATAGACGCTGAGATACAGTTATCTTTAAAACCGTAGTTCTTAAATAATGGCAGACCCACCTATCGTCAATAAATACCCATATTGAAATACATAGGAAAGAGATTTCTGCAGGCAGTGGGAACCTGCTCCCGATACAGTGCGGGCTGAGAAAGAGCTGCCGTAGTCAGCGAGTACCCGATGCGAGGTCTACAGCGATTCCAATGTAATTATTTTAGTTTTTATTTATAATGTGATGTGAAAAATAAATAATGATCCAAGTCTTTTGGAGATTCATTTAAATATAGTGGCCAGGGAAGCGGGCGTAGCCTGCTAGTGAAATACAATTACCAAAATTTAAAGAAATAATAATAATAATAATAAAAAAAAAAATAAATAAATAAGAAATCAAATTAGAATAAGAATTCTATATCAGATTTCCTTTGTCTTTTACGTGCCATCACTAAAAACAATAAGATATATTTTTAATTTGTTTATTAATGTTATATAGTTATAAAAATTATGAAATATGTAATTAAACATTATGTTACTATTCAAATATTTTTATTAATTATTTTGAGATATTAGTACTTTACATTATATTTGTGAGATAGGTTTAACTAAAATTATTCTACTTTTATCTTTTACATGTTATTCCTAAAAACAACAACAATAAATTTATATAACCTACTATATTTATTATATCACATATTCATTTTATTTATTTTTTTTAATATTAAACAATTCAAATAGTTATTAAATTTAGATATTCATAATTATTATACTACTATTCAACTATTTTCCCTTTTCAGAAATTTATATAATGTTAAGATTATTATTTTTTTATTAATTATTTTGAGTCACATTATATTTGTATATGTAAATTCAACTAAAATAAATAATGTGTTAAATAAAATTTGGAGTTTTAGGCACATTGGAAGGTGGCCCACTGTGCCCCATGTCCAAACAAAACAAATGATAATATTAAAATACTATATAGACTATAAATATGCTAAAAATTTTTATAAATTTAAAAACAGCAATATCTTAGCTTTTCTTAGCAACTGTCCTATACTTGTAGTCAATAGTTCTGTCCTGATAAAATTAAAAAAACTTCAAACTTGAAAAATTACTTTGAGCAGCAAAAAACATAAAAGGTGTATAAAATGGCTACCATAGCATTTACCATGTTTTTTTTTTTTTTTTTTTTTTTGATGTGTAGAAGTAGTACCATGCTTCCATCTATGAATCTCAATATAAACTATAAGAGTTAAATACTAAGAGATTTAAATAGGGGTGGTCCCCTGTGCCCCTAGGTCCACTGTGCCCCAGTCTCCCCTATACTTAAATTTGAAAACCCATGTACTCATTTTTGAGTATATTGGCATGTCAAATATATGGATATTGGGATTCTTATTGTTCAACCCTATTTTTGAATTTTTTAATATACTCAAAAACGAGTACATGAGTTTTCAAATTTAAGTATATATATTGATTCGGAGCTATTTTGAGACAATTTAGCTCATTTTTAAGGAACTATTTTTTACAGTGTGTTTTAACTTTAGTGTTTTGCTTGTGGATTATTAATGACGTATTTTGTTGCCATTTAATAGGGTGATACATATTTTTGTTTTTTAATCTATTGTTTTATTTTTTAATCTATTATTATGTTCTTTTTTGTTTATCATCATTATTATTATTATTAACTATTTTCAACTATAGTATATCGTTTATTATGATTTATATTCTTCTAATCTTCAAAAGTTTTATAACAAAAAAGGACAATGAAATTTTATAACAACAGCTTCTAGAGGTAAAATACAAAAATATTTCATCATTTCTCAAACTGATTTATCTCTCAATCAGTTTAGCATGAGTAGTATTGTACATCAGATATTTTTTTTTATTTGGTATATATTATCAAGTGCATATTACCTTTATTTAATTACTTCATAGACATTGGAGGTTTTTGAGCATTAATTTTCAATAATTGTGTAATAATTCCTATCTTCAATATGATAGTCTATGATATTGTATTCAATTCCTTGTTTGAGGTAATAAATTCTTTCAATAATGCTGATCGTTCATGTTTCCCGAACCTGGATTTACCATGGTCCCTTACCTTATAACATTTCATTAATCTTAGATTTCTAAGATGAAAGCATTTGGTAATCTGGCATAACTTTGTTCATATATCTTATTAAAGTCATGAATCAATATGTTGAGGAAGTTAGAATTGATAAGACTTTATTTCTATTAGGTTAAAATTATTTTGAACATCTACTGAGGTCATAAATCCAGTATTTTTTAACGCTGCAGCCAAGTATTTGGACTGTCAGCATAATCATAATGTTAAATGAATGTACAAGTCAAAGTGGTAAAAAGGAGTTAAGTCCTGGGTTGAGTGATACAAAGGATTTAAGTCCTGCAGGCATTTTTTCAAAACTATATAAATCTGTTAAAAATAAACAAACTTCAAAATTAAATGTATGTAGTTTATTCACAAAATTGTATATTATGATAATATCCTGGTTAAAACTGTATTGAACGGATACGTTTTTATACAGAATTTTTTTAACTTTATTTTTCGTCTCCTGAAAAATCAAGAATATGGATTTAAATCCTTTATACTTATCAGTACAGAAATATAGACGAAAAACTTATGCACAGAATTTTATAAATTTTTATGTTTGGTTGCACCTTAAAATAAACTAGTGTCTGTCTACTTTTTGGGCATTTAAATTTTAAAATATTATAAGCTCGTGTATCTTTATAATAGAGAAATATACTTAATTTTACGAATATCTCGTATATTAGGAAATTTTTTATTAAACTAAATTAATTAAATTTTTTTGTATGTTTTTTTAAAATGTCAATCATTAGCATCAAATCATAAAATGAGCTAAGGGAATTTTTTTATATCATAGGTATTCTCAATTTATGATATCAAAATGGATCTCCAACGTTATGCATATAGAAAAGAAAAATCATTTCCATTTCACAATATTTGATCGTGATATGAATAATGTATTTTCTCATCTCAAGTTCTACTTTGAGTTCTCCAATTTTGTTTTCCTTTCAGCCATTGAGGCTTCAGGCATCTAATATTTGCTGTCAAAATAATATGCCTTATAATTTTATTTTAAAATTTACGTTTAATTGTCGCTTTTCATTGCTTTAGCTTTCTGGAAATTTATATCATTTAGCGAGAGTTGTCAGAATAGCCTCTTCTTTAAATAAGGTTTTTTTTTTTTTTTTTTTTTTTTTTTTTTTTTTTTTTTTTTAATAAAAAATTAACTTTTAGAAAATCACAGAGATATATGGAGGAATTAATAAACGAGATTTTAGTAGTACTATTTAAATTTAAAAAAGCTAAAATATTTTGCAGTTTTTGAATATCGTAAAACGAATTAGTAAATTATTATTCATTTAGTTATCGAATATTTGAATTTAACATAGCCATAATAAGATATAGAAGAAAGGTTTATTTGATAAATAAAGAAAAAAAAAACCTCACATCCTTTCTCGAATTAATTTTACTTTATTAAACAATCACTAGCAGGTTTCCAAAAAATACTAATTTCTCCGAAAAATTCGAAATAAATAAATAAATAAAATAACTTCTGATAATCATATCGAAACATTAAGATATAATTTTCGTGAAATAAATTTACATTTGCTCATATTTTGAATTTTGGCAATTATTGAACTGTGTTCACTATTGATCTCGCCCTAAAATGTCATATGAGGCAGTATTTGAAAGGTTTGTTCGCCATTGGTCATGATGCCATTTTGTGGAACCTTTAGTGGATAGCCATAAAATTATTATATATTCAAACAAAACAAAATAATTTATTTAGAACAATAAATAAATTCCGCATAGTTATTTTAGTCATAAAAACATAAAGGGTACATAAAATGAGTTAAAAATAAGCAGAGAAAAAGTAAACAAAATTTTGATTTTTTTATTTAAAACTGCAAGAAAAACGGCAAAATCACAAAAATTGCATTTTTTTACGATTAAAGCAGAACTATTCTAAAATTAATGGCTGGTAATATTTGTTTTTCCACACTTTACTGGTAGAAGATTGTAACGTCAATTTTGAGCGCCGCTCGAATCTAGACAAGTTTCATAAAATTTGTTTTCAGAATTTAAACGTAAAAGTGTCCACCACTGATTCAAGGACCCCAACTGGTGCCCTTGCATTATTATTATTATTATTTTGTAATTTGCAGAAAGCTAAAATAATCTAAAATAATAGAAAAGAATACACGAAACATTACTGATGGGATGTTTGAATCACTTATAAGTCAAAAATAATAGTAGGAGCAGAAATGTGAAAATAATTATGAACTATTATCAGCAAAAGAAAACAATTGCAACAGCAAATGCAATCAGTATGGGGAAAAAAGATTTTAAAAAAAGCAAACATTTTCAGCAGTTGAGTTTACAAAAAGTTTCAAGCAAATCTATTCATAAATACTTTTTCTTTTTCTTAATATATATGAATTTGAAATTTTTAAGTAGTCACTACTTTGAAACAAGATGACGTATTGAGATAAGTAATAAACTTGGTTGAGACTTTGGTACGTGCTATGTACATATTGAGTTTTAATGAAATCGGTTTTTTTGTTTTTAAATTTGAGTTTGAAATTTTAAGTGGCCGCCATTTTGAAACAAGATGACGTATCAAGTTAGTTAGTAAATTTAGTTAAGGTCTTGATATAGGCTTTGTATATATGAAGTTTCAAGAAAATAGGATCGTTCATCAATATTTCTTTCTTTCTTTCTTTCTTTTGTTTTTCTTTTTTATGTATTTAAAATTTTAAAACTGCGGTCATTTTGAAACAAAAAAAGCAAGCGTATCAAATTTGTCAATGAACTCATCCGCTGTTTAATTTTGGTTTGACTTAATTCTATATAATCGCAATGATAACTTTCATTCCATATGTATATATATGTATGAAATCATATTTTCTCACGACAATAGAGAGACATAGAAATAGTTAGATGGATATATCTTCATGATTGCAACAAGCCAATTTCTATATAAATCACCCTAAAAGGTACTTGGGATCGAATTTTTGAATGAAAAAAAAATCACTGCCCAAAATTAAAAATCGTTAAAATAATTGAGGGACCAGGGTGGGGGGGAGGGGGGGCTGTATACTCATTGTTCAATGAATGAAAATTTTTTTTGAGAAGCAGTGCAGAGAAAACAATCAAGATTTATAAAGAAAAGCTGGATACATAATAGCTCAATTGTTTTCTTCAATCGAAGCCATACAAAACGAAATAAAAGTTCTAAACTGAAGTTTTATGCTGATCTACATATTTAATAAAGCTTAAAATAATGCAGTACGATTTCTTAAAAAAAATATTAAGCAACCTGTTACTTTTTATTGAAAGTTAATTTTTGTTTAATTAGTGTTTTTTTTTTTTTTTTTTTAATGAACGAATGAAAAATTAAAAAGAAAAAAAGTATTACAAATCATTTATAAATAATTTTTTATATACAACATGTGTTCAGTATAAAATACAAATTTACAGTTTAATAGGTGTGCTTGTCTAATCCTTTTTATATAACTTTAATTAATTTTATTTATTTAGTCTATCTTTTATACAAAGACAGGTTCATCCGAACTAGAAATGAAGTATATAGATAAATATAAAGAAAAACCTATATACTATAAAGTTTTGAGAATGAAAATAAAACTGAAAAGGCAATTTTATTATATCACTAGGAGGCAAATGTATTAAACTTGAGCATACTTCAATAATCCCACGTTTTATGGAAAAATAAAGTCATTGTCAGATCATAAATTGAGGAACTACCATAAGTTTTCCGCCTACGCAAGTGGTGTTTTTTATGACATGTTTGTGGACAGTGAAATACTGCTTCAAAAATAAGTCTATAGAAATTCTGAATTGTTCGCCAGTAAATATGGTTTCGAAATTTATCGATTTGAAAATGTCAGGCTTTGTTCTATTCATTTTAAATCGGACTGATTACTTGAACATGCACTTAATTAAAGAGTGAAATTTAATTTAAAAAAATCATAGCAGGATCATAATACACTCGAACCTCCCATAAGGGACACCTCCGAATAAGGGACACCTCTATTTAAGGGATAAATTCTCTGGTCCCAGTCCCTAGAAATTAGAAATTTATGTGCATAGGAAAGTTCATTAATTTTGGTCCTAATATAATAATTAACTATATCATGTAAGTAATTTTCTTTTTAAAAAGACTTGACTTTATTAGTGTGTAATTTGCATTGCCAAAGTGCATTGATTAATTGATGTGTAACTGAGTGTAAAGTCTATTTAAAAATTTTTTATTGACCCTCTGAATAAGGGACACCTCTATTTAAGGGACAAAATGCCTGGTCCCATGGGTTTTCCTTAATGAGAGGTTCGAGTGTAGTTCAACCTGTTAAAAATCATTATAGTTTATATCAGAACAGGCGAATGTAAAATAAAGTTGTATAGAAAGATTCCATTTTATACTCCGGTAAATTAATTTACGTAGAAAACATTTCTGAAATTTTTTTTCTTGGAATTTAATGATTAATTACCATTAAAAAAAAAAAAAAATGATTTTTTTTTTTTTAGAATACCGTTTAAAAGTTTTATAATCATGTTTATATATGGTTCGTATAGTTGTTAAATAAACAAGATATACACATAAATAAATGTAAAAATTGATTGCTTTCGAAGAAAAATGATCTGCTGTGACACGCACGACTTTCTTTTGCTCAGCATTTCAATGTTATAAAGACAGACTGTAAATTAAGGCATAAGATAACAAACAAGTACTCTATACACTATCTACCAATAAGTACATATTTGGACACTTTCAGATTTAGTTTTTTTTTTTCAAATATCTAGAAATGTTCTTTAGAAATAATCTTGAAACTTTTGTAGTGTAAAGAACATATTATACCTCATGTATTTCAGTAAAAGTTGTGTCCTGAAGAGAAAAAAGGGGACCAGTAAAAAATTAAACAAAAAACAAAATGTTTTGAATCACCCTGTAAAAGTAATGCTTTAAATGATTTTTGGTTGTAGCATGTGATTATGAGGATTTTTTTCATTGTCTGCATAAATTTGTATGAGGCTACCACATATATATTCATGGAAATATATCGGTAAAAAAAAAAAAATAAATAAAAAATAAATAAAAATATCCACTTTTTTAATTAAAACACGCAGGGTATTAGACCCAGTGCAAAGTGATTTTTAGAAATTTAGCATACTACATTAGACAAAGCATACTGTAATCAGACTGTAAAAGTGCTAAATATCTTGCAAAATATGAACATTTTTGTTAAATAATTTTTAATTACGCATGCGCTAGCTTAATAATAATAATAATAAACATTTGCGTAATTTAATAGCCAAAAATATTGAGTACTTTTCAAATAACAACCACATATGAATTTTAAAATATAATACAGTTCCGGCCGCTTATTAAAATCACATTCGTTCTGAGCCAAAGTGATTTTTTTAAGTGGCTGATTTTTATCAGCGAACGTTCTTGCACTTTGTACCTTCGATGTAAGTAAATTAAACGCATTCCAAATTCCCATGCGCTTTTCTTTGAGGAAAATCTTCATTACTTTGCCAAAAGTTCAAGCTGTTCTTATAAATTTAAAATCTTTCCGTTTAAACCTGATGAATTATAGTAATTTCAAAATAATAACTAGAAATTGCTTTTTAATAATTAAAGAAAAAAAAAATCATTTCAAATCAAATTTGTAATTCATTACTGCGCTTTGAAGAATACATTCCTTGAAATTGTTACGGAGATGAGATATAGGGCGCGTTTAATTTGTAACTGTGCTGCAAATCTTCGACAATGAGCGATAAAGGAGGGTTTGTTGTGTTTTATTTATTTTATTTTATTTTTTCTATATATATATATAAAACTAGTATGTTGTGGCCACCACAAGACTTTCTTCTATATTTTCCTATACATATTCAATCAGTAACAATATTAAAAAAAAAAAAAATAAAAAAAAAAATACAATTTTTTTTTCTAAGGGTTTTTTTTTTGGAGGGGTACTTGTTTTTTTTAAGGGTACTTCCCCCCCAGGGGAGGAAGCGATGCCCCCCAATGCACAAAAATTTTTTCCTAGTTACGTACTACTATTATCAATAATTCATATTAATTTTACAATCACAAGTGTAAAATAACTCTTATTATGCACATTTATACGAATTTTTGTCTTATTCTGCCATGTTAAAAATTTAGATAAAATGCTATCACAGCGCCTCCTGTTGAGCTATTGATCCGCAAATATAATCAGCACCAGTTTATGTCGGGGACCAACTAAATACCAAGTTTGGTAAAATTTCGTTTAAAAAAAAAAAAAAAAAAAAAAAAAAAAAAACGATTTTTTTTCTAAGCTTTTTTTTTTTTTTGTTAAAAGTAAAAAAAATCGATAACTTTGTTTTAAATTATCACAGATTTATGGTTCAACCATTCGTTTTAAAGGTATTGACGAGATCTTTCGAATGATACCCATCTTCAAAATTTAACCCCCCCGGGAGGGTACTTCCCCCCCAGGGGGGAACCGATGCCCCCCCATGCACAAATTTTTTTTCCTAGTTAACTACTACTATTATCAATAATTCATATTAATTTTACAATCACAAGTTTAAAATAACTCTCATTATGCCCATTTATACGGAATTTTGTCCTATAAAATGCGATCACAGCGCCACCTGTTGAGCTATTGATCCCCAAATCTAATGGGCACCAGTTCATGTCAGGGTGCAACTAAATACCAAATTTGGTTAAATTTCATTCATTGGTTCGTGAGATACAGCGTCCACAAAAAAATGATACAGACACACAGACAGACAGACAGACAGACACACAGACAGACAGACAGACAGACACACAGACAGACATTTTTTAAAAACTATCAATTCGTGTTCAGGACATCCCAAAACGTGTAGATCCGTCAAAAAACGGAGGTCGAAAATTTTCGCGAATCCAATACTTTCTCTATATTACATATAGAAGAAAGTAAAAAAAGAAACAAAGAAACAAAAATCACAATGCAAATTAAATTTTTTGAGTGTGTATAAGTGATATTTTTGCTGCGGAGTAGA
The DNA here is from genome assembly GCA_963930645.1 of Salticus scenicus. Classification (NCBI taxonomy): domain Eukaryota; kingdom Metazoa; phylum Arthropoda; class Arachnida; order Araneae; family Salticidae; genus Salticus; species Salticus scenicus. The sequence goes on from OZ005656.1 coordinate 76,947,062, forward strand.
TATTTTTGAGTTTATTAACCGGCGATGCTGATTTGATTAAGCGGCGGCTTTAAAAGTAGACTGTATTGATTTGATTCTGGTGCTGGCAATTTGATCAGATTAAGCGGCTGATTTTATTAACCAGGGAATTTATTAAGAGGAGGTTACTGTATTTGAATTTCCTGTAATTGTTTTAGTTACGCTGATAACAGACATATACGAAGGTTAACTATTAAAACCTTGATTTTGTTATTCAGGGAACCTCAAAATGCATCGTTATTAAAAGAAGAAAAAGAAAAGTCGCTGAAAATTTGACTTTAAAAATACTTTTTTACCCAGTAGGTATGAGGATTTAATTTTCATTGACGAGCAGTTTTTTTGGGCATGATAAATTATGTTAACGCACTTCCACCAATTACATAAATATAAAAGAATTTTTCACTTAATTATTTATAGTTCTTTATGTTGTCCATAAGATATGTACATACTACATTGTGTACTTAAGTATATTTATCATTCACACATAGCACAACCTGAAATGCACTTTCAACAATTTTCATGTATAGTAATACGATATCATAGTTTTTTAAAGTAGCTCTGTAAATGAATGATGGATATTCTCCATAGCATATTGTATATGCTACATGCTTTTATGCATATAAAATATCTATGTTCTTTTTATTTTGTTTCGTACAACCTATTGATGTTAAACTGTACATACCAAAAATTTCGCCCTTTGACGCCATGCAATTGAATTCTTTTGGATGTCCCTATATATAAATCATTTATTTAATCTGTACGAAAAGTGTGGTATGCCTGTATGTTACAGATTTAGAATACCGAGTTTGGACTTTCTGATACTATTTGTTCTACAGATATGCTGTTGACATACATATACAAATACACATCTCAGACTAAATTTTAAAACATGTTTTTCTATGTCAGGGAAACCTAAAAACGTGTAAATGTAGCAAAAACCCAATTAAAACTAGTATGCTGTGGCCACCACATGACTTTCTTCTATATTTCCCTATACAAATTCACTCAGTAAAAATAATTCATAAAAATTATTATTTAAAAAAAATTATCTTCCATGATAATGCAGACGATTTCCCTATTAGAGAAGTAGTATAGCACTAAATATCCAAAAAAAGTCCATTTTATTCTCAATATTAAAAAAAAAAAAAAAAATCGTTAAAAGTAAAAAAAATCGATAACTTTGTTTTAAATTATCACAGATGTATAGTTCAACCATTCGTTTTAAAGGTATTGACAAGATCTTTCGAAAGATACCCATCTTGAAAATTTACCCTCCCCGGGGGGGTGGGGAGGTTACTTCCCACAAAATTGTTTTCCTAGTTAACTACTACCATTATCAATAATTCATATTATTCCTATTGCACAAGTTTAAAATAACTCTCATTATGTACATTTATACGAAATTTTATCCTATACTGCCATGTTAAAAATTTAGAAAAAATGCGATCACAGCGCCACCTGTTGAGAGATTGATCCCCAAATCTAATCAGCACTAGTTTATCTTAGGGTCCAACTAAATACCAAGTTTGGTTAAAGTTCATTCATTGGTTCGTGAGATACAGTGTCCACAAAAATCGTGATACACACAGATCAGATGCACAGACAGACAAACATTTTCTAAAAACTATCAATTCGTGTTCAGGACATCCCAAAACGTGTAAATCCATAAAAAACCGGAGTTCTAAAATTTTCACGAATCCAATACTTTCTCTATATTACATATAGAAGAAAGTAAAAAAATTATCCAAAATAATGCTTTCTGTACCACGGGTAAAACAAAATAAGAAAGCAATTCTAATTAATGATACTTTCTATCAGCAATGTGGAAAAAAAAAAAATACGGCTGTTGATGAAAATAATTAGATAATTAGATTTAGATTTACCTATTACGGAATGTGAAATTTCCCAGTTGATCACCGAAGTTTTAAATAACTTATATTAAGTTTACAAAATTGTTAATGTGTTGCATTATAATTACAACATTCTAACCAAATTGAAAAATATTTGTAACTTGTTCATCTGTCAGGCTGTGCGCGTTTTTATCTCCGAAAATATTTTTAGAAAGCGTTAAAACTTATATTTTATTCGAGTTCACTATCGCATGTCTCCTAGTGAAAATCGTATAAATTGCATTGCTGATTTATGTACACGGACTTGCGAAATTTCGGATACATTTTGCTGTAAGAGAGATATTGCTTTTAAGCACATTTTCATAATTTAATACTGCACAAAACATAATGAAGTTAATATACATTATTTAGATATATTAATATACATTATATGCAAAAGTATGCTTCTTAGACTGCCTTGAAAGTATTATGTGTAATTTAATTTTTTTTTTTTTTTTTTTTTTTTTTTTGTCGTTTTTATTACAAAATATTTCTTATTGGAAATCGTACATATAGCACAACTGGCCTGCGAAAAAAAAAAAAAAAAAAAAAAAAAAAAAAAAAAATCTCCAAAAAAGAACTCGAATACAATACGGTCGAACAGCGATTTCTTTCAAAGCTATTTTTAAGATCATTAAATTGCGCTGAAGATAAGGAAATTAATAAACAGTTTTTGAGTTACAAGAAACATGAGTTACAGGAAATATATTTTCTATAAGCAAAGGATATAATCATCAGTCGTTAGTCGTTACAGGTATATGTATTTGGATGTATTTTAATTCATTACGGGATATAGCTTGAGATTTCTGCAGGTGCATTTTCAGTTTTGTTAAGCATTTTTTAAATTATCCACTGAAGTTGAACTTTACTTATACCTTTGTATTTATGACGTAACGGGAAGGTATAGTTGGAAAGAATTTTGTATATGTGAAAAGTGTTAATCTACGGAAACCTCATGTTTTTTAATTTCTCTTCGAACATATATTATGTAAAAAAATAATTATAATCATGAAAATTTCGAACTGTTAGATTTTAATTTATCTATACGTTTTGAGATCTAATTAACACATGTTTGTTATTTTAACTGTGATATATGTGTGCATGTATCTATGTTAATGAAAGAGTCGAACAGCTTTATTAACACGCTTTTATTAGCTTCACCTGTATGTATGTTTGTATGTATGTTTTTAACCGCTCTGGAAACAAACAAAAAATGTATATTGTAAAAAAATGAATTTCCCTTCGTGAACGCGGTAGCTGTGAGCTAAAGCACCGCGCTACGATCCTGATGGTCTAGCGATCGAGCCCAGTCAGGGGAGATTTTTTAAAACTGGTTTTTGTTTAATTCTAAATTATTTTAATTAAAAATTTAGAATGCATGTAAATATTATGGTGTGTCACTCACACGATTTTCTCTTACCCTTCATTTTAATACTAAGATAGATATTTTGTGCTTTTTAGTTCACATTTCTATAAAAGCGTGTTCTTTAATTTTTTAAAACTATAATATTATTAAACTGAGCTCAAATTTGGTACGTATGTGACAGTTTTCATCACAGGGACTATGTAGATTTTCATGGGTGTAGGACATATAACTGTGTTACAGGAACACACACTAACACAAATTATGTATTAGGTCTTAGGTCTAATCTTACCGGAAAATTTTATCAGAAATTTTCATTTTATTTAATTAGTGAAAACGGCCGCACCAGCATATAAAAAAATTCTGTTAAAAGTTTTTTGTAAACCAAAAAGCGTAAACGTTGGTAGCTGTGATATATATTTTATATACAACAAGGTCGTTTCTTTAAACTATTTCTTATCATTTATAGTATTTTACAGGGACGCACAAAATATTTAGATATATTATGATAGTTTATTTTTCATTTTTACAAATTTGGGGTGAAATATTTAAACGTGGTATAACATTTTTCAGTTTTTCTTTTTCTTTTTTTTCAGTTTTATTCATTTATTTAAATTATTTAAAATAGTAACTATTAAATGTCTGAAAATTTGAGTCCCACAAATGGCCTAGAAGTTCTGCTCTCAAAGCTTACCTGCTTTGAAAGCAGATGGGAAGTGCCGGATTCGATCGCAAGTACGCTCGTCAACCTAGCCATTTGACATTTTTCATGTTTATCTCCGAAACCTGCGCGAATATGAGCTAGGAGTCCTTAGAAAGACCCCTATGGAGAGCATCATCCACTTTAGGTCCAGGTCCCTAGCGTAGACAGTTGGCCTTTACCCGAACATACCAACACCTGAAAAATCGAAAGGAATCACTCCAGTTTTTTTTTTTTTTTTTTTCTGTTATTCTTATGTAAACAACAAGGAATCTTCAATAATGTTTAAAAATATATATTCCGTGAATTTTTTCTCATTATAACAATTACAAATCATGCTGCTTTACAAGAGCATAATCAGATAAATAAGCAGATAATAACAAATAAATAACATTCATGCATCATAATGTTTATATTTGTCAAAAAAGAAAGTAAAAATTTTTTATAAATTCAAGATTTTTCTCTCTATTTTTCTCTCTTATTATAAAAGAAAGTAACAAAATAATGACAAAACTATTATATCCTTTAATATTAACGCCATTATTGGTATAAAATGAAAGTGACAGTATCGATCAATATCGACTAAATCTGTATAAAAGAAAGTACATCCTGAAACAATTTTGAAAAATGTGAACAGAATTTCGACTTTTGTGAGATCTTCAAATTCATGATAAAAGGACTCTTACTAGTTTTACTAATAAATTGAAAAAACATATATAATATAGCATCATTAGAAAAAAAAATCAGTAAAATTTCAATAGTTCAAAGAGCAGTATTTGTTTTTAGGTGACTACATGTAATTTCTTTTACATGTTCCATCTTTTATTGTTCCATCTAAAAATTTTAAAAAATACGAAAAAATATACTAGTTTGATTAATTACTGATGCATGAGAGTATCTATTAATTTTGTATGACATATATATTCATTAAATATAGTGGAATCTGATCATTTTTTATTTGATTAATATTTGATTTAAAAAATATCAGTAATTAGATTAAAAGTAGCATACGGATGTAACTTTATGTGCTTTAATTAAAAGGTGCATGCAATACAATAACCCAATAACCCTCTTCATAACAAAACTAGCCTTAAGTTTATGACAACCACAAACCGGTATAAGCCACTCAGCTTAATATTTAACGCCATAGCTGCAACAACGTATTTAAATAAAGGAAATAAATTCTTACCAATAGTTTGGAACGAATAAAATAATTTTATAAAAGGATAATTTACAGAAAATATGACTTAATAACTAAAATAATATACTAATAAAAAATAAAACAAATTTTATCCTTGATTTAAAAAAAAAAAAAAAAATATGGAAAGGGTAAAGAAAAAGATTAGATTTTATTCTAATGTAAACATATCGTATTTGGTTACTTAGGGTATAACAAATACTAGCAGGCAACGCCCGCTTCGCTGGTCCCTATTTTTAAATGAATCACTATAATGAATTCTCAAAATTGCATTAATTTTTATCACATGAAAAAAAAGAGAAACAAAATCTGAGTAGGAAAAATGTCGCACCGGGTTCTCACTGCCTTCGGAAAAAATTCCCAAAATGCTCTAACTCTTATTTCTATTATTTTCCCACTTCGCCCCCCCCTCCTGTCTATCCTAATAATTTTACAAATTTGAAAATATCCGCAATCGATTTGTAAGTATCAAAAACCTCTATGCACCAGTTTTGAACGATATATCTCTATTTTTATTTTTTTACCGCTCTACTCCCCCCCCTTCCCGCCCTCCCAAAAATTTTAAAAATTCGAAAATATCCGCAATCGATTTGTAGGTATTGGAAACCTCTATGTACCAATTTTGAATGATCTAACTCTATTTTCTTTTTTTTTGCCCCTCTGCCCCCCCTTCCCGGCCCTCCTAATAACTTTACACTTTCGAAAAAATCCCCATTCGACTTGCAGGCCTCTAAAATCTATCTGTACCGATTTTGAACGGCCTAACTGTATTTCTATTTGTTTTTGACCATAGCCCCCCCCTTCCCGCCCCACCTAATAATTTTAAAAATTCGAAAGTATCCGCAATCGATTTGTAAGTATCGAAAACATCTATATACCAATTTTGAACGATCTAACTCAATTTTTATTTTTTTGCCCCCCCCTCTCCCCTCCCCCTTTCCCAGCCCTCCTAATAACTTTACACTTTCGAAAATATCCCCATTCGACTTGCAGGCATCTAAAATCTATCTGTACCGATTTTGAACGGCCTAACTGTATTTCTATTTGTTTTTGACCATAGCCCCCCCCTTCCCGCCCCACCTAATAATTTTAAAAATTCGAAAGTATCCGCAATCGATTTGTAAGTATCGAAAACATCCATATACCAATTTTGAACGATCTAACTCAATTTTTATTTTTTTGCCCCCCCCTCTCCCCTCCCCCTTTTCCAGCCCTCCTAATAACTTTACACTTTCGAAAATATCCCCATTCGACTTGCAGGCATCTAAAACCTAACTGTACCAATTTTGAACGGCCTAACTGTATTTCTATTTGTTTTTGCCCCATAGCCCCCCCCCTTGCCGCCCCCCCTTCCCGCCCCTCCTAATAATTTTACAAATTCGAAAATATCCGAAATCGATTTGTAGGTATCGAAAACCTCTATATACCAATTTTGAACGATCTAACTCTCTTTTTATTTTTTGCCCCCCCTCCCCCCCCACTGCTGCCCCACCTGGGGGCTGAATTTCTAAAATTCCAGAAATTGGTTTTTAGATATTTGCATTAGCTATATTTTAGAGCAAAAACTTCACGCATATCTATTTTTTTGTTTGAGATATATAGGATTATGCGAAATCACGTTTTTACGCATGTGAAATCACGTTTTGCCCCCCCCCCCGCCCCACTTGGGGACCGAATTTTGAAAATTCCAGAAATTGGTTTTTTGACATTTGTATTAGCTATATTTTAAAGCAAAAATTTTACGGATATCTGTTTTTTTGTTTGAGATATGAAGGATTTTGTGAAATCACGTTTTGCCCCCCCCCTCCCCCCCTTGGGGGGCGAATTTTGTAAAATCGCTTCTTAGTGGATGCCTACGTCATAGAAAGAACATTGTCACAAAATTTCATGCTTCTAGGTCCAGGGGTTTGGTCTGGGCGTTGATAGATCACCCCCTCACTCACTAACTCACTCAGGAAGTGTTCTTTTATATATATAGACTAGCAGGCACAGCCCGCTTTTCTGGTCCCTATTTTTAAATGAATCACTATAATGAATTCTCAAAATTGCATTAATTTTTATCACGTGAAAAAAAAGAGAAACAAAATCTGATTAGGAAAAATGTCGCACCAGGTTCTCATTGCCTTCGGAAAAAAATCCCAACATGCTCTAACCCTTATTTCTATTATTTTCCCACTTCGCCCCCCTCTCCCCTCTATCCTAATAATTTTACAAATTTGAAAATATCCGCAATCGATTTGTAAGTATTAAAAACCTCTATGCACCAGTTTTGAACGATATATCTCTATTTTTATTTTTTTGCCGCTCTACTCCCCCGCTTTCCCACCCTGCCAATAATTTTAAAAATTCGAAAATATCCGCAATCGATTTGTAGGTATTGGAAACCTCTATGTACCAATTTTGAATGATCTAAATCTGTTTTATATTTTTGCCCCTCTGCCCCCCCTTCCCGGCCCTCCTAATAACTTTACACTTTCGAAAATATCCCCATTCGACTTGCAGGCCTCTAAAACCTATCTGTACCAATTTTGAACGGCCTAACTGTATTTCTATTTGTTTTTGACCATAGTCCCCCCCTTACCGCCCCACCTGATAATTTTAAAAATTCGAAAATATCCGCAATCGATTTGTAAGTATCGAAAACATCTATATACCAATTTTGAACGATCTAACTCTATTTTTATTTTTTTGCCCCCCCCCCCTCTCCCCTCCCCCCTTTCCCGGCCCTCCTAATAACTTTGCACTTTCGAAAATATCCCCATTCGACTTGCAGTCATTTAAAACCTATCTGTACTAATTTTGAACGGCCTAATTGTATTTCTATTTGTTTTTGCCCATAGTCCCCCCCTTCCCGCCCCTCCTAATAATTTTACAAATTCGAAAATATCCGAAATCGATTTGTAGGTATCGAAAACCTCTATATATCAATTTTGAACGATCTAACTATTTTTATTTTTTGCCCCCCCCTCCCCTCCCCCCTTCCTGCCCCTCCTAATAACTTTACACAATCGAAAATATCCTCATTCGACTTGCAGGCCTCTAAAACCTATTAGCATTAGCTATATTTTAGAGCAAAATTTTCACGCATATCTATTTTTTTGTTTGAGATATATAGGATTATGCGAAATCACGTTTTACGCATGTGAAATCACGTTTTGCCCCCAGCCCCCCTTGGGGACCGAATTTTGAAAATTCCAGAAATTGGTTTTTTGAAATTTATATTAGATATATTTTAAAGCAAAAATTTTACGGATATCTGTTTTTTTGTTTGAGATATGAAGGATTTTGCGAAATCACGTTTTGCCCCCCCTCCCAAACTTCGGGGGCGAATTTTGTAAAATCGCTTCTTAGGGGATGCCTACGTCATAGAAAGAACATTGTCACAAAATTTCATGCTTCTAGGTCCAGGGGTTTGGTCTGGGCGTTGATAGATCGCCCCCTCACTCACTCACTCAGGAAGTGTTCTTTTATATATATAGATAATTTAAAATGAATAAATTTTTCATAAATTATACTTTAACAGAATTAATAGTTCCATTATAAAATTTTAACGCTTTTGCTTATTCTCTAAGTTTTTTATGTTTAGTTTGTATACAGTTCGATAAAGAAAACCGGAAGCAGTAATTGTTTGGAGCCTTTTGGACGTTACATGTTGCGATGTAAAAGATAATTTTAAAAATATCATGTAAACCTATTTTAAATGATATAAACTGGTATAAGAGTTAAACAAGTATAGAATAATAAATTTAAAAATGTGTTCAATTTTAAATATCGACTGCTAGGTGGGCAAAGACCGTTTAGTTTCAAATATTTGTTTCAGTCTATGGGCAAGTTTCTATCACAATCAGTAGTACAAATCTATATATATAAAAGAAGACTTCCTGAGTGAGGGGGTGATCTATCAACGCCCAGACCAAACCCCTGGACCTAGAAGCATGAAATTTTGTGACAATATTCGTTCTATGACGTAGGCATCCACTAAGAAGCGATTTTACAAAATTCGCCCCCCAAGCGGGGGAGGGGGGGCAAAACGTGATTTCACAAAATCCTTCATATCTCAAACAAAAAAACAGATATCCGTAAAATTTTTGCTTTAAAATATAGCTAACACAAATGTCTAAAAATCAATTTCTGGAATTCTCAAAATTCGGTCCCCAAGGGGGGCGCGGGGGGCAAAACGTGATTTCACACGCGTAAAACGTGATTTCGCATAATCCTATATATCTCAAACAGAAAAACAGATATCCGTAAAATTTTTGCTCTAAAATATAGCTAACACAAATGTCTAAAAACCAATTTCTGGAATTTTCAAAAATCGGTCCCCAAGGGGGCGGGGGGGGGGTAAAACGTGATTTCACATACGCTAAACGTGATTTTGCATAATCCTACATAATCTCAAACAAAAAAACAGATATCCGTAAAATTTTTGCTTTAAAATATAGCTAACACAAATGTCTAAAAACAATTTCTGGAATTTTCAAAAATCGGTCCCCAAGGGGGCGGGGGGGGGGGGGTAAAACGTGATTTCACATACGCTAAACGTGATTTTGCATAATCCTACATAATCTCAAACAAAAAAACAGATATCCGTAAAATTTTTGCTTTAAAATATAGCTAACACAAATGTCTAAAAACAATTTCTGGAATTTTCGAAATTCGGTCCCCAAGGGGGACGGGGAGGCAGAACGTGATTTCACATGCGTAAAACGTGATTTTGCATAATCCTATATATCTCAAACAAAAAAATAGATACACGTGAAATTTTTGCTCGAAAATATAGCTAATAAAAATATCTAAAAACCAATTTCTGGAATTTTAGAAATTCAGCCCCCAGGTGGGGCAACAAGGGGGGGGGGCTATGGGGCAAAAACAAATGGAAATACAGTTAGGCCGTTCAAAATTTGTACAGACAGGTTTTAAAGGCCTGCAAGTCGAATGGGGATATTTTAAAAAGTGTTAAGTTATTAGGAGGGGCGTGAAGGGGGGAGGGAGAGGGGAGCAAAAAAATAAAAATAGTGTTATCGTTCAAAATTGGTATATAGAGGTTATCGATACTTACAAATCGATTGCGGATATTTTCGAATTTTTAAAATTATTAGGAGGGGCGGTAAGGGGGGGGGCTATGGGCAAAAACAAATAGAAATACAGTTAGGCCGTTCAAAATTGGTACAGATAGGTTTTAAAGGTCTGCAAGTCGAATGGGGATATTTTCGAAAGTGTTAAGTTAGGGCGTGAAGGGTGGAAGGAGAGGGGGGGGGCAAAAAAACAAAAATAGAGTTAGATCGTTCAAAATTGGTATATAGAGGTTTTCGATACTTACAAATCGATTGCGGATATTTTCGAATATGTAAAATTATTAGGAGGTGCGGGAAGGGGGGGGGGCTACGGGGCAAAAAGTAATAGAAATACAGTTAGGCCGTTCAAAATTGGTACAGATAGGTTTTAGAGGCCTGCAAGTCGAATGGGGATATTTTCGAAAGTGTAAAGTTTTTAGGAGGGCCGGGAAGGGAGGGGGTGGATGGGCAAAAAATAATAAAATAGAGTTAGATCATTCAAAATCAGTACATAGGGGTTTTCGATACCTACAAATCGATTGCGGATATTTTCGAAATTTTAGACTTATTGGGAGGGGCCGGAAGGGGGGGGAGCGGTGGGGCAAATAATAAAAAATAGAGATAGATCGTTCAAAACTGGTTCTTAGAGGTTTTTGATACTTACAAATCGATTGCGGATATTTTCGAATTTGTTAAATTATTGGGATAGACGGGAGGGGGGGAGGGGCGAAGGGGAAAAATAATAGAAATAAGAGTTAGAGCATTTTGGGAATTTTTTCCGAAGGCAGTGAGAACCCGGTGCGACATTTTTCCTAATCAGATTTTGTTTCTCTTTTTTTTCACGCGATAAAAATTAATGCAATTTTGAGAGTTCATTATAGTGATTCATTTAAAAATAGGGACCAGCGAAGCGGGCGTTGCCTGCTAGTCTTATATAAAAGAGTACTTCCTGACTGAGTGAGGGGGTGATCTATCAACGCCCAGACCAAACCCCTGGACCTAGAAGCATGAAATTTTGTGACAATGTTCTTTCTATGACGTAGGCATCCACTAAGAAGCGATTTTACAAAATTCGCCCCCTAAGGGGGGATAGGGCGGGAGGGGGGGCAAAACGGGATTTCACAGGATCCTTCATATCTCAAACAAAAAACAGATATCCGTAAAATTTTTGCTTTAAAATATAGCTAATACAAATGTCTAAAAACCAATTTCTGGAATTTTCAAAATTTGGTCCCCAAGGGGGGCGGGGGGGCAAAACGTGATTTCACATGCGTAAAACGTGATTTCGCATAATCCTATATATCTGAAACAAAAAAATAGATATACGTGAAATTTTTGCTCTAAAATATAGCTAATGCAAATATCTAAAAACCTATTTCTGGAATTTTAGAAATTCAGCCCCCAGGTGGGGCAGCAGGGGTGGGGGTGGCGGGGGGGCTATGGGGCAAAAACAAATAGAAATACAGTTAGGGCGTTCAAAATTGATACAGATAGGTTTTAGAGGCCTGCAAGTCAAATGAGGATATTTCCGATTGTGTAAAGTTATTAGGAGGGGCAGGAAGGGGGAGGGGAGAGGGGGGGCAAAAAATAAAAATAGAGTTAGACCGTTCAAAATTGATATATAGAGGTTTTCGATACCTACAAATCGATTTCGGATATTTTCGATTTTGTAAAATTATTAGGAGGGGCGGGAAGGGGGGTGGGCGGCAAGGGGGGGCTATGGGCAAAAACAATTAGAAATACAGTTAGGCCGTTCAAAATTGGTACAGATAGGTTTTAGATGTCTGCAAGTCGAATGGGGATATTTTCGAAAGTGTAAAGTTATTAGGAGGGCTGGGAAAGGGGGAGGGGAGAGGGGGGGGCAAAAAAATAAAAATAGAGTTAGATCGTTCAAAATTGGTATATAGAGGTTTTCGATACCTACAAATCGATTGCGGATATTTTCGAATTTGTAAAATTATTAGGAGGGGCGGGAAGGGGGTGGGGCAGTAAGGGGGGCTATGGGCAAAAACAAATAGAAATACAGTTAGGCCGTTCAAAATTGGTACAGATAGGTTTTAGAGGCCTTCAAGTCGAATGGGGATATTTTCGAAAGTGTAAAGTTATTAGGACTGCCGGGAAGGGGGGGGGCAGAGGGGCAAAAAAAAGAAAATAGAGTTAGATCATTCAAAATTGGTACATAGAGGTTTCCAATACCTACAAATCGATTGCGGATATTTTCGAATTTTTAAAATTATTGGGAGGGCGAGAAGGTGGGGGGGGAGTAGAGCGGCAAAAAAATAAAAATAGAGATATATCGTTCAAAACTGGTGCATAGAGGTTTTTGATACTTACAAATCGATTGCTGATATTTTCAAATTTGTAAAATTATTAGGATAGACAGGAGGGGGGGGGGGCGAAGTGGGAAAATAATAGAAATAAGGGTTAGAGCATTTTGGGAATTTTTTTCCGAAGGCAGTGAGAACCCGGTGCGACATTTTTCCTACCCTAACAGCACATCTTCTCCAAATGACATCCTTAGGATATCCTATGGATGAAAATGATATCTACAGACATCCTGCGGACATCTTCAGTATCTTTATGGACAAGTGTGTTGTTAGGGTACTCAGATTTTGTTTCTCTTTTTTTTTTCACTTGATAAAAATTAATGCAATTTTGAGTATACATTATAGTGATTCATTTAAAAATAGGGACCAGCGAAGCGGCCGTTGCCTGCTAGTCGTATCTATCGTAGAAGTCTACAGGAATAATGATTAGGAATTGGTTTATGCATATCTACACCAAAAAGTTTAATATTCATTGTGAATTTTTAGTGTCATTAATAGGTGACAAAAAGGATTATAAAGCGCAGACTGACCTAGGTTATTAAAGGAAGTTTTCTACGAAAGGACTTTTTATAATTGCATGCTTTTTTTTTTTTTTCTTTAAATCCTCATTGCAAACAAGAAATATGAATTAAATTATTAGGAAGATTAAGTGCAATAGGAAAAAAAAGAAAGAAAGAAAGAATTCCAAGAAAATAAAATAATCATAATTATAGCTTTTAAAGCAGCAGATTTTACCTATCAGCAATCATTTAGCAAACAGGGGAAAATATAAAATAATTTAATAATTTAATTTCCTCTAATGTTCATCTCATAATCACTATATTAAAATTTTAATGATGTTCTTAAATAAATACGTCATATTTAATAATAATAATAATAATAATAAATGAAATGAATTTATATAATGTTATTTCTTCTAATTTTCACAATTATTATCACAAATTTTCAGTGCTATTCAAAGATATGTTTTCCGTCGGATTTAAATTTGAACGATTGTATTTTTTTTTTTTATAAATAACCAAACATTCTAGAGAAAATCAAAGGTATTAAATGAAATAATTAACTATAATTTTCATCTCACAAATATTATATTACATTAAAAAAAATGTTCATAAAAATTTTTATTGCTTGAATTACACATAAAATACCCATTTGATTTTGATTAAGCAATTAAGATAAAAAGAACAACAACAACAAAATAATAATAATAATAATAATAATAATAATAATTTCATTTGTTCTTTTTTTCATATTTACTGTCTCAGAGATTTAACGTTATCAATAAAGGGGTATCTGAGAGTAAGACCAATTAACTGCACTAAAGCCCAAGGCTTGAGGAAGAGTGCCCTTCGTGGAATCTTTTAAGCGGTTCTAGCTCGCAATTGCGCAAGTTTCGGAGAAAACCAAGGAAACCATCGAACTGCTAGGTACATGATCGCGATATGGGATCGAACCCAGCACATTATGTACACCAGCTTGGAGAGCAGAACATATCAGCCACTGGTGGGGCTATTAATAGAGGGTGAACAATTGCTAAATTTTACATTGAACGAATTCATTTAATCCAAATTTTCAATGACATTTAAAGATAAGTTTCCCATCGGATTTAAATTTGAACGATTGTATTTATAAATATCCAAACTATCACGAGAAAATTAAAGCTATGAAATGAAATAATTTAATTTTCATCTGGCGAATCCTATATTTAATTATTCCTATATTTAACATTATCATTAAATAATGTTCATAAAAATTTTTACTGTTTGATTCATACATTAAAATAATAATAATAATAATTAATCAATATTGATTAAACAGTGAGGAGGAAACCAATAGTAAAGAAATATAATAATTACTTTTGCCCTTTCTCTCACAGTTGCAGTCTCAGATTTTTAACGACGTTAATAAAGAAAGAAAGAAAGAAAAAAAAAAAACAGCTAAACTTAATATTAAACAAATTAATTTATAATTAACCAAATATACGTCATAAAATTCATAGGAACAAAATGAAATAACTTTATCTAACTTTCATATTACAATTATTAGCTAAATATTATCGATAAACTTTAAAAACAACATTTATCTTACTTCTCGGATTTCCCATTTTTAAAAATGTTTTTCAAAAAAGACAAACACAATTCCAGCATTCTCCAGTCCCATCAGCAGAACAAAAAAAAAAAAAAAATCACGAAATAAACACTTTAAGAGATATTGGCTATAACTCGGAATACTGTTAACGACTTTTCTGACAGGCCGCTTTCGCTCAATTACTGTGATTTGAAGAGAGTACCATTTTGTATTTGTCTGGAGAAAGGTTCCTTGTCGTTTCCAATCAATACAAAGTTTGACATCAGTTTTCGTGACGGAAACGATTTCCAGAGATTTTTCTCCTGGGACGTCATACCTTATATAATTTAATGAATTCTGGCATATTTATTTTTCTTTTTCAAATTTGCGTTGTTTCAACAACAACAGCTGAAGAAAAATATCATACAAGTAGATTAACCACACACGTGTATGTAAAATCATCCAAAATCATAAAAATGTTGGAAAATAGTTCATATTTGTGTATGGACACTTGTGATTTTGAAACTTACCTGTGAGAATTTTCTTCTAAATATAAAAGAAATTTCTTCAAAAACTTTTCAAGTGAACATTTGCTAAAATCTACTAAATGAAGGAAAAATATATCCAAAACTTATTTTGTAAATAAAGTATGGAAAAAGATTTTTCTTTTTTTTTTTTTTTTAAATTGCTATGTTAGTGATTCGTCAAATAAAACCTTTACAGTTTTTTTTTTTTTTTTAAATAGGTTATACAGTTTTATATATAAATATATTTTTTTTTATTCATTTATATTTAAATGATTGATTTCGGTTGTATGGGTTCAGAACGTTTGACTATGCTAGGGTACTATGCTAGGGTACTATGCTAGTTTGACTATGCTGGGGTACTATGCTAGGGTACTATGCTAGTTTGACTATGATAGGGTACCTGGGGGAATACTCTACATGGGAGTGGCCTTTCTAAGGGGTCCTATTCCATATTCATAGGAAAAAACTGCTGATTATTCCAAACGACTAGGTCGACAAGTGCGGAATGGGATAGATAATTCCTACAAAATCAAGATAATTCCTACAAAAGTGTTCTAGATATTTGACAAAACATCTGAATTCGAAATTGTCCAAATATTTATTGGTACATAATGTGTATGTAAAAGTTTCAAGTACTTAGCATCAATATTTTGTTAAAATTTAAAATAATTATTTTAATCTTTTTTAGAGTTAGAAAAAATTGACTTAATTTTATAGTGGCCCCACCAGTTATCGAGCGGTTTGGTTGTGTGCTGAAAGCTGGTTGATTGGAAGTGCCAGGTTCAATCCCAGATCACGCTCATCGGACAAACCTTTCAAAGTTTTACGTGATATTCTCCTAAATTCACGTAAATACGATCTAGAACCTCTTAGAAAACCACCACGGAGGGTATTTTACCTGTAGGCTTTGGACCCTAGTATAGTCAAACGGCCTTAAGCTCCGCAACGTAACCATTTTTAGTGTTTCATATCTTATGAATTAACCATTCACAATTTTTGATGAAAATGCTGAATCAATTTTTTGAAAGAGAGAAAAAGAAAGACCAAAAGTTATCGTAATTGTTCATTCACAAATGATAAAAAGTTGTAAAGAAATTGTTTTAATATGCAAATTTTTCATGCCGTCAAAATTAATCGTACATATAAAAATACAGGTAATAAAAACTGCAGCATGAATCGAAATGGATTATTTATTTACCTTTGTGTAATTTAGAATTATAATTTTAAGTTCCGTTATTTGTTCTTTCACGATTTATATAAATAAAGTCAAAGAAAAATATCTTTACTTTTTAAGAAGAATATTATAAAACAAGTAGATACGAAAAGAAAAAAGTACTTACCTAGAGTAGAGAAAAGCATGAAAGAGAAAAAGAAAAAGGGAATGTTTTAATTAAAATAAATAAATAAATAAATAAATATTATATAATATATAAGAAGTATATTGCAATTAAAAAAATATTTTTTTTCAAGGAAGCAAGAAATTATTAAATAATAATAATAATAATAATAATACAATCGATTGTAAGTATGTTTTATTAAAATATAACAATATATAGCTCTAACATAATGTTGTTAGACTAGAAAAGCCATTTTATTAGACAATATTTTACTTAAAAACACGTATAACTTATCACATGTATTTAACCAGTTTGAAAAATAACATATAAGAGATTTTTTTTTATGCCGGAATTCAAGAAATTCAAATAGAATTTATATATTTTATAAATTAAATATATTTTTTTCATGAATAATTTTAGAAATGATCAATGCTAGAAAAAATAATTTCAGTTTAATTAAATTAAAGGAAAATTTGGAACCTTTCTATTAAAACTTATAGAAAGAATAATAAATATAAAAGAATAATAATAATAATAGAAAGAATAATAATAATAATAGAACTTATATTACCTAAATTAGTTCAATTTTCAAATAACGTTTTTACACTAATCTTTAGTGTTTAGAATTAATAGGTAAGTATAAAGGTTTTCTTAATAACTTAAATAATTTACCTGACAGAATACATATATATTTTAAACTTTTCATCATCTGTTGATTTAGGGATTTAATACTTCAACGAATTTTTATTTGTTTTTATTAGTGTATGAGTTTTCCCACTGAGCTAAACATCTGGATACAAAAAACGTCTTATTGGCGGAAAATAAAAATCAAAGTATAATAAAGAAACTTTTAGTTTGCTTTCAATTTCGCATTCGAATAAAACGAGAATTTAAAAAATAAATCTATAAAAAACAAAGTAAAATCTACAGAATGAACCTACAAAATTTCTGGGAAAAAAAAGAACCCGAGTACGCATTTGAAAAAGTTCAATTTAAAAATTGTGTGTTGAAAATTGCGTTCCATATTTGAGTTTTAAAAGTTAAGTAAAGAGAAGCTGCAATGAAATTTGTGAAATTTATCTTTTTCAATAAATGTTAAGTTAAAATACGAAAACCACCAAAAGAATTTTGCCAGAGCTAATTTAACTGTCAATTAAAGTAAAATTCATACAATATATTAACCTTTTATATGGGTCATAATTAACCATATGACCGCCTTTGGACTGGGCAAAATTGCAATGTTGTTTTCACTGCACAGTTTTTTCAGTGTACTAAACTAACACTTATTTCAATTTGGTATTTAAAATAAACTGTGACAATGATTATAATTCTAATGACAATTATTTAAGACCTTCAAATTTAAAAAATAAGCTAAAATTTCATAATTACATAATTTTGAATTACAGATGTACTAGAAAATCTTTGGTTCGTGAACGAACCGAATTCCGAATGCGGAAAAAATTTCAAAATCAAACTCAAAATGTACAAAACTCGACCTGATGCTGTTTGCGTGCCAGTAGATCAAAGTTTATTAATGAAGCTATTTTTAAATTCATGAAATCAATGAAGGTAGTGTAGATCTTTTCACTAAAAAGATCTCAGAACAAAAATAGGTGAATAAACAAACGTGTGTGAAATCTGGTTTTCATCAGCAAGTGCATTCGCTTCTTGTTCGACTTCGTGCAACATTTTAATTGATTGAGCGATCGGGTGGTTATTCCTTATTTCTCTAATTTTTGGTTTAAAAGGTAGTGTGCAGTCCTTATTTTCTGGCAGATTCATTCTATAATTCGTTGCAGTGTCAGGATCTAGGATATGCAACTGTGCAAACTTTGTCAGTTCACTTCCTGGTGGGATAAGTGAGCCCGTTCGATGAACGATGCGACCGCACACTCTAAAACAGTAAGGACCATTTCTCTGTGGTTGTGATATATTAGCACCCATAGATGCAAAGGCAAATGAACTATTAAAGGAACGGATGCATTCTAGAAAGTTTTTGCTCTCGGGAAGTTCATTTCGAAGCAGTTGTTGAAAGTAGTCAAGGTATGGCGATAACGGCGTTAATTTAACTTAACCCTTCTGACAGCATCGTAAGAATTCGTCTCTCGTGTGTCCCGTTTTTTCATCTTCAAAATTTATTAAATTGCAATGCTTTCAGATCTTGTTAAGTAGCCTCAAGTATTACTCTTGTGCAAAGTTTTCGTTCATCCCTTCGCTTTCCACCTCGCTCCTAAATCTTTAAGCTGCAGTAGCCCTCCTCTGATTGCGACTCTCACGTTGAACACATTGTATTCTTCTGTTTTCTAATGTGTTTTCTCGTTCTTATGACTACTCTCGTTGGATTCAAGCTGCATGATATTGACGATCTTAATTTAACCTTGCATCCCGTAGTTCAGGAGTTTCATTTGAGCGGCGAAGAGCCCTCCTGGATCTAATTTCAGACTTCCTTAGCTCCTGATCTCCGGTCTCTACCCGTTTCTTTGAACAGACTGCTTTTTCTTCAGCAGTTTCCATTTGTCGCTTTGAAGGTCTACGCTCATCGTTTCTGTCTAGTCTCTTTTGATCTTCGTCTTTGCCGCTAGGATCCATCTGATCCAAGATAGAAAATGAGAGAGGAAACAAAAGATATCCACACTTTAAAAATCAATAAAATAGCATCAATGTGCGCTTGTATAAAAATGTGATTGTACCTACGATAAATAATACTTAAAATTCAGAAGCTCAAGCTGTAAAACAAAATGTAACCAACATAGTTGTTTCTCTTTAAACATTCTCTTATAAACATTTTTTTTTCTATTTATTTAATCTATTTCTTATAAACATTTTATACAGATGCCACATGCATCACAAAAACTCTTAATTTTTACACTCTTTTAAAGATAGCACGTTATCATATTTTTACATAAAAATCAAAACATTAAATTCATTTAACCATTTTTTTTTTCCTTTTACTTTTTATTCAGCACGTGATATTATACTCGGTGCGTCCACACACAGAGTCCAAGGAAACCTCTTATCCATTTACATTTATAGAGATTGGGGGAGAAGAACACCTCGGTGACTGGATATAACTGTCAGCGGCGGTCATGTGGCTTTAATAATGAAACTGCCGTAAATTGGTTCAATAGAGAGATTTATATTTGTAGGAGAAAATTATTTTTTATATGGAACTATTTTATTTCTAATCATGTCTTATAATGTTAAAAATATCCATGATCTATCTAGACTACATAAGTTTTCAATTTCGTTTCTTTTATTCTTTTTCTTCCTATCATAATGGAACTGTTCTGAAAGTTTAATTATACGTGTTCCATAATAGAAAAAAAGTTTATAGACTCTAATAACATAAATAAACTGAAATAAACTTGCAAAAAACTTTTTCATTTTGCAATTTAATCGAAAACAAGTCTATCTGAGATAAGAAATATCCTTCATTTTAATTCAAAACAAAAGCAAAACAATAAACTTAAAATAACTTATTTAAATGTTTTTCAATTTTTCTTTTCATTATTATTATTATTTTTTAATCCAAACGGGGATTTTTATTACAGTCACAAGATGGCAGAAGATAACAATAAATGATACCGACTCATTTTCGAGTTTTTTTCCAAAATATCGGATTTCTCTTACCGAGATATCGTCATTATTTTTAGATTATCTAGAATTCTTGCAAAGATAAATGTATTCTTAATTCTTTTCTTTCCTTAGTCGGTCAATCACCGTAATTCCAGGTGAATAACATAATGTAGCAACGAGATATGTCGTGAAATTTGACAGTTCATAGTCTGTCAAATTTTGACTAACGAGAAGTTAAAAATAGGAGGTAATTACGTTCGATGGATATATTTGACGAAATAAGTCTTGTTTTGAGACGTAATATATTTGATATTAAGATTTCGCGGAATTTCTGATACAAAGGGTATTAACATTATAAAACTAAAGAATAAAAGAATATTTTTGTTAGAAAAATTTTATTCAATATAAATAATTGTAAATAGTATAATTAATAAAGATGTTAAAATAGTTTAACATTGAATTATACATTATTTACAGTTAATTAGTAAATTATTAAATGTTTAGTTAAAAATTATTATTGATAAAACCATATTAAAACGACGAAAAATTTCTTTGACATTTATTCTTTAAAGTAAAATATTTTCATATAAGCAAGTGTATTTTTATACTGAATGTACTTTCAGTTCTTATATATATATATTTAAACAAAAACTTTATATCTTCATAAATATAATTTATATCCATACACAAATGTACACAAATATTGTAAGTGACCCAGAAAAGAAAATTTCACGGTTATAGGTGATGTAAAGCATTTACATATAACTACAGGATGATCGAAAATAATATATTTTTATTGCATTTTTTAAAGCCCCTGAAAATCCCTGTACCCAAAATGTTATTGAAAAACATATGATAAAACGCCTATTTTACATTCCTAAAATTATTAAAATTTTTTTCAATTATTTCTTAAGATATTTTACAAAACTTATTAAACCAAAAGTGGTACAAATTTTTTGTTCGCACATCTGTATTAAATAAAAAATTAATTAAAATATTTTAGATAAATTATTAATAGTTTTAGTAATATACACATTGAAGATGTAAAGTACAATAATAACAAAATACATAATTTAGGATTTTATCATAAAGACGGTATACTAAAGGTTAAACGATTTTGTGGGTAAATGGTACTGCAAAATGTTTAAATTTTATTGCATATCACAGGTATCTTCTTTCTTAATTTAATAAATATTGCTAGCATATAAATTGTATAGACTTAATTACTATTTTTAAATGTATTTAGGTCGTGTATTGTTAAACATTTTTCTAATAAATTATTACTTGATGCTCGCAAAATATATATATATATATTTCCAATAAATATTTCTGCATGCAATTGTTGTGGTTTGAATTACATTATAATTTAAGTTAATTATTATAATTTTACTATAGTTTAATAATTAAAGACTTTGATCGTAGTTGCGCTGTTTCAAGTTTATTATATTTAAAACTCAAAGTGGGAAAAAAAAAAACTGATCGTTATTATTAAAGATTTAAAATTATGTGGTGTATTTATATTAGATTTTCTTACTTTGCGAATAAGTCGTGATTTTATGAAATAAATAAATAAATAAAAATAAATTTATAAAAACACACACAATATTTTTTAATTTGCCGGATAAATTTAAAATTCATCCTTTTTATATTAAATATCTTTGAATTGCGGATTTTATATTATCTATTTAAACTTATTTAAGCAAGTTTACAATAATATGTACAGCTTTTCGTTTTTTAGACGTGCTTATGAAAGTTTTAACTAATTAATGTTTTATGTGAAGTATTTTTGTTAACCAATTTTAAAGCTCGCTAATATTGTATCAATGTACGTTTTTGTAAATGTGGCATTTAGCAGTTTTAAATTGTAAAAAATCATATTTTAGAGCGAAAAAACACTTTTTGACGCACTTAAACAATTTTAACAATAAACTAACAAACAGTATGTATATCTTAGATAACACCAAATAATTAATTTTTACTTTTTTGTCTACCTAAAGTATGCATGTTTTGTTTTGTAAACATTACATGAAATTTAGATTAAACCAGTTATATGTATTAAATATTGCTCACAATTACAGACAAAAAATGTAAAATATATTTCATCAATGTATTTTTTCTATTTGCATGGGATAGTTACTAAATTACGAAATTGAAAACCTAAATAATAAGTTGAATGTTTCTTGACCATTAATTTATGTTGAATATAACGTTCCTATTTTTTTTTTCATTGTTTAAATTTTATATGCGGATAAAAGTCGTTTAAAGTTGCATTGCGTATGCAATACCTTTAGCATTTATAGATACCAAAACAAAGCCAAAGTTGAACCTGTCATAATATCAAAAATTACATTGCATGTGTGCAGTTTAATTACATGCATTTTCAGATATCAAACCAAAGCCAAAGTAGCACCTGTTATAATAAAAGATATATTTTATAGACAAATTATAGATAAAATACTTGTGTCAATCTTAATTTTTAATTTTCAAATTATTTTCTACATAAATGTTAATAAATGTGAAATATTTCTACATATTTTATCAAATTCTATACCATATAACTATAAAAATGCATTTAATATCAAGTCAGTACTATAAACAAAGAAAATAAGGAACAGCACGTTAAAAAAAAAAAAAAAAAAAAAAAAGAACGTATATACATGTACACACACACACGCACACGCATACATATATATATATATATTGTGTAAAACATTCCAAACATTGCACAGGAAAAAATTACATATCACATGAAGAACAGAAAATAAAAAGCAAATATATATATATATATATATATATATATAATATTAAAATACTATTATATGTATGTCTGGCTATCTCTTCATAAACCACTGAATGCAGAAAGGTGCGGAAAGGTGCCAAAGGCTTCAAAATAACCCAGGGATTTGGAGTTGACAGTTTAAATTAAATTATTACAATAAATAAACAGCTATCAACACAAAATACAAGAAAGAGACTACGAGATAAGCAGCAGAACGTGCTGATAAAACAATGTCCGGTTAAGTGCTTATTAGACACGACAGCTTTATAGACAATTTTAGAGGCAACCGTTAATTAGCGTCGATTTTTCCGGAATAAATTGTCTCTACTCCTAGTGTGATAGCGAATATTGGACTTGCCCAACTTTTTAAGTGCTGTCTTGATAAAGTTGTCTCTGTATTTAATTTCTCTTCAGATTCATCCAATCAGGGTGCACTATTTTGATACATCATTTTCCAAGATGGTGAAACACGAAAATCGTTCTAAGTGGATATCTGAAGAGGAAATATTATCACTATAAGCTATCTATTTTATCAATTAATGAAAAGAATTTTTAATTAATCGCTTTTATATGTGTATGGTGATATAACAATAACTGTAGCAAAGATCAAAGTATAAATAATAGTGCACAAGAAGAAAGCCAATCTTAACACTAATCATCACGTATTTTATTTGCTCCAAGAAAAGTGATAAAAGTGAAAAGTTAACCTTCTTTCATCTAACTTTAAACCCTTCTTTTGTAACCCCTACGGCGTTTTCGCCGAGGAAAAAGTTGGCACTAAAATTGGCTGTTTTAAAAGTTGCCGTGTCTGATAAGCCCTTACAGCAGCGCAGATTGCATGAAGCGGTTGGTTGGTAAAATACAGCTAGACCTCTTATAATAATGCTTTCAAACTGAACTTCAGGTTTAGAGCGATTTTTAGGCTTCTTTTTTTTTTTTTTTAAGTTTTTACTTATAAAGTAATGCAAAAAATAATTATTCAAATTTTTTGAAAATGCATTTATATATAGTGGCAAAGTCTGCCAGTAGCCTATTATTCACGTACATGAAATTCACATGCAAAAATATATAATACAAAAGGAAAATTATCCTTTAAAAGTTTTGTGCATGATTTTTAAATATTCTATTCTCTTATATATTAAAGAAACCCACTGTTAAAACGATACTCATATTAATGTGATTAAAAACAAAATATTTCATTAGTTCTTTACATAATATAATGAATATCCAATGTATGACATGCCTAAGCATTCTAAAACAAATAATGCTCAAGTGGAATATTTGCAAATCAAAATAATGAAAATTAATTAATACTGAATTTTCTTAAAAAACGAAAAGCAAAAACTTTACATCTTTTGCCTGCGCATGCGTATTATGGAGCAGATGAGATCAATATCGCATCTAATCTTTTCTTCATTCAAGTATTTTTAATTCCTTGTTTATTCAGAGTAAAATCATAGATTTGCTAATGAATCGAATTCGTTTTTTTTTTTTTTTTTTAAAGAAAAATACTTAGCCTTTTTGCATTAATTAGCAAAGTCGCGGATTTCTGAAAAGATTAGAATTTTGTTACGTTAAATTAATGAAGAGAACTTAACAATTCAGATATGCGTGATCTGACTATACTATTAAAGTAATTAAATTTTTATAAAATATTTTGATTAGCCATGGTAGTTATTTTTGAACATATTGGAGCTGAATTTGTACTTTGTCAGCTCATAAAGGAACTCCATTTTTATGTTATTAAAATTATGATATATATATATATATATATATATATATATATATATATATATATGTATTTCACTTAGTGAATGCAAGGTCTATATATATTTATAAATTGATCTTTATTTTTCTTCAATTGGAAATACAAATTAAACAAATAGAAATATATATCTTCTTATCTTTATATACGTATTGTTCATTTTTTTTTTTTTTAAATAGTTTTTGAAAATAAATTTTATACATTTAATATTGTTTAAATTATTAAAAACGGTGACCTATATTAAGTTTTATCTTAATCATTTACACAGAAAAAAACTAGTTGGCATTGGTGTATTATGCTCAGTTCCCCATCATATGTATGTTCTCATAAATTTCTAGTATAGAACACATTATATTCCTGTTAAGAGAAATGAATTTGATCAAACGCTTGACGCAGTGACAGAACGAAATCACCGCCTAATAGGCTACCCACCGTACAGTTCGATATATTTATCTTATTCTAATCTATTAATTTATTTTATTGGTGTCAATTTTGTAGTTTAGTTTTCATGCGACTATTTTCAGTGCAACAATCCCCAAAATGCATATTTATATGAAATATCGCCCCATTTTCCTATGTTGATAAAATCCTTAATTTCGAATAACTTACGTAATTTTCCTATTAGAATATTTGTAGTCAATCATGTTCGAACAAGTACCATAAATGTTATTTTGAAATTGTCTGATATATTTATGGTCCTTAAAATGGACGTTTATGTTCAATTTTGCCCTATTCTGCCATGTTAAGTAGTTAAGTAAATCGTAAATTCCAAATAACTTACGAAGTTTTTAAATTAAAAAGTTCATAGTCGGGGATGCTCATGCCAGTATCTTAAATGATATTTTAAAAGTGTTCTGACATCTTTACGATGAAAATATCCCTCAAAGTGGATGTTTATGCGAATTTTTGCCCTATTCCACAGTGTTAAGTAAACCGTAAATTTCCAGTGACTTACGAAATTTTTAAATTGGAAAATTCGTAGTCAAGGATGTTTATACTAGCATCTTATATAATATTTTAAAAGTAGTCTGACATCTTTTCGATGAAAATATCCCCCAAAAGGGACATTCATGCGAAATTTTGCTGTATTCTGCCATGTTAAGGAATTCGTAAATTTCAGATAATTTTGGAAATTTTCAAAGTAGCATATTTATGATTAATGATGTTCATACCGGCATAAAAACTAATACTTAAAAGCTGTTCTTACATCTTTACGATAAAAATATTTCTTTTCACGCACTTTTAAGTGAAATTTTGCCCTATTCTCCCATGTTAAGAAAATCGTAAATTTCGAATAACTTCTGAAGTTTTTTAATTTGAATGTTGCGAATGAATATTGTTCTTGCCACTGTCATAACTAATATTTTAAAACTGATCCGACCTCTCTGCGATCATTTGTTCGTGAGATATCGTGTACACAGACTAACATACTAACACACTAACGGACTAATAAACTAACATACACCATACCCATTTTGATATTTTTGGATTCCTCACAGCTGAAAACGTGTAAAATAGTCAAAAAAACCGAGGTCGAAAATTTTCACGATTACCTAAGTTCCTTATACCTATAGTATGGTAGGGAACTAATATTGTATATTTCTAAAAATTAGACTTTTCTATTAAGTTTTTCGTCTTTAAAATTGAAGAAAAACAAGAGAAATATCTCCTTTAAATAAATTTCAAGAAAGGGTAAGCTGGAATCTTTTTCTTCTTCTTCTTATTTTTATTATTATTATTTTTTAATACATATATAAATTTGAATATCATAAAAATATTAATGAATTTAACGGTTCCTTTTACACGCATTTGTTTCTCTATTATTACAGAGGTAAGACTTCACTGGAAAGTTTTAAAGATGAAAGCTGAAGAATATATATATATATATATATATATATAAGGAGTTTTTTTTTTTTTTTTTTTTTTTTTTAACGTTTTATGGCTATGCAGTAGTGGGAGGAAAAGAAAAAAAAAATCGAGCAAGTGTCTGTGTTTAATCATTTTATACTACTACTACATACCAGATACTATGTTTAATCATTTAGTGTATGTTTAAACACTGTGTTTAATCATTAGTAAGCATAATTTATATAGAATACTCTCATTTTTTATTCCTCATTGCTTGGTATTCCAAAGTTATGGACAATCTCTCTGTAATTTTTGAAAATGAAAATAATAATAATAATAATAAAAATAATAATGGTATTGGAAATGTTGCACTTAAAGTTAACTAAAATTTAATTTTAATTTAAAAAAGTAATTAAAAAAATTAATTGAATTTTAAAATAAATGGTTTTATAATAAAGTTTTATAATAAAGTTTTAAACAAGATTCATGATTCCATAATATATCTTGTGAGAAATGTAAAATTACTATGCAATTACGCACGCTTTGAAAAAAGTGTGATCAGTAAGTGTAATGCAAAATCAATTCTTTAAAATGTTTAATTAATAATATAAAATGTTATTAAAATATAACAATAAATATAAATATTAGAACTGCTTAAAAATTAAATTTTTTCAAATTACGAAATTTAATTATTAATCAATAGCTGAAGTATACAAATATATTTCACTAGTTTTTCTTTCATAAAAATGAAACTACGATATTACTAGCAAATGGTTAAAAATTTTATTCGCATATTGCATTTTATAATAGCGAAATCCACAACAGGTCTATATTGATATCAACAACTCTCATTCTTCAAGTTTTGAATTATAAATAGGTAATTTTATCTATCACAAATTTTCAAATTTAAATAAAAATGTATGAAAATAAAGACATTATATGAATATGCTAGGAGTAATAATTAAATACATTTTAAAAAATCAACAAAATTTTTTAATTTTTGCAAAATGTTTAAAAATTTTGTAATTTTGAATTAGTAATTTCAAATAAATTGCAAAGACTTTTAGTTCAAAAAGCTAAAAATAGTTTACATTACAATCTTTTTCTTCTTTCCTTACATAAAATCTAATTTCATATGCCTTTAACTTGTCCTCACATTAACATAACATTCATAAATCATTTACTTTAAATTACATTTTGAAAAACGAGTAAATACAAAAAATTTGCTTAAAATAATATTGTTGCAGGAATTAAATGAATAAAATGCAAAACTGAATGAATAAAATTTACATTTAAGTTTTGGCAAGCTTAAAAGGAAAACATGTGTTTAAAAAAAAAAAAATAAATAAAATAAAAAAAATAAAAACAATTGAGGTAGTGAATCAACGAATGCTTTGCCAGCGTCGCTGGTCACTATATTTAAAGGGAACTAATGTGCAAGTTGTACCTCAAGGGACTAAAGTGAAAGTTGTACCTCAAGGGACTAATGTGCAAGTTGCACCGAACGAACAAACTATTTCTTTCAACAAAAATGCCTACTAACCCTGGACGATAGGTCTTATATATCGTATCATATTATATATCGTATTTATCGTAACATAACTCAATACTTATTTCGCTTCCTTCATCGACTCGTTTTAATACGCATTTTTTATATGCATGAGCAGCCCCCGAAAAACAAAAACATTAAATCATTAAATTAATTTTTTTACTTATTTTTATTTCATATTATTTCACGCGCACTTTTTATTTCCTAATTCAAAATTATTTAAAAAAGAACTTTTTCGATATCGCTTGTAACGATACTGATTATTATTAATTTTCTTTTCTTTTTCTTTCAATAATAGTAATAATAATAATAATAAAGATTTTGATGAAATTCTGGCAAAAGCAGAATTTAGTTTAGGATGGAGGACTATTAGTTTCTTTTTCTTTTTTCAAATTATAACATCGCTTTCAAATTATTCATTTATATTTTCGATAAATTTTAGATTTCGACAAATGTCCAACTATCGAAATCGACAACGCAAAAATCCCAGATTGAGACTAATAGGCCCTCAGTCCTAAAAAAACTTACAGCTTTTTAAAAATTTATTATAAATTTGTGCGCTTAAAATATTATTTTAATTTGTGATTAATGGTTTCTTTATAGACCTTAGTTTGAAAAAAGATGAACATGTGAAATTTTGTAATATTATGAGTACTACCATTCAAACGAACTGTCTACGACAAAAAAGAAAAAGGAAAAAAAGAAAAAAAAGTTAAATTCTTGACATTATTCTTTTTTTGAATTACGTTTAAACATAACTTAAGGAAAAAAAAATCTGTGTTAAATCAGTTTTGTTTGCATTTTCCTTCTTTCAATATCTTTAGAAATTTCCAGCAATTTTACCTCTGTAATATTAAATAATTAAATATGTGTACAGTTTATAAATTTCAGCAGGGTTATATTCACTAATATTTTTTATGAAATGCAATTTTATAAATAAAATAAAATGTTAAAATAGAAAAAAATAAAATAAAATAAAAGATTCCAGTTTACACATTTCTGAAATTTAAATAAAAGGAAGTATTTCTCCTATTCTTCTTCAATTTTAAAGACTTAAACAGTATAGAAAATTCTAATTTTTAGAATTATATTACCTTTTTTCATTGTAACAAAAATTTAGGTAAAATTAAACACAAGAACCCCTCTTTTACTTAAGTCCATAAAAAACAAAATCTATGCATAGAAGAAAATTGTAGGAGTTCTTCTATTAAAATCGACAAAAAAAAAAAAAAAAAAAAAAAAAAAACCTTTTTTTTGAAATGAGAAATTTTTCTACTATTTGTCGTTCATCAGTATATTTTAAGTCATTCTTCAGTACCTTACTACCATTATGCTTGAAGCAGATCAATATTCTAATGCAGTTAAATTGCTTGTGGGACTCTGCACAGTAGGAAATTAGTTTAAGAATTTTTCTTTTCTTTTTGAC